>NW_020769328.1:10948821-10978219 GCF_900518735.1 Pseudonaja textilis | reverse complement strand
AAAAAAAATGTTCATACATAACTCTAACAGAATTCTTGTCTTTCTGTTGTTCTTTCAGCCAGACTGCATCTTAGAAGGCAATTTCCCAGGGCAAGAACTGATCCTGATCTTCAATCAAACATGCAGGTAACACACACACACACACACACACACACACACACACACACACACCTGTATGTTGCCTTTCATTTGAGATGATCTGTACAGATAGATCCTTGCAAGATAAGCTTCCGGGACAGGGAATTCTGGGTACCACAATCCAGCGCATTTGGAAGCACAAGGTCTATGAAAGAAAGGTTATGTAACTATATTCTATTCCTACTCAGGTAGGCCTCGACTTACAACCATCGATTTATTGACTATTTGGACAGCATTGAAAGCAAGTGACTTACAACTGGTCCCCAAGCTTATAACTTGGTCGCAACTGTGGTTGTAAGGTGAGGGTTATCTGTACCTTCAACAATCTGGGACTGCCTCTTCAAGTAACTACTTGTGTGTAATAACTCGCAACCTTTTGAAGAATAAATTAATCGGACACACCCTTAAAATTAATTAAAACATTTCTCTTTGCAAATACCTGCACGTGGTATAATTATCCAAAAGTCATTTTTAGGAAGTCTGAGTTGTAATATGACCTTATAATTGAATAAAATTTGCGGCCAGGTTTTCTTGTCTTCACCAGCCCAACTCTTCTTCCCATAAATATGGCCTTTGGAAGAGAGGCATGTAGCAAAAGATTGCGCCACCACCTCTGAGTACCAGATATGTTAGCCAGCCATGCAAGTTGTGATTAGAGCAGGGGTGGGATTCTACCAGTTCGCACCTATTCGCTAGAACCAGTTGTTAACATTCTAAGCTGTTGGGAGAACCGGTTGTTAGAAGAAATTACTGGCCTAATCCTGTAAGGAAGGCAGGAAGGAAACATTCTGGTCTTGCTTACAGAAACTGCCTCCCGTTAACCTTTATTACAGTCTTGGCAGGACTAGACTTCCTGTCTCAAGAACCGCTCTGGAGTTTTTTTCCCCCTCCTTTGCTGGTATTTTGCTTGTGAGGAGTGACCATTCTAAGTTACAATGGCACTGAAAAAAGTGACTTATGACCATTTTTCACACTTACAACTGTTGCAGCATCCCCACAGTCATGAGAGGCCAGGCGAGGAGATGCGTGACTCGATGTGAGTGATATTGAGTTGGCCACACCCAGCCAAAAACATGACCACCAAGACACGTCCACCTGGCCATATGACCAGCAAGTCACGCCCACCAACTAAGCCACGCCCACAGAACCTATTGTTAAAAAATTTGAATCCCACCCCTGGATTAGAGCAATTAAATAGCTACCTATTTGGAGCAGACAGAATTGCTCAACAGTTGTTTTCTCTTGAGGAAATTGTTTATGTATCACATTTTATATCACTTGCCTTAGAAGCTTCTTAAAGTGCTGTCCAAATAGGACCAAAAAAATGAGGGCACTACGCAGCAAAGCTGCAAGAAATTTATATTAATAAGAAATAGATGTGGTTGAAATCTGATCTCTAGCCAATAGATGGCGCTTTCTACTCATAGTTGCAAAGTAGTTTATTTAAATCCCAAAATGTCCCAAATTCAGCATCCCCCCCAAAGTTTGCCAAGAAGACAATTCACACAGGAACAATTCAGGAAGCACCAAGAACAATTCAGAGAAGTCTCAGAAATATTGAGAGAAGGAGGAATTCGCACCCTTCTCTTGTTTACTCATGCCAATGTTTGCCACAAAGAGTCACATCTGCATTCAAAGTGAATTTAGAATAGGTCATCAAATAAAATGCTAGACATTGGTTTAATTCTATTCCTAATTTCATATTTCTTGTTGCAGTTTCATATTGGTCTTCTAAATATTTTGAAGAAGATTCCAAATACATAAAATAAAACATTGAGCACAGAAGGAAAAGCCTAACACTGCTCAAAGAAAAATAAGGGTTAAATGAAATAACTTCAAAAGCCTCTTTTAACCAACCAGACTTCAAGAAGTAATGAAAAGGGCTCATCAAACAATGAAGCCATTTCAGTTAAGTACCAATTAACCAATGAAAAGATGCAGTGTTTAAAATATACATGAATGAACAACAAAACAAAACAAATGTATAGAATATATTAATACAGTTAGTCACATAAAATGTTTGAAGGTGGATTTCCCTTCAAAAATGGGGCTGAGTCCAGACTAAGATTTCACCCAAATAATGTGTTTTTTAAAAAAAAATCTTAGTTGATTAACTTTATTATATTTAAATTCAGATATGCTCTCTACTGTTCTTGGAAATATTCTATCTTGAACTTCACAGGATTATTTCTGAGCAAAAATACAGATATGTATAACATGCTTAATTCACTATCCTGCAGAAAGTCATGAAATTCACATGTTGCATTGGAATTTGGTTTATTCTACAAGCAAATCACCAAATGGCAGCTCACAAACGCTGACCTTAGATAACACTTTGAGCCTGAACAAAAGTTAATGGGTGATAGCCAGATTAAAGAAGAAAGGAGAAAGAGGACATCCTAAATTCAGTGCAGATACTTATCAAAGAGGTCCTTGCATTAAAAAAAAAAATGTAAGAAGCCCTTTCCACTTTGCCAACTGATTTGCAACCCATCTGCAAATTGCCAGTTGCTTTGGGAACTCATCTGCAAATTACTGCAAGTTTCAAGCTAAGACCAGTAGTTACAGGAACCGCTTGTGGATTGCCAAAAAACATCCCCCCAGGAAAGGGTTAAAAATTAACTTTTTCAACCAATCAGCTCATTGTAGGTGAGTTGGATAACTGGCACTGAATTCCCTTCCCCCAATTCCTCAATAACATCCAGCCCCAAGTCTACAAGAGGGAACTCTGTTTTTAAAATCAGTGTGATATTCCTGCACTTCCGTGATGAGGTGGTTAAAAAGAGCGGCACAAACACCCAAGCCTTTTGCTACACAATCAATTTTTCTAGCCCTCTGTAGTCTCCCTAGTTGCTCCTTCATTCTCAGAAGAAAACCCCAGAAAGCAACTCATCTCAGGAGACCAATTCTGATGGAGAATTTGGGACAACCAGGAAGGTCTAGAGCAACAGAGGTAAGTAAGAGAAAACATTAAGAATAGCTCCTTGGCCACCTACATCAATCAATCAATCAATCAATCAGAATCGAGCTGAAAGGAACCTTGGAGGTCTATACCAGCCCCTTTTCAAGCTGGACACCCTATACCATTTCAGACCGGTGGCTTTCCAATCTCTTCTTCAAAACTTCCAGTGATGAAGCCCCCACAACTTCTGTTCCTCTGATTCATTGTCCTCACTGTTTCTCCTGAATTGCTTCTCTCCTTAATCAGTTCCCATCCATTGTTTCTTGTCTTGCTTTTGAATCAACAGAAGAAGCTCAAAATGGCCATTCTAAGAAATTGACTGAAATTCTCTCACATCCTGAAAATGGGTAGAGAAATAGAAACCCCTTCTGCAGAAGAATGCCTTGGAATGAAGCTTTAGGAGATACTTCTCCAAATCCGCTGGGGACATCTATTTTCTTTGAAGCAACCATACCTCTCATCACAAATACCACAGCTAAACCAACTTTTTCCAATTGGCACTGTCCACTAGAAAGGAGTTGCATTGACCTGGGACGCTGCAACCATCACAAACACTTGCCAGTTGCCAAGTGTTCGAATTTTCATCACGGGACCTTGGGATGCTGAAAAATGGTCCTAAGTCACTTTCTTCGGTGCAGTTGTAATTTTGAGCAATCACTAAATGAATGGTTGTAAATTGAGGACCACCTGTAATTGCTCTGGATTATGAAAACTATAATCTCACACACATACCCAATTGAGAAATATTCTCAATCAGTGTATGAACATTGATGATGTTACCTGGTTGGGTAATGAAACATTTGGAAGAAAACAAGCAGCTCAGAGAGCACCAAGGATCCCCTCATGTCAACCCTGAGCTACAAATATTCTCCTTTATGAGAAGTATTCCCACGGTCACCTGATTTCTAAGCAAGCACCTCCATCTTCAGCAAGAGACAATGGACTGCAGCCAAAGCCCCAAATGAAACTCAGATGTTGTTGTTTTTTTTCAAAGTTCTCCTTAGAAAAACTCAAGACAGTGTTTTACCTTTTCTTTTTTCTCTACCAACATCTGTATTCTTTCAGGAGCAATTTGTCAAAAGCAATATGTTGGCAACAAGGAGAGTGGATTCCAGTAGCAGATCAAAGTCAAAACCTGGCTTGAGGCAACCACACCCTTTTCCTACTTCTTCCTTTTCCTTTTAACCTAGTGGAATCCTGGAGAAGAGACAAATCGATGACTTCTCTCAGAACTCCAAAGCAGGACTGGCAACTTCCACATGTTGGAATCACTTGACCATATTTCCTAAGCTGCAGGAAAAGATGTTAGCAAGGTATTAGATCTGGAATCCTGCAAAAAGCTTAGATTTTCCATCCTCTGGTTGAACAAGCTTCCCAGAAAGTGCTTTTGAATTTTGGGGCACACATTTAATCTGCTCTATTCTGGCTGCCACCAATTCTCCAAAGGCTGGGAGTGCATTAGCTCAACTCCGTCAGCTAGAAAAAGGACTATTGTACTTAGGGTTAGCCAAATTTAGAATTGGCAACTGGCAGCTTATATTCAGGGCCACCAATTCTGTCCCCATTTTTCCAGTGAGATCATATCTCTTTCCTTCCTTGTCAGCTTTCAATCATCAGCCATTGTTTTCTCGGAGCATTTCTGTTCAAATGATCTTCCTTCAATCTAGAACTTCTTTCAGATATACTGACGCTTCAGATGCCAGTGGCAGGGATTGCTGTGCTGGCTTGGAACTGCAGTCTTACCACATCGGGACAGTTGACCCATTATAGCGGGGGGTCCCCACCCTTGGCCACTTTAAGACTTGTGGACTTCAACTCCCAGAATGGCTGCCTGGAGAGTTCTGGGACTTGAAGTCCACAAGTCTTATTAAAGTTACCAAGTTTGGAGACCCTTGCATTATAGCCATAGCATTTAGGCTTACGTCATAGTGCTTTGCAGCCTTCTCTAAGGGGTTTACAAAGTCAGCCTATGGCCCTCCACCAATCTGGGTCCTCATTTTACCAACCTCAAAAAAAAGGAAGGCTAAGCTAACCTTGAATCTCATCAAGATCAAACTCCAGGCTATGATAGGCAGAGATGCAATATTGCACTTTAACCATTGCAGAGTTGTGGGGAACAACTGGGTTAAAGACATGGAACATTTTTTTTTTGCTCCTGCAAAACTTCTGATTTGCAAAGGAAATGACTACACTATGGAGGTGTTTACAGAGCACCTGTAGCTTAATGAGACCTAGTACATACACACGGTTTGGGGTTTATCATAATCTAGAAATGAAAGAAGCAATGTTTAGATAACTCTTTTAAGTGCACAAACAAGTAAGGGGCCATGGCAGCTTGCCTGGACCAGCTGCTTTCCTTTAAACATTTTACATATAATTAAACATATCCTCAATTGTTGATGGACCAACTTCTCCCCAGCCCAATATGCTGCAGTCAGTTGTCTTATGTATTAAACTCTTAAACAAGCAATTGATCTGCTAACTTGAATTACATTCATATTCTTAAAGGTGTTTTTGTGCTAGCAAAATCTTTTTCTTCCTTCCTCCAGAAATGTTTAGGTGTCATCCTTTGAAAGGGCTCAACAGTCTTCTTTATGGGAAAAATATCCCTCTTACCCATTAGAAATACAAGGTTAAAAGTTCTCCCCTCCTGCAAGGAAACTCAGAAAAGGTAGCACTTCTGTTTAAGAAAAGATCTGTATTACGCTAATTAATGAGCTATGTAAACAGATTTATCCAGAGGACAACAGATATATTCTTATATATTCTTCATACATATTCCTCCCTATCTTATCTTACATTGAAGGACTTTGAAATCAACAGTTGAAGAATTTAAAAATATTGCCCAATGAAGTCTCCTATGAAAACCCGAAGAAGGCATTTCTTTAGGTTTGGGGTTTCCTTCTGCTCGACCCTGGTCCACTGAACTAAGCACAAATATTCGTACGATATGCCAAGCCATAATCTATGAATTGGGAAAGGAGAATATTTGTAGCTCTGGGTTGAAATGAGGGGCCCTTGGTGCTCTCTGAGCTTGGTTGTTTTCTTGCAGATGTTTCATTAATCCTAACTAGGTAACATCATCAGTGGATAGGCAAGCAGATCAGAAGGCGATCTTGAACCAACAGAGTTTCAAAGGTGATAACCAATACCTTAAATCCAAGGTGTCCAACCTTGGCAACTTGAAGACTTGTGGACTTCAGCATGGCTGGCTGGGGAACTATGAGAGTTGAAGTCTCTGGTCTTCAAGTTGCCCAGTTTGCACACGTCTTAAATTGTACCTGGAAGTCAATCCGTAACCAGTGAAGTGCTCAAAGTAGTGACATGATACAGGCAAATTGAGTCATAACCTAAAACCCTGGGATTCTCTGGAGTATCTCTTTTTCAATTACTGGCCAATTCTTCTAAGCTTCCAAACCCATGACATGGGATATTTAAAATGCATCTGCTTCTTTGCAGAAATGTTGGGTGGAAAGATATTTTGATGACACCCCCAGTACAGAGAAATTTCCAAGACAGTCCTTTCATCTGTACCACAACCATCTAGTAGATGCAATCAAGTTTAGCTGCTACCAGTGATTGGAGAGTCTCCATCACACATAACAGGTAAATGATGCCTGCAAGTAGAATTGGAATGTTAATTTTGGAAAATGCAAGTATTTATTAGGACTTTTAACATCATGAGTAATCAAGAATCTCCTGTAATAATCTTTGGCCTGTGCAAGACAGCAGAAAAACCCAGCCTTCTGTACTTACTCAGGGACAGCGAAAGAAAGATGATGGGAAGGAGGGAAATATCACGTGTTCGCTGTTAATTGGGCACGAAGCCCACCATGTTACAACTATTCCTCAACTGCACTGTGCTTTCTTCCCATTATAGTCTTTCACTTATGGAACGGCAGGGATGGGATAAGCAAAACTACCAGGCACCAAAGGAAAAGAGTTGATTTAATTTAGTAAGTCTGTAACTTGATTATACAATGATTTTATCAGGAGCATTTGGGGTGGGCGAGTGGGAATACAGCAGAGGGAAAAAGAAAAACCCGTCTAACAGTGCTAAATTCTCTGGCCCGAACTTTTGTACTTTTATAAACAGAATTTCCCCTCAAATATTTACAGAAGGCCTTATCCCATGAGCCTATCCAATTTATTCACCGAATCCTTTTCAATGAAACAATTAAGGACATTTTTTGGGGGGTGGGAAAAGAGTGCTTTGCATTCAGCATTCAGCAGTCAAAGGGGTTTTGAGCCCTTCTTCCGATCAGGAAGAAGGTCAAAAGTAATTCCTTACCCAACATCTTATAAAGGAGACCCTCAAGGCCTCTTTTTTTTCTATGTACACATATTAACTCACTTGCCACTCACTTCAAAAGGAAGCTATTTCGCTCCAACCGGGTATGACATTAAGTCTAATCCACTCATGCTGTATAGAAAGAGGGTTTCCTTCAATGAATTCAAAAGGAGACGATGAAAGGACTTGCTCAAAGCCGAGGAACTTAACAAGGTGCCCCATTCATTGCATTCCTACATACGGCGGTTGTGATTTTTTTAGATGCTTTACATTTAGGCAGCTCAGTTTATCATCAGCCTCCACATACTGGCTAATTAAGGAAGCCTGGCAGACAGAGATTCCGCCTGCATTGAGGGCCTGTGACCAAGATCATGTCGGTTTGAATCCTGAAGGAGGTTCCCAGGCCAAAATTAATCAGAGACAGGGAGGAACACCTCTGAAATTTGAATCAAGTTCACGTATTGCTTGATCTACCATGCTAAGCCAAGGTTTTAACCATGGTTTCTGGAATAAATCATAATGGCTTAGTTCAGACACAATTGCAGCCGCACGGGCTGGTTTTACATGTCCTGCTGATCTTGATTATAAGCGTGGATTGTTGAACACACTAAAATGCTAAAACATTCAATTGAGTTTCCAATCTGTAAGGAGTTGGGTTATTGCTTTGGGCTAAGTCAAAATCAACCCAACCCAACCACAGTGTAGCTCAGCATAATGTGTGAAACCAAGCCAGCCAGTTCACTTCAACAACAGGTAAGAAAGCCAGAATTCTTGCACTCTTGTCTCCATTTTAATGTCTTTGATGATGGTCAAGTTCTAAATTGACCTTGTGTGCTGTTTAGGAGAGGACCCAGCACTTTGGAACTGCTGGAAAAAGCCTTCTGGTTGATGGTATTTCCTCTTTAAACAATTAGGAGATCACAAGGACCTTGAGAGTGGAAAAGTATACCTGCCATCCACAAGTAACCAACTTGGACTGAGGGCAATAGCAGTAGCTCTTAGACTTATATACTGCTTCACAGTGCTTTACAGCCCTCACTAAGTGGTGTAGAGAGTCAGCATCTTGCCCCCAACAATCTGGGCCCTCATTTTACCCACTTTGGAAGGGTGGATGGTTGAGTCAACCTTGAATTGGTGAGAATTGAGCTGCCAAACTGCAGGCAGCAGGCAATCAGCAGAAGTAGTTTGCAGTACTGTATTCATCATGGCTCATTGCACATAACCTTCATTTTCTCCATTGCAGAAATTGTTCTCAATAGTTTGCTAGATGAGAACTCCAAAATCAAACAGTACCTCCATATTGAAACTAGTCTCCAGTTGTAACCAACAAATCAATCATTAAGACAACAGTCACCTTGTCAATAATTCCGCAGCAGGTGTAAAGTACAGATTAGGTGGCTCAAAAACAGTAACTGTGAGAGGCACCTTGGAGTCCTAGTGGATGGTCACTTCAATATGGGCCAGCAGTGTGCAACAACAGCCAAAAAAAATCCTGGATTGTATATAAACAGAGGCATAGAAGATCATGTGAAAGTACTGCTTTATAAAATCCTACTACAACACCTGGAATACTGCAACCAATTTTGGTCACCATACTATAAAAAAGATGTTGAGACTTTGTAAACAGTTCAGAGAAGAGCAACTAAGATGACCAGAGGCCTGGAAACTAAACTATATGAAGAATGGCTGCAGGATTTGGGTTTGGCTAGTCTAAAGAAAAGAAGGACTAGGGGAGCATAATAGCAGTATTCCAGTATTTGAGGGGCTGCCACAAAGAAGAGGGGGTCAAATTATTCTACAAAGGACCAGAGGACAGAACAAGAAACAAGGATTGGAAACTAATCAAACAGAGAAGCAACCTGAAATTAAGGCAAAACTTCCCAACAGTGAGGACAATTAACCAGTGTAATAGCTTGCCTTCAGAAATTATGGGCGCTCCATCATTGGAGATTTTTAAGAAGAGACTGGACAGTCACTTATCTAAAATGGTATAGGTTCTCCTGCTTGATCAGGGGGCTGGACTAGAAGACCTCCAAGGTCCCTTCCAGCTCATTCTATTCTAATATATATACTTTAATAGCAGTAGCACTTCGACTTATATACTGCTTTATAGTGTTTTAGAGCCCTCTCTAAGCAATTTACAGAGTCAGCCTATTGCCCGCAACAATCTGGGTTCTCCTTTTACCCACCTTGGAAGGTTGGAAAGCTGAGTCAACCTTGAGCCTGGTGAGATTTGAACTGCCAAATTGTGCTGCCAATTGGCAATCAGCAGACGTAGCTTGCAGTATTGTACTCTGACCACTGTGTCACCACGGCTCATAGCTAAGTAATAGAAGCTAATTAATAGAAGAAAAAGTAAAGTGACTGCTATAGTACTTAAATACTCAGTATTATGTCAATATTAGTAAATCTATTAGTAAAATACATAAAAGCCCTGGAATCTGATGTTATAATTTGAATTCTAAGAAATGTGGCCATATTGTTTGATGCTCTTCTTTCCAATCCCCCAATCCCTTGTTAAAAATTAATCATTCAGATACTGATACGCAATGCATATCAGCACTCATCTTACCTGAATACCTTCTACAGAATTCGGTGGGGCCATTTCCCAGATAAGCAAGCATAAGTTTTCCACCCTAAAGTTTTCCTGATGGTCAGCTGAGTCCTGTTTCCAGGAAGATCTTATTGTCTGGAGTTTCTCCTCTGCCTTATCGCCTGCTTCCCGCTCATTTATCCTGGTTTATTGTCTCCTTTGAATTGGGATTTCCTTTATCAAAATCCCCAGTTGATCCTCAGAAGATTATAGCCATATACAATACTGTGTACCTTCCTTAGATAAGACCAGAGACAAACCAAGAAGACAGATAAAAGCTTCCAAATAGGACATTATATTCTGTGATCTGAAACCTTTTAATTATCCACTGTTTAGCTGAATGGGTTTTCCCAATCTATGCACACAGCACCTTTCTAACTTGCATTCCTTGCCTGCAGGAAGATGACATTACTGGCAGGTTGCCACACATCCAGGAGTTTTATGTTGGAAGGATTGGTGGAGCCAGCTAATCTCTCTTCAGTTTGAAGCCTTAGTCAAGTGGTAGCATCTAGCCAACCCTGTGTTAGCACAGGAAGGAACAGGTCAAACCTCCAGGGACTATAGGCCAGACTGAGAAGCAAACCATTTCCATATGATTGCCATGAAAACTACACAGGCCAAGTGTTAATCTCGGATTTCAAGCAAGTGTTTATTCCTAAGAAAGGTCGTCTCGGCCCACACTGTAAACTTCCACCCTCAATAGCAAAATGGCAAGAATTCTCCTTAGACGCAGGTTGTAGTTTTGCAAGCTGTGAATGATTGACCATTTCCTTCTTCTCCTGAGATACTGCATGGGTCTAGGACAATTGGCGGCGGCCAACTTGCCACGGCGAACTTACTGCAGGACAACTCGCTGTGGGACGAGAGTTACACTAATATCAAAGAAACGGTGGAATAGAATCATTGAAGAAAGGATGCAAAAGAAGGGACAGAATGAAATGTGAATGACAAAAATTACAGTAATTTTTCATTTATAATGACATTGTTAAATTATCCAGCAGAGAGTTGGCTGTTGAGGGTTGTCCCATTCGCTACTGTACTCTACTGAAGATACATAAGTGATTATGCTACCCATACCAAACATTAATTGGTTATTAATTGTACTTTTTCTGCAAAAATGGAGAAAATGCTTCCGTTTATCTAGCTTTACTTCAACCCAACAGGGACCAATCTTTGCTAACATGCACAGAAAAAGAAGCTTTATAACAAATGCAAGCTCCACTGAACTACATGGAGATGCCCGCAAGGTCATCAGAAGTCAACCACAACAGAGTCATTTCTTTCGGTTTTAGAAAACGCAGATTTTAGCCGTTAAAATCAAAATCATTTTAGACTTGTGGATTCCTGTGGAATCCAGACAACCACTCCACTCTTTGTATTAAGAAAGTGGGAAACCATATTGTGGATTTTATAGTTTTTTTTTTTAAAGCTTATTTAAAGGAAGCCAAAATGTAATGCTACAATCAAAGGTTATTCTGGGACCACAGAAAGAAGCTGGAACTTCTCTCTGTGCTCGCTCTTGCACTGGAGGAATCAGCCAAAGGGGAATATTCTGCTTAAAACTATCCAGTTTGTTAGAAGAGTAGCCAAGGAAGGAAGGGGAAATTAGAAGAAAGAAGAACATCTAAAACAAAGTTGAAGCAGAGGCAGATTCATTCATTCGCTTTTCTCCCTCCGCAGTGAATGCAACTCCATCATGCGGCGCAAAGACACAAAACCTATGACCTTCTGATCAGTGGTGGGATTCAAAAATTTTTTTACTACCGGTTCTGTGGGCGTGGCTTGGTGGGCGTGGCAGGGGAAGGATACTGTAAAATCTGCAGTCAGAGGTGGGATTTGCCGGTTCTCCGAACTACACGAAATTTCTGCTACCGGTTCTCCAGAAGTGGTCAGAACCTGCTGAATGCCACCACGGCTTCTGATGCTTTTGGTCCGTGATACTCCCAAGTTGCAGGGCTAGGAAATGTTTCAAATCAATGAGAAACGCATGAACGAAACCCAGCTTAGTTCTTTAATTTGTACTGTACTTGTGAGGGAATTGGATCTTTCTGGTTTGGTTTCACTCTTACAATAAGAGTAACAAGAGATGGTGAAGAAGAAGGAGAGAAGGAAGAGATAGGACAAGGAGGAGGAGGAGGAGGAGGAGGAGAAAGGAGGCAATCAGGCTCAAAGGAATCTCAACACCTGCAGTGGGTTTTTTTTGGCTGAGAACCAGGTCAAAGGCAACTCAGACAATTTCCTACCTGCCCAGACATGAACTTGCCAGAAAACTTTAAAAGATTGAAAGACATGCTGGTGAAAGTAGAAATAGCTATTGAAAAACTATAAAAGACCGAAACAAATCTACACATCATTCAGGCTTAGCAAGAAAATAGATGCACAAAATCATAACTGATGCCCATTTAGCCCAAGGAAATCAAATTCATTAAACAATAATCTCAGCCACTATGCGACTTGATTATTTCTCCCTGAATATACTGTGCCATTGGTTTAGGCGGCTTAAAACTTGGTGGGGGGGGGGGGGGGGGGCAGCATTTCCAAATCTGAGGCGTTCTCTGAGCTTGTTTTTTTCTTGAAAACATTTCGTTACCCAAGCTAGGCAATATGATCAGTGCTTGTTTCCAAATGTGTACGCAAGGCTCTCTTTAAACGAGCAGTTCTCCAGAAAAGCAACCATTCGGGATGAAGATGTCGTTGCCTTCTCCTTTTGATCAAAAACGCCTCAAGAAACAGAGAAACTTCACATAGAAAGATGCCAGTTTCACTTCTTTGAAATCGTGGGCACCCTGCACATAGGGACACAGTGCTCTTGTGAACAGAATGTGAGCATAATGCTCTGTGGGTGGCTACCACTATTTCTATATCACCATGTTCTTCTCTAATCTTCAAACAAAGCAGCCATGCTTTCTTCTAAAAAACAAAACAAAAACCCCCCCCAAACCTCAGTGTATCTTGTTAGTGGAAATTCTTCTGACCAGCATCGTTTCTTAAAAGGTTAAATTACGAAGCCAGGGTTCCTTTGCATCCTGAGAAGGCTCAATCCTTTGAAGTCCGTACAATGAACAATCTGTTCAAACTTGCTGGTTTGAGGATGCTTTCTTTTTCCCCCCTCTTGCAAGTAGAGCGGCTGACAATCCTGATTTTTTGAAACAAGTGGATGGGTCAAAGAAACCCAAAGACTTCCAAATATACAAAACAAGCTTCCCTTTTGCAGAGCTGCCCAGCTCCACGGGGTGGTGAAGAGGTTTGCCAGAAAAGATGAGGAAAGAAAGAAAATGCAACGGAGACACCTGTTTTAAAGGGATTTAACTGCGATTTTGGACACACACATGGACACGCAGTCATCGATGTGCTCGAGATGGTTGGTCTGAGTTCATGGAACTGTGGGTTTTCTTCCCAAGAAGAAACATGTCACCGTAGTTGTTATTCCTAACATTTCTCCCACTTGGTGGTCAAGTTTGCTTGCTTTGTAAGGGGCTCACCTGGTTTGTACAGTTAGAACAAGATGAAAATTCAAGGTGTGACAAAGTGGTTTGTTTTTCAGCCAGCGGTTGCAGATGAGAACTGAGATGAAGAGATGTACCTAGTGGAAAATTTGAACCTGTTCTGAATCTAGCACCTTCCCCATTATACCATGCTAATTCTTGGGCTGAGACGGAGGGATTGAGGCCATGTCTCCATGATGAAGAAGGTCTAGAATCTGAGTCTTCACTCTCCGGCATCTTGGTTTACAAATTGTTTTGTGCTTCCATTTCATAGTCTTCAATTACAGTTACATTACATATAATCTCATATTGTCAATCAAAAACTAAATACCTTAGTATCATTATTAATCAATTATTTGACTATACTTTTATTCATTCATGTTTTACAAGATAAACATAATTTACTTAATTTATAACCGTTCATATTATCACCCCAAATCTATCCTAAAATCATTTTGTAGTTATAATAAGAAAGAAGTACCTCTTTATATACTTATTATTTTCTAGAAATCTACATATTTCATTACTGTACTTCGTTATCTAACCATTGATAGAAAAGATCCCGAATTTTATAAAATTGTTTATCCTCTTGTTCTCTAATTTCAAATGTCAATCTACTCATTTCAGCACATTCCAATACCCAGAATAAATTTTATGTTTTTCTTTCTCGGAAGTAGAAAAAAAAAATGGAAGCAGAAAGTCAATCAATTAACCATCAGTTTCATGGCTATTTGCAGCAAAAGACAAGCTTTGGGCATGAGGGGGATTTCATCAGCAGTGGGACCTACCTGTTCCACTACTGGTTTGGTAATCTTGTATGCGTGCATGTGCAGATAATGCGCATGCACCTAACATGCCCGCGCAGCTCTCCTACACCAGATGAAGCCTGCAATACCGAAAAGAGAACAGAAAAGCGCAGGGGCGGGTGGGAGGACCCAATATTGTGCTTTTCTCTCCTTTCTCCTCTCATCTGATTGAAGGCTTTTTCCCCCTCCACTCACTGATTGTTGGAGGCTCTTTTTTTTTTTTTTACAACCGGTTCAGTTGAACCGGTCCAAACCGGTAGCTTACCACCACTGGGTTTCATCCCATTTCTACCAGCATGCTCAGGAAACCAAAGTGGGGAGGAGCCTTTGAATACACTAAACCAGGGGGTCTCCGATCCCTGGGCCGTGGCCCGTTCAGAACTGGGCTGTGCAAGTGGTAAAAGAACCGATGCACGCAGCTTCGTTTGTGCAAGTGGTGGACACTTGTGCGTGAAGCTCCATTTGTATGAGCAAATGGAGCTTCAAGCACGCGTGTGAGTGCTGGCCACGCGTGCAAAGGGAGCTGTGCACACACCCCTGCCGGCCACTCAAACGGAACCATTTCCTCTCCTCCGCCAGTCTGCAAAACCAGAAAGGTTGGGGAGCCCTGCGATAGACACACGAATGCCCTGGGAAAGATCAAACAACACCCACAATGCAAAATGCAGCCCAGAGCTATGAAATAATTAAAATACTTGCAAGACCGACATAGCCTAAGAGAATACGAAATACGGTTGTGTTTAGCACACGCGCGTGCGTGCACGCACACACACACACACTGTACAGAGAGCATGGAAGAATGTCTCTCTTTTCACCTCCCTTTTCAAAAGTCACACCCTTACAAGATGCAGCCTGTAGATTCCCTTCCCTGGTGCAAATCTCAGGCTATCAACCATGTAACCGCTGCCATCCCACATCACCCCACCTGCAAGGAAAGAGAGAATTTTGTAAGGTCTTCTTTGCCTTGGCATCATCACAGCCCTGGAGATAAAATTGGAGAAAACCTGCCCACTGCAGATGCTAGATAACTCTATGCCTTGCCCTACGCCCCCTTCCAAGGACAGGCTTTGCCCCTTTTCTCACGTAGTTCACTCCTGAGCGGAACCTGTTCCAGAATCTGGAATCCTCCCGTGCTTACATGTTCATAGCTGTAGAGGTAGCTCTCAACTTACAACCATCATTTACTGACTGTTCAACCTTACAACAGCACCAGAGGTGGCATTCAGCAGGTTCTGACCAGTGCTGGAGAACCGGTAGTGGAAATTTTGAGTAGTTCAGAGAACCGGCAAATATTACCTCTGACTGGCCCCGACAACCCCATCTATCCTCTGCCTCCCAAGTCCCAGCTGATTGGCTGGGTCTCCTTTGGTTGCCCTGCACAGGAGAACGGAGCTGGAAAGCAGGTTAGTGGGGTGGGGAGGGAATGGAGATTTTACAGTACTCTTCCCGAGATGCCCACCAACTACACCCATCAAACCAAGCCACACCCACCAAGCCACGCCCACAGAACTGGTAGTAATTTTTTTTTTGAATCCTATCACTGAACAGAACTGAAAAAAAGCTACTTATGACTGTTTTTCGCACTTGCGGCCATTGCAGCATCCACGTGATTGACATTCGGATGTTTTGCAACTGGCACATATTTATGAGGGTTGCACTGTCCCGGGGTCATGTGATTCCCCTTATGCCAAAGTCAATGAAGGAGCCAGGTTCTCTTAACAACCACGTTACAAAGTTAACAACTGCCATGATTCGCTTAACAACAGTGGCAAGAAAGGTCGTAGAGTGGGAAAAACTCACTGAACAACTGCCTCGCTTAGCAACAGAAATTTTGAGCTCAATTATGGCTGCAAATCGAGGACTTGTACTTGTTCCAATTATTATAGAGTATCTTATATGGGTCAGGTAGTCCTTGACTTTCAACCAGGGGTGGGATTCAATTTTTTTTTTAACAACTGGCTCTGTGGGTGTGGCTAGGTGGGCATGGCCATGTGACTGGGTGGGCGTGGCTTTTTTTGCACACACACACACACACTGCTTAAATACCTTAAGGAGTGACTGGAGGGGGGGAAACGCAGTCAGCAAGGACTAACTGGGCAGGCAGGGGAGAGGCCAACCAGGGGTACGATTTGCCGGTTCTCCGAACTGCACAGAATCCTAACAACCGGTTCTATAGAACTGGTCCAAACTGGTAGAATCCCATCCCTGCTTTCAACCATTTATTTTGTGACCATTCGAAGTTACAATAATACTGAAAAAGAATGATTTACGGCCAAGTTACAATAATACTGAAAAAGAATGACTTACAACGGTTGTTGCATGCTTAAGGTCATGGGATCAAATTCAGGTGCTTGGCAACTGGCATGTATTTACAATGGTTGCAGCACCCTCGGGTCACGTAATCGCCATTTGCATCCTTCTCAGCCAACCTCTGACAAGCCTAAAGGAATCTGGAGGGGAAGCCAGATTCATGTAACGTCCACGTGACTCACTTAAGGAAGCACTTCGCTTAACAACTATGGCAAAAAAGGTCATAAAACCAGGCACAATCCATTTAACAACCGCCCTGCTTAGCAACAGGAATTGTGGTCATAATCTAAAGACTACCTGCACAGAGCTTTCATCAAATAATAATACTACATTGTGCCTGATTGGAGAGCAGAATTCGGGGTTAAGGAGTCACAATCAGTGGTGGTATTCTACCGGTTCGGGCCTGGTTCTGCCGAGCCGGAAGCGGCGATGAGCAGCAGAGAACAAACCGGTTCTCTCCGGCGCTCTGTTGTTGGGTCCACCCGCCTGCCCGGACTCCAATACTCACCTTTAGCCTCTTCTTTTGAAGCACAGCTGCTTTTTGCAGCCCAACAGAGTGCCAAGCGGCAGCTGCTGAAGCAACAAGGAAAGTGCAGACTTGCGGGAGGTGAGTTGGAATGCCTCTGCGCAAAGTGCGCGTTTAGCACGTGCACCCATGGAAAGTGTGCGCCCATGCGCAAAGTGCGCCCACCAAGCCACACCCACTTCAAACTTTTTGAATCCCACCACCGGTGAAAATAATACTCCCAGTAACATTTCAAATGCCAATTTAGTGATGACTCCGGTGCATCTGCCTTTGCTTCCGTGCTTATGGAATTATGCACCCTGTTCTGTAACCATGGAGGAGCATCCTGGTTTACTGTTGCACATGTAGTCTAAATAAATAAATAAAGGCTAAATCCAGAATATTCTCCTTTTCTTTTATCACCAAGATGGAAAACTCTAACTTCGCTTTGACTGATTCAACTCTTGTCTTTACACATAAACCAGGAATCAAATGTAATCCAAAATACATTTACCAAGAAAGGCAGCTTGCTTGTTTAGCTTTGGAAGTGTCTTGCTGAACAGTTGTTTAGAATTTATTTTAAACCATGACATACAAACTGGCTTCATACCGATCACTAAGCCATAAACAGTGGCTTTCTTTCTTCTAGTTTAATATCGGTGCAAATCTGCATTTTACCAGCAAGTTATGGAGAGGGGGAGAAGGAAAAAATAATAATGCTAGTTTATTCTCTGTTTCAGTAAAATGATAAGAGAAACATTTGCTGGGACTCTTGCCCCATACTCATATTCCTAAGCTATGATTGTGTTAGAAAGCAGCCCACTGAGAAAAACCATGGCTTAGAGAACAGGTTTGACAGGATCCAAGAATCTACAAGCCTTGGATTGAAACTATATGGCAGAGGTACTCCGGACTACATCTCCCATTATTCCTTGCCGTTGACCAATCTGGTGCAGTTTAGAGACTTTGGTTCTATGATCTCATCTTCCCATAACTTTTGCAGCCCAAGCATCCTTCTAGCTGGCCATATCAAGAACTGATTTTCCACAACCAGAACTGTGTGAAAACACCAAGTTCTATTCTTCTCCCATGAGAAACAAAAAAGGAAATTAAGATAAAACAGGTTAGAAACTTATACTGACCTGAACACATATTTCAGCCCTAAATATGAGACATCCCATTTGCTTTTATGTATGTCTTGCCCTTTATATAAATGTTCTACAAATCCCACAGGAGATTAGTAATTGAAAAGAAAACAGCAGGCTCTGTCAACCGGTTGAGAATAATTACACACAAAGCAACTCAGTTTCTTCATTTCTGGCAATATTTTCTCCCCAAATGCTACTTCTTCCATTCTTCTCTTAAAACAAAACAGATGTCCAGGCACTTACTCTTAAAACAGGTCTTCTTACTGAATACTCAGCCTGCTGAATACAAAAACACACTGTAAAACCTTGCAAACGTTCTGCTTTATACTTGTGCTTGAACATTTTATTCCATAAACACACACATGGAAGAAAATACTACACGTGTACTGAAAATCACCCCGTAAAAAGTCCTCCAATCTACAATCACGGCATTCAAGGTTACAAGGAATAACAATCCTTCAGTAAGGCACTTGATGTGGTTGTGGGACTTGTGTGCTTTGAGGAAGATGAGAGCTATGCCAGAGGTTCAATCTCATCAGTGGAACCAGAAGAAGACTGGCTCTATTCAAGATCCAGTTGTAAAACCAAATAGATCAGGGCTGTCAAACTCCCAGAAAATGAGCCTAGATTAAACCAGGGTTTTAAAAGTTTTTCTGTTAAAAAGCACCTCTCAAAAGAGCTTTTTCAAGAGGCAACTGGAAGCTTCTTTGTTTTTCCCTAAAGGCATTTCACTTCTCATCCAAGAAGCTTCTTCAGTTCTGAAGCTTCTTAGATGAGAAGCAAAATGTCTTTAAGAAAAAAAAAAGTCCACTTGCTTCTTGAAAGAGTTGCCCCTTTGGGACAACCATGACCTCCTGGGTGACTGAGAATCTCCAGAGTCCATTTATTATTTTCTCACCAGTTGGTATACCAGGTAGAGGTGTTTCTTAAATTCTACTTGACATTCAGCAGCCTTCTTTCAATTCCTAGAATTCACCAGCCAGCCGGACTATTTCCACGTAGAAGAACGCTAGATTAGACAATTTGGTTTAAAGGTAAGCTATCCATCCCTGATTCCTGCCTGTCTTTAGAATAAAATACCTTTACTGTCATTACATCCCAAGAATACAATGAAATTTGAAAGCTGCTCCAGCACAGTGCCCCAAACACCACATCACAATCACATCTCCACCACCACCTTTAAAACAGATGGCATTTCTACCCAGTTACTTCTACGCATTTAAGTTAGTGCACACAAAGTTCTAAACACCCAAAGTTTTAAAATTTGGGGTGAATATACCCTATGGTGCTAGGTTTACCCTTGCTATGCTACCAGTTCCATTCACCCCTAATGAACACAGCTGTTCTTTTAAACCAGTGGTTCCCAAAGTGGGCAGTACCGCCCCCTGGGGGGCAGTGGGGTGCCTTAGGGGGCTCTGAGAGGCAAGGGGGCTGGCAGGGGGCACTAAGAGGCAGCAGGGGGGCGCTGGAGGTGAGCGGCAGGGCACAATTCAGGGGTGAGAAAAAATCCCACCTTCACCGCGTTTGAGGCAAGGCCCCGCAGGATCATCTCACTGACTTGCACGCTTGGGTGCAAGGAGCTCCACCCCAAACGCTTTGCTCTCCTTTTCAAACATCCCGCCACCACATTATAAGCAACATTTATTTCAAGTGGACAGTAAGGCAACTCAGTCCAAATGGTAGTGGTTTCCTGCTTTTAATACTTGTGCACCCAAAAGCTAGCATCTTTTTCAAATCTGTAAGGACATTTCCAGGAAACACTTCTATAGTTTCCAACTGGAAGTAGAAGTTTTGAGTTTACAACCTTCCAACTGGCAGCAATCTCAAGATACAAACAACAACAGCAGCTGATGGCATCACCCAATTAATGTTGGATAACTTTTAAAAAGCTAAGTCAGGTTAGATCTGGTTAATATTTGGATGGAAATCTCAGGGCTGTAAGCTAGACTGGGAAGCTGGAGAAAACATCTCAGTAGGTGACCAAGCAAATATTCCCTGGCACGAAAACATGGGTTGGCCTATAAATTTTCCAGTTGTGCGCTACTCCAGAGTCTTAAAAAAAAAGCTGAAATATTCACAGCATTTCATATTTTTTTCGAGAACACCCATGTACAGTGTTACATTCCAAGCCACTGTATTTGCAGGCGTGACTAAATAGCAAGTTAGTTTCATTACCAACATTGAAGTCAAATTAATTAAGGTTCACTTAAGATATAAACATTCTTGTGTTTAAACCAAAGATGTTTCATAATTGTATCAGTCCTTTATAACATTTGGCTGTCATTTTCTGCAGGGTTTTGTTTTTTTAAAGAAACCCAACATATCAACAACACAGCCTGATTAGTGTAATCTGTCATTTAATGACATAAAAAAACATACGGCACACAGCCCATTCTCTGACCCGTTGTGGTTAAGGACATATTCTCAAGATAGATAAATATACGTATTTACTTCTCAAGAATGACAACAGTGCATGGTGGTAAGTTTAATATTTAAAGCAATCAGTGTACTTAACCACACACAACTCAAAGGCCACAGGCTTTTCATTCATCAGTTCATTTATCCCGGGGAATTATTGTCAATCAAAACTGTTCACACATTTAACCCGCAGCAAGAAAATGGAAGGCACGTGTGTTGGTGAGTCAGCCTCAGCTAACACATCTACATTTATTTTTAAGAGCTACAAGGGCAGGTGAGTTGCTCCCTCCAGATGTTCGGGGCTGCAGCTCTCAGCCATGGTTTGTATAGCCAAAGATCATGAGTGATGGAAACAGCAGCCAAGCAATTGGAGGGTGCCCTCTGGCCAATTCTAATCACAGCTACATTCTAAATGAAGTTTAAAGAAACAAACATGAGATATAGGTAGTCCCCAACTTATTACAATTCATTTAGTGACCGTTCAAAGTCACAACAGCACCGAAAAAAGGGAGCTATGACCATTGCAGAATCCCAATGAACAGACGATCAAAATTCAGGTGCTTGATAACTGACTCGTATTCATGACCGTTGCAGGGTCCCAGGGTTATGCGATCCCCTTTTGTGACCTTCGGACAAGCAAAGTCAATGGGGAAGCCAGATTCACTTAACAACCAGGTTACTAACTTAACAACTGCAGAGATTCACTTAACAACTGTGGCAAGAAAGGTCATAAAATGGGGCAAAATTCACTTAACAAATGTCTCACTTAGCAACATTTTTGGGGGGGCTCAATTGTAGTTGTACGTCCAAGGACTACCTGTACAATTTCAGCAAGTGAAATACAAGTACAATATAAAAGCATATTTCATTTCTAAGAAACCAAAGAGATTACCGCCTTCCCACTTTACAAAGGAGAGTTCTCTGTTCGAAGAGCAATACAATCATTTCCCAATTTAAACTTAAAGTCTGGGTTTGGATAAAGGCAGCATGTGACGAATCTCTTCATGGTTCAGTACGCCCTGCGAATTTGACCACTGTGGTTTGTAATTATAGGCTGCGACTTAAGATTTATGTGACCCTAACCATTGTGGCTTATTCCACAAACCACAGCTTGGCAGGAAGTGTGAATAACAGCATCCACATTTCCTTAAAATGGGGACCATCTGCAAAGATCATGCAAGGTTCTATTCTTGGAATTCATCATCAATCATGAGAATAAAAAGTGATGGCACTAGGAGAAATGGCAGCTTTAATTAGAGATCAGCTTGGTTTCTATTTGGAAACCACTTCTGAACTTTGTGCTCCGAGTCAGAAAAAAAAAAATGAATTCTTGACTTTGGGTTTACAGATTAGACTAGAGGTAGTCCTTTATTTATGACCATAATTGGGCCCAAACTTTTTATTGTTAAGTGAGACTTTTTTAAAGTGAGTTTTGCCCCATTTTATGGCCTTTCTAGCCACAGTTGTTAAGTGAATCATTGCAGCGGTTAAATTAGTAAAATAGTTATTAAGTATATTAAGTATTAAGTGTTTCCAATTGGCTTTGCTTGCCAGAAGGTTGCAAAAGCTGTTCACGTGACACACCAAGACATTGCACCGTCATAAATAGGAACCAGTTGCCAAGGATCTAAATTTTGATCACGTTACCATAAGGATGCTGCAACAGTCATAAGTGTGAAAAAATGGTTATAAGTCACATTTTTCAATGCCTTTGTAACTATGAACGGTCACTAAACAAACTATTGTAAGTCACGTTTTTTTGACTCGGATGTGGTTAGTGGAAAAGACACAACTGATTAGGTTCCCAAATAGATAAATCTATAGTTATAAACTGCAATATCAGAATTCATAAGATGCTGATCTATAATCAAGTAAACCCTATTGAACTAAATTCCACTATGAGTTAGTGCAATGTGTGAACCCGTTAATGAAAGCAACAGCAAGACAAATAAAAGTGTGGAGAAGCTGTGAAGGATAAGGTGAGAAGTGCATACAGGTAGTCCTTGTTTAATGACCATAATTGGGACTGGCAACTTGATTGTTAAAGAAAAGTGGTGATAAGTGACTGCAACTATGCTTACGATGAGCAGACTTCAGCTTTTCTTTGCTTTACAAACCTGCAAAGGTCATAAATGCAATCATTGTTTGTAAAGTTACTTTTTCATCACTGTCATAACTGCAAACAGTTGCTAAATAAGGAAATCACTAAATGAAGACTACCTGTAATACCCATCAACACAGCAAAGAGCCCAGTTGGCCAGTCACGCAGTACTCCAAGCAGTACCCCACAAACCAAGAATCTAAATTCAAGTGGTGCCCTAGGGAGCAACCAGCTTTTTAAACTGGTTTGATTTTTTTCCACCCCCAGTGAGATATTTACAGTCCCACAAGACATGGCAAGCTCACAATCCACTCACTTCCCTTCCTTTTGTTTTTAAAACCACCCCCTTGGCTGCCTGGCCTAATGCCAGCCTAGGTAGACCTCAGCACTATCACACCCTCGACCAAGGATGTGGAAGGGACCAGAAGGAACCCTGTTGCTGTTTATGGGCCAGAACCCAGCTCGACTCAGTGCCAAATCTGAAACCCACAAAGGACAAAGACGTTGAGATTAGCAAGCTTGACATGACCTATGCCTTTTTTTTCCCCTCTACCCCAAGTTGGCATGATTTTAGTTCAGTTGTTATCTTAAGTGCTTGGCTGAAAACACCACTCTGTTTTATGGCCAGAGAATAAGCTGGAAACTTTGCCTCAAGAGATCGGCCTCCTGCAATTTTTTTCCACATCAGTTACATCACCTCCCAGTTCAAGGGGGAATTTCTTTTTCTTTTGTATTTTTTTCTCATGTCCTGCTTGACCCAGGACAGAAAGTCCAGTTCGTCAACCCAAAGTACTCCTTTTGAATCACCAAGTGCCAAATTTTAGTCTTGGCTATGGATCTAAACTTTTAAAAATAATAAGTACACCAAGTTTCTACTTCCAGAGTCAACAATATTGTTAAAAATCTCTTCTTTTTTTCAGTTTCTGGATCATGAATTGTAACAATTTACAGTTACAGGATTCCGGTGAAAACCTGTAGTGACAGCTGTTGGAATGTCCCTTCTCTGTAAAATAAAAACACCTCAATTCAGGTTCTTGCCAAACATCAGGAGGAATTGACAGGCAGCTATTGGAATGTCTATTATCTACGAGATAAAAATACCTCAATCAAGGTTCTTGCCAAACATCACAAAGAATTGACAGTCTTGGTTTGCAGAAGATTTCCATCTTTAAGGATGGCCTGAGGCCACGGCTTTTCATCTTTGACCTTTGATCTTTTACAGAGAGACCACCTAAAAGAGCTCTTCCATGGAATTGCAGTATCACAGCAGCCTGGAAGAAGCTAAGATATCCTGGAACATTAGCAATTATTCTTTGGATTATGCCCAGAAATAATTTGTAGAAGAAAGATGTGGGTAGTCCTTGACTTGCAACCATTCAGTGACCATTCAAAGTTACAATGGCACTGAAAAAAAGTGAATTATGACCATTTTTCACTTATGACCATGGCAGCATCCCCCTGGTCACATGATCAAAATTCAGATGCTTGACAACTGATTCCTACTTATGACGGCTGCAGTGTCTTGACAAGGCCAATGGGAGAACCAGACTCACTTAACAACCGGGTTACCAACCTAGCAACTGCAGTGATTCACTTAACAATTGCGGCAAGAAAGGTCATAAAATGGGGCGAAACTCACTTAGCAACTGTCTCACTTAGCAGCATAAATTTTGGCCTCAATTGTGGTTGCAACTCGAGGACTGCTTCTATTTGTCTATGATAGTCGAAACTCAGGAGGAGTTTGGTAGAACTTTTCAGACCAAGATTTTTTTTTTCTATTAAAAGATGCATTTGAAGAAAGCTTGTTAGTAAAGATGAAACCCTTGCTGGACAGTTATAATTTGGTCTTGCAAGCCAACCAGAGGTGGTATTCAGCTGGTTCTGACCAGTTCTGGAGAAATGGTAGCAGCAATTATGAGTAGTTCGGAGAACCGGCAAATGCCACCTCTGACTGGCCCTGCCAACCCCATCTATTCTCTGCCTCCCATTGAGTCCCAGCTGATCGGCTGGGTCTTCTTTGGTTGTCCTGCACAGGAGAACAGAGCTGGAAAGCAGGTTAGTGGGGTGGGTGAGGAAATGGGATTTTGCAATATCCTTCCCCTGCCATGCCCACCAAGCCATGCCCACAGAACCGGTGGTAATTTTTTTTTAATCCCACCACTGAAACCAATATATTTCCTATAGAGCCACCTCCACACCCCTGTATTCCAATGCAGCTCAGGTTCCAAAGCCTGTTCAAATAGTTTTCCATGAAATTATAGTAGAGATATTTGTGAGCTCACAAAGGAGACTGATGTGCGTTTGGCACCATTTATCTGCGCTTGCTTTTCTCACACTTGAATTCAACTCCAAGAGGAAGTGATCTCTGACAGCTGGGCACATAAAAAAAAACTTTGAAATTAAATGTGAAAGTAACTGCAATTAATAAAGGTCTGTTCAACCAAGCTGGGTTCCCACATTTTACTAGACCAACATTTGTTAAATCTTGGTTTGTTGGATAAACCAGAGTTTGTGGGATTTATGTAACATACTAAGTCATAAATCATTGATACTGAAAAGGCTGGGTCCACATAACCTATTAAAAGAAAACCAAGCAAACCCTCAAAATGACTTATGATAGGGTTTCCAACCTTGGCAACTTCAAGATGCATGGACTTCAACTCCCAGAATTCTCCAGCTAGCATAATTGTCTGGGGAATTCTGGGAGTTGAAATCCACATGCCTTAAAGTTGTCAAGATTGAGAAATCCTGATTTAGGGCAATTGATGAAGGCCTCGACTCTCCATTATGTATGTACAATAGCCAGAAAGTCAAGAGGAGAATTAAGGACAGTGTATTGTTCCAAATCTCCTGTTGTGAAGGAAGATGAACGATTCTAATCAATTTCTACTTGTAAAGTGTTTAGAAAACAAAAGTAGCTTTTGTCAAATGAGTTACAAACTGTTTTAGACAACTATGATAGAATGTAACCAAGTGCAAAAGCTTTAAATAACAGCACATTTAAACCAGTGTTCTTTTAAACTTGGCAACTTTTACCAAAAGATTTCAGTTCCCAGAATGCTGGGTGGGAGATTCTGGGAGTTGTAGTCCAAATCTTAAAATTGCCAACTTTGAAAAACCACTGAATTAAAGTATCCAACACAAGTTATTGGCAATCTTTGTTTAAAGCAGCAATGAAAACGATCTTAATTCTGTCCCTGGAGTTTAGATTTTGTTCAAGAACCAAAGTTCTGCGTTCTAAAAGAGGATTAGTTTTTAAAAGAGAGGAAGACACGCTGATAAAAGACAGCACAGGAGTCTTCAAAGCCCATTTAAAGTGACAGACCAAAAAGAAAAATCAATGAAACACATTAATAGCAACCCTTGACTTATAGGGCATGTTAAAATCCCAGAAATGCTAAGTTGTGAAATGCCAGGAAAAGATGAATATTTTTAAGATAGTGCTGAAAAAACAGCATAGAGAAGATCAGGCAAAATGTTTTGGGAACAACACCCTCCAAAATGGTGCAACTACTGAGAAGACTATTCTTTGTAGAAAAATGTTTCATTAGCTGGAAGCATCCAGGGAAAGATCTAATCTTAAAAGTTTGGTCAACTACAGGTAGTCCCCAACTTACAACAGTTCATTTAGTAACCATTACAGTGGCACTGCAAAAAGTGACTTATGACTGTTTGTCACACCTGTGACCATTGCAGCATCCCCATAGTCATCTGATCAAAATTCAAACTCTTGGGAACTGACTCATATTTATGGCGATTGTAGTGTCCTGGGGGTTATGTGATCACCCTCCCTTGAATTAAGCATACTTGTATTTTTTTTCCCCCAGTTCTGATATTTTGGGCAAGGTTTCTGTTTTCTAAGGAAGGGGACTGGGAATTTCAGAAGGAACTGGGTTGGTAGGCGACAGACGTACTGAATAATAGAGCTCGTGTGGAAGGGTCAACATTGTTGGTCAAATGGAGAAGCCTTGTCACCCACGCCTGACCTAGAGAGGGAGGTTCTCACACCAGATACACACAAGACTGCTCTTTTTCAAGCAAAGCATTTGGCATTTCTGATTGAAAAGAGCATCTTGTTAAAGAAATGCAAGTCATTTCTCAGGGAGGATAAAACGCGATCCATAATGCTTTACAGGATGTTTTCCAAGCTTGACCACACTAAGGTGTGTGGACTTCAACTCCCAGAATTCCCCAGCCAGCTATGTTTGAAGTCCACACAAGGAAGGGTTGCTAAGGCGGAGAGAAGGTTCATCCTCTTTCGAGAAACACAAAGTTTAGATGCCTCTCTGATCACCAGCACTGAAAATCGTGCCAGACTCTAAAGTTGTAGATTTAGGAAGCCAAGAGACCTGTGTTGCTTTGGGGCCAGACCATCTCACACTGTGTGAAGTCAATGCATGAAACCACCATGTTGTTTGCGGTTTAGCACCTTGAGTGAATCCAGCCAAGTGTTACTTATTCAGCAAATAAATGAACAAAATTTGACCTAGTTTTATGGGCAAAGCCAGTCATTGTGAAAATAGGGGAACCAACCAAGATCGAGTTTAGCTCGAGGTGTTGAGAATTATTTTAAATTGACTATCTAATTCAGGCGTGTCAAATTCTATTTCACTGAGGGCTGCATCAGGATTGTGTTTGATCTCAGAGGGACGGGGTGGGCATGGCCTGCTCGACATCGTGTGGCGGGGGACACCTGTGGTGGCCAAGTGCTAAGGCAGGTGTTCCCTGAGACCCTCCCTCCCTCATTATAATCTTCCTTCTTACTTCCCTCCCTCCTCTCTTCATTCACCTTTCTTCTTCCTCCCCCTCTTCCCTTATTTTTCTTCCCTTTTTTCCCATCTTCTCTTCTTTTTCTTTGTGTTTCCTCTTTCCTTTTCTCCTTTCCTGTCCCTTCTTGCATGCTCAAATGCAAGAGGGGAAACATTTCTTCTTTTGTTTTGTTTTTAGGTTATTTAGCTAGCCCTTTGCCAGCAAAAATGGAGCTGGGGGGGGGGCATGTGCGCCCCCCCCAGCACCGTTTTTGCCCACAATGGCCTCCTGCAGCCCTACTGGGGGGGGGGGTGTCCTTCACTGTTTCCAGGGCAGCCCTGCAAGACAGATCTAAGCACCCACCCTCTGCTGGGCCTTGACTTTGACACCCTGATCTAATTCAAGGGAATTTTATGTTTTCTTTAGGAGAGATCTTTTCCTAAAAATAACTTAGTACGAAAAACAAAAATTCTCATTCCAATTTTATCTAGAAGTCTAGGTAAATTTCCAGCTCCCATTTGACCTAAACTCTGAAGTCTTGTTTCTACATATTTCCCCCAAAGATTCCTTTCCAATTTTCCTTTCTCTGGCAGCTGGGATTCAGTTTGCAACATCCCAGACTGAACCTTCTTGCTTGTGATATGCCAGCAGGCACCTTTCCACTTTATATTTTTCTTGCCTTTGCAGATGTCTGTGGCCTGTCTTTTACCATGGCGGGAAAGCTCTGATGGGTGCCTGCAAATCTACACTCGAGGCAAAAGCAGGACACAAACACTCGAAATAAATATTGTGCTTTATTTTCCATGGGGATATAATCCCACTCTGTTGTCATTCCAGAGGATCATAATCTCCTAGCCTTGAGACTTGGAAGCTACTGCTGGATGTTAGATGTTGGTGGAATCTATCAAGCTCATCATTTTCTTGTTCTTTTTGTTTCCCAGTTCTAATCTGGCTTTCTTGTTTTTTATTACGTAGGTAGTCCTCGACTTACAACAGTTCATTTAGTGACTGCTTGAAGTTACAACAGCACGGAAAAAAACTGATTTATGACCGTTATATTCACATTTACGACTGTTGCAGCATCCCCGTGGTCATGTGATCACCAATAAGATGCTTGGCACCTGACTCATATTTATGACCATTGCAGTGTCCCATGGTCATGTGATCCTCCTTTCTGACAAGCCAAGTCATTGGGGAAGCCAGATTCACTAAACAACCATGTTACTAACTTTAACAACGGCAGTGATTCACTTAACAACAGTGGCAAGAAAGGTTGTTAAAATGGGATAAAACTCACTTAACAATATTTCATCTAACAACAGAAACTTTGGGCTCAATTGTAAGTCGAGGATTACCTGAATTGTTTTTCTTCTGTTATATTTCTTCTGTTATATTTCTTTTTCTTCTGTTCTAGTCAGGCTTTCTTGCTTCTTATTATATTGTTTTTCTACTGTGGTGCATCATGAGCCACCCAGAATTATTTGGAGCTGAGATGCATCACATTTGAATCAAACAAATTAAATCAACCTTCCCTCCCTCCCACTTCGATAGTGCTGCTGATGACAACACTCTCTGATTTGCAACAAAATATTATCATGGATAGTATGAAGAGCCTGTGGTGCAGTGGTTAGAGTGCAGTACTGCAAGCTACTTCAACTGCAGTTTGGCAGATCAAATCCATCCTTCCATCCTTCCGAGATGGGTAAAATGAGGACCCAGATTGTTGGGGGCAAGAGGCTGACTGTAAACCACTTAGAGAGGGCAGTAAAGCACTATAAAGTGGTATATAAGTCTATTGCTGTTGCTATTGCTAACAGCTATTGCTGTTGCTCTTCCTTCCTTCCTTCCTTCCTTCCTTCCTTCCTTCCTTCCTTCCTTCCTTCCTTCCTTCC
>NW_020769328.1:10900008-10948811 GCF_900518735.1 Pseudonaja textilis | reverse complement strand
TCCTTCCTTCCTTCCTTCCTTCCTTCCTTCCTTCCTTCCTTCCTTCCCCCCTCCTTCCCTTCCTCCCTTCCTCCCTCCTTCCCTTCCTCCCTAGGGCCTTGTAGGTCATCTAGTCCAACCCTCTGCTCAAGCAGGAGACCATATACCATTTCTGACAAGTGGCTGTCCAGTCTCTCCTTGAAAGCCTCCAGTGATGGAGCTCCCACAACTTCCAAAGGCAAGTCATTCCACCGGTTAATTGTTCCCAGAATCAGGAAGTTTCTCCTGAGTTCTGGGTTGAACCTGTCCTTGACAGTGGGACCAGAGGTGGCATTCAGCAGGTTTTGACCAGTTCTGGAGAACCGGTAGCGGAAATTTTGAGTAGTTCAGAGAACTGGCCAATCCCACCTCTGACTGGCCCCACCAACTCCGTCTATTCTCTGCCTCCCATTGAGTCCCAGCTGATTTGGCTGAGTCTCCTTTTGTTGCCCTGCACGGGAGAACGGAGCTGGTTAATCAGGTTAGCGGGGTGGGGAGGGAAGGGGGATTTTGCAGTATCCTTCCCTTGCCACGCCCACCAAGCCACGCCCACTAAGCCATGCCCCACAGAACTGGTAGTAAAAATGTTTGAATCTCACCGCTGAACGTAATCTACCTTGCCACCTTACGAACTACCAGGAACCAAAACCAGGGGCCCTTTGCATGCGCACAGTTTTGGAATCCAATTCCTACTCAGATTATGATAGCCTGAAGGGGAATGTGAGTCATAACCTACAGCAGAAGTATTCAACTTTTGCGGGCAGAAGCAACACCTGGCCTTTGAACAGCACACCCTGAGTAGCTTTCCATAAACCCAAGGGGGCACCAATGGGGTGGAATCATCTACCCCATCCATGGAACCTAAATTTAAGTAGACTCAAATATTACCCAATCAATATTTCAGCTCTTTTGTTGCGCGTGCAACTATAGGCAATCCTCAATGGATGACAATTGAGGCCAAAATTTCTGTGGTTAAGGGAGAAATTGGTTGAGTTTTGCCCTCTTTTACCGCTTTTCTTGCCACATTTGTTCAATCACTGCGGTTGTTAAATGAGTAACACAGTTGTTAAGTGAATCTGGCTTCCCCATTGGCTTTGCTTGTCAGAATGTCACAAAAGGGGATCACAAGACCCCCGGGACACTGCAACCGGCATAAATGTGAGTCAGTTGTTAAGCATCCAAATATAAATCACGTGACCATGGGGATGCTGCTACGATCATAAGTGTGAAAAAATGGTCCTAAGTCAGTCACTTTTTTCAGTGCCGTAATTTCGAACGGTCTCTAAATAAGTTGAGGACTACCTGTAATTTTTTTTTCTCTTGGTTGCATTCAGCAGTGGGAGTCAGAAACAACCTAAGAAAGGTGCCTTGAGGATAAAGCCAAGCCTTGCATGAGAAAAGCAGCCTGGGAAATACAGTTTCTTCCCTATAGAACAGGGGTCTCCAACCTTGGCAATTTTAGGCCTGGTGGACTTCAACTCCCAGAATTCCCCAACCAAGCTTTGCTGGCTGGGGAATTCTGGGAGTTGAAGTCTGCCAGACTTAAAAGTAGCCAAGGTTGGAGACCCCTGTTAGAGAGCAAATGAAAGGGCAAAATTGACCACTTTGATTAAAGAAAAGAACACAAGTGCTTTTGTTTTCACGTGGAAACCGTTTCTGAACTTCGTGCTTGATGTGGAAACGAATGAAACTCTCTTTGGGTTTTACAGATTAGACTGATACTCGCATCATCACGTGACTTATCATGACTTCCCCCCCCTTTCGCTAAACTGGGTGTCGGCATGGCCAGCACATGACACATCCAGCCTATGGGGCAGGAGTTTGACAATGCCTCCCCCAACCTTTTTGGCACCAGGGACCGGTTTCTTGGAGAGAGGTTTCTCTGCGGACCGGAGGGGGGGGCGTGGATTCAGGTGCTGCCTGCATCCCGCAGATGGGGCTTTCCTTGTTTGCACAAACCAGGCTCTGGCTTGCTACGGCCTGGTGCCAGTTCATAGACCAGGGTTTGGGGACTCCTGTTATAAACCACCAACACTGCTGTAGAAGTATTCCAAATCAAGGGATCTAGTTTATGCTCAGCTCTGTCCCTCAATCTTATGGACAAACGAACAACTTTTCCTTTCAGAGCTGCCATCCTTCACTCATTCCTATGCTTCACTCAAGAGGCCAGTGTGCCATGTATTACGGGGGAGGGGAGCTTGGGGGGGGGGGTGGACTTAGAGGGGGAATGTGCAAGACATGGGAAACCAAAAGCGATAGTCGGGCTGTTCTCAAGGACACCTCAAGGCCTTGATCCTCCTGAGAATGGAATGCAGCACCTCTTTATCTACCAACCAAAACATGGACCGTTAGCAAAACATCTTCTCTAAATGTGACTGGACAATGGGAAGACAACGAGGGGGAAGGGGGAAGTTTAACCTAGTGCTTTTCGCACTCAAACTTCAGTTCTGACTTCACATTACTATAACCGCTTGGCTTTCAGTAAATGTAACCTTTTTGCCTCAAATGAACTCGTGTGGTTCTTTCCTAAGGGGCCAAGTTTGCACCAGGTTTCACATTTCCACTCAAGTTTGTTCATAATTCCAAATATTGGTGACCAGACCCGTATGACTCATCCCTGCTGTCTTAACAGTGTGCTGGGATACCCAATGCAGGTGTTACAAACAAACACAGAAAAACAGAAGAAAAAGAACTCGGGCTTTATGAACAACGCAAGTGGGGTACAGAGCCCTCTCCTCTTTTCTAACACTAGGAATTTACACTTTATTATGCGCTCAAATTATGCAAAGTAGAGAGTTATACAAAGAATTAATTAATTTGGTCCCCACCCATACCCCAACCCAAACCCTGGGAATTTTAGTCCGGAGCAGATGCCAAACTGAATGGAATGCTTTGCCAGCAACTCCACGTTACTTTTATTACAGAATCAGAGGCCTGCTCAATTTAACGAGGTTGATGTCTGAATTAACATGCACAAAGTCAATTACTGCACCAGATGGAAACTCCTTGCAGGGAATGGAGCATTATGGAATAAGATACTTTGGTTATCCTTCAGCAAAGGAATTTCCATAAAATCCCAGAAAACATTAAAGAAATTATGTTTGAAGAGAATTAAAATTAGTTGGTTTTGATCTGTCTTCACAGGAGCTCAGTTTTGGGGTGAGGTTCCGTCTATCTGTCCACAACAAACAAATATACATTATTTTGATAACGTGTAAGACACGGGACAAAGTTATTTACCCTAAATGACAGGGCTTCCGTTTGGAATAGGGAAGTGGGGGGAAGCAAAACTTGTTAAGGAGTAACTGAGTATTTTTAAAGCATTTCAGTCTGTGGTCCCAAACTAAGAGAAAAAAAAAACGCATCATAAACTAGCCCATAAAATGAGATGAGTAACTTCCCATTTATGTCATTAGATAATTAGGGGAAAAGTGCAAGACAAACAGACAAAAACTCTGGCTGAGTTTTCATTCCTGAAATAAATAACAAACAAGAGTTCACTACGGATATTGGACCAAAAGTGATTTCAAACATGCACTGCTGCATTCTAGCCCACCATTCTGCTTTCCATAATGACCGTGGCAATTAAATGCTACCTTAAAAGGAGAGAGAGCATTAGTTAATAATACCTATTATTTCAAGAGGCCTGTTAATAAATTACAACTAGACATAAGGAGAAAACAACTATTTTGACAAATTTCTGTGCATGGGAGAAGAGGAACACAATTAAGAGGGCAAGAGGGCAGATTAAACAGCTGGCGAAGTACACATTTTGTAGCTTCCAATAATGTGTGCACACATTATTTTATAACCCCTCCAAGCGATCACAGCACTAACGTCCACTGGTGTTAGTTTCATCAGTGGGTCATAAACAGAAGACAGAAGACCCACTAATCTGCAAGGACCCAGTACAATTTTAACTCCACCTTCCACCTCTCAAGAAATTTGACTTTTATCAACTATCAGAAAGTGGAAAAGGAGGATACAGCCAATTTAAGGTCCATATTAGAGAGAGGGGGACAGAAAAGTGCCGTGTTTTGTTTTAGCGCCCGCCACTTCTTCCCTCAAACGAACTTTTCCAGTTTGCACTTTTCCTCCAGCAGCAGTTTGGATGGGGAGGAAGCTACACTTGTGTGGGACTCCTACAGTCCCGCTGCCCACCCCCGCTCCTATAGACGCACATAGCAAAGTCCTACATACAGCCTGTGGGAAAGGAAAGGGGGCATCTTGAGATGCAGGGCTGAACCTTGCCATAGTGTTCCCCCCCTCTCTCTTTTTAAGACCAGCATCTCCATCTTAGGGGGGAGGGGGATCTTAGCTTAAGGCACCCTTGCAAACTGTGGGGAAAGGAAAGGGAAAGAGGTTGAGATTGCATCCTCCCCAGCTGGAGTTGGATCGGCAAGGCAGGGCCGCCACCTCCCCACCCGGCACGCCTTCACTTTCCCTTACTAGAGAAAGCCCCTTGGAGAGAGTCAGTTTTGCACCGAAGGGAGTGAAGACCCAACCGCCCCAGCCTTTGTTTGAGGGGGAGAAGGCGAGAGGGAGAAGGCGAGGAGGAGGCTGCCTTGATGCGGCCACCTGAAGGAGCCAGTTATTGGGGGGGTGGGGTGTCGGGGGTTGCACCCCATCTCTCTCCGGCGGCTCCTGCCCTTCTCGCCTCCCCGGCGACCTCCAAGGCGCTCGGCTCCCCTCTCTGCGCGTTACACCCAAGTGGGAGCCACGGATGCCCCTTCCTCACGAGCGCTCCTGCCGCCGCCTTCTCTCCCACCCCCCCCTCCAACACCCTCCGCGCCGGCTTTTTCGCTCCCTTGGACCCCTCAGGGGCGCGACGCAGGCTCCGACCCGTTCCCGCGGCCCCCCTCCCCCTTTCCCAGCCTTCCTTGCACCCGCTCGCCCCGGAGCCTATTTTTAAAAGCAACTTTGCCCAACTTTTCCGGGGTCTGCAAGCCCGTCACTTGGCAGCCTCCCTCCTCCCCCACCACCGGCGGCGGCGAAAGCCGAGGCTTCTTCCCTCTCGTCCCCCTCAGCGCGGCCCGGGTCAGCCCCCCTCCCCCGTCCCCACCGCCCCGGTCTCCCCTCCGGGGGCATCCGAAGGGAGTCGAGCACCCACCGCAGCCTGGGCGTCCCAAGCGCCGAGTCCCAGGGCGAGCAGCAAGAGGAGGCGACGGGCGCCCGGGCTCAGCTTCATCCTCCACCTCCTCCAGGAGCCCCGCAGCCTCGCCGGAGCCGAGCCAGCCTTCGCCCACCTCCCCCAAAAAAAGGGAAGGGGAAAAAAAAAAAAGTCAAAGCTGAGGAGGATGAAGTGGGCAAGGACTCTCTGGGCAGGGCTGGGCCAGGCGAAGCGGCTCTAGGCGCCCGCCTCCTCCTCCTCCTCCTCCGCGCCCGCCTCCGCCCCCGCCTTTCCCGGCTGGGTGCGCGGTCGCGGCCCGACCTCCCTCTCTCCGCGCCCCCCCCTCTCTCTCTGGGGACTACTTTGCCTGCCTCTCGCCGCCCGGCCTCGGCCCGGATCCATGCGCCTGCCGGCCGGCTTGTCCTCCTCACCGCTGGCGGATGGGGTTTGTAGTCCCGCGGCTGGACTTCAGGGGCGTATAAGCCGTTTCTTGGGCCGCCGAGCTCCGAAATCCGGCTCGATTTAAAATTTAAAAAAAGGAAGGAAGGGGGAGAAAACTTTTCTCCTGCCCCCCCCCCCGCCCGCCCTTTGTTTCTTCGTTGCGCGAAGCCGGGGTTTAGCCCAGGGCTAAGCTGCCATGCCCGCGGGGCTCGTGCGTTGAATTGGGGTTTAAGAGCAGAGGTCTCCAACCTTGGCAGCTTTAAAGCCTGGAGGACTTCAACTCCCAGAATGCCCCAGTTGCTGGGGAATTCTGGGAGTTGAAGTCGGTCAGGCTCAGAGCGGCCAAGGTTGGAGACCTCTTGGTTTAGAGCAGAGGTCTCCATCCTCCAGGCTTAAAGTTGCCAGGGTTGGAGACCCCTGGTTTAGAGGGTTTTGAGCGCAGTTTGCGGGGCTCGGGAGGCCTTCTGGCCTTCCTTACTTCCTTTTTGGCAGAGGAGGGGAATAGTCAATTCTGCACCAGGAGAACTTGGGAGGAATAAAAGTTGCTTTTCTGCGCAAAGTTCTCCTCTGAGGAGAAACGGATCATATTCCCAGGCGTCCGTGCTTAAGGAACCCGTGCAAGATTCTCGCTTTATTTTACACGGACCTCTTCAGCTGGGTTCCCACAAGCCTCTCGTTTGTGGAGGAGCGTTTCGTTAGGGTTCTTTAAGGACAGAATGACACCCCATCTTCAGTAGCCCATTCCCCCCTCAATTTCAGACGCGACCAAGAACGGGGCAAGTCTAGAAAGTTTTCCCAGAGGGAACTTTTTAAAATTATTTAATAAATTTTTATTAAGGTTGTAGTTTTAAAACTAAAGCATAGTTACAATTTTTTTGCAGTACGTTGTGGCATCGGCGTTCCCATATTCATTGACATACAAAGATACTTATATAGATACATAACAATCTACATGTTACATTATCTTTTGTTCCTGTTATCTAACCAAACATACCATTTCTCCCAGACCGTATAGTATTCTTTTTCTTCCTTCTGCAATTCCATGGTGAGTTGATTCATTTCTGCACAATCCATAATTTTTATTAACATATTCTCTGTGGGACTACTCTCTGGTTCCCCCGTTTTGAGCATAGACCTTATTCTAGCTGCTGTCAGTAGGTGTATTCTTATGGATTCAATGTCTTTCTTGTAATCACCTCTAATTCTCCCTCATAGGAACATTTCAGACTTTAAGTTCCATTTTTTTTTTCCAGAGGGAAATTTTAAGGGGTTTTGCAGCCTCCCAATGTGGGGACCCAGCGCCCTAGAGCGGGGTGGGGGCGGGGGGCGATGAGAGTGCACCCCAACCGCTGCTGTCTCTCCGTCGCTCCGTTTCTGGCGCGTCTCGCTCGCTCCCACCACTTTAAATATATCTCCCGTCATCTGAGAAAACCGGACAGACCCGCCAAAGCGCCAGTTGAATGAAACCAAACTTTCTGGCCCTTGGAGAAGCCCCGAAGACGGGCCCGAGTTTGAAGGCTGACCCCTCTCCCCCCCCCCCCCCCCCGAGGGGCCCGCGGGGGGGGGCGGGCCCGCGGCCGGGAAGACCCCCCCCCCCCCCCAAGAATGTCGGCGCCCCCCCCCCGCCCCCGCCCCTCCCTCCCCCCCCCCCCCCCAACCACCTGTTCCCCGGCCAACTGAAGTTCGCAAGAGGTGCTGCTCTCCGAGGTGGAGAGGCCAAACGTTCGCCAGGGCCCAGGTGGGACAGCCGGCTCTCTTGACTGAGGGAGGGGGGGGGGCTTCCTCGTCTCTGAGGTGCTGCAGGGATTCCAGGCGCCCCCCCCCCCCCCCCCCCCCCCCCCCGGGCCCGGCCAAAGCGGCGGGAAGACGAGCCTGAAGGAAAGGGGTGCTAAGGCGCCCCCCACCCCCGCCCGCTCAGCCGGTTGCCCTGCCCAAGGCTTGCGGGCACAAGCACGTGTGGACGGACCAAGCCGGAAACGGGCACGCGGGGGTGGGGAGGGGGGGAAAGCGGGGGAGGCGAGGCCGAGGCGGCACTGCGGCTGCTTGGAGGGCGGCGGCTCCGCCCTCGTCCCCCGTTTCCACCCCCCCCCACCCCGCGCCGCCTCTCCGCCGTGCGGCTTCGGCGCGGAGTGGTCGCCGGGCTCCTGCGGGGCTCTCTCTCTCTCTCTCTCTCTCTCTCCCTCTGCTGCTTCGGGAGGGCGGAGACCGCTCTTCACGTGTCCTGCCCGCGCGTCCACACGACCGGACCGCCCCCGCCTCCCCGGGGCGTGGGGTCCGGCCGCGGAAGGGGCTCCAGAGAGCCGCGTTCTCCCCGCGGGCTCCAGCCGCCGCCCCGCCGCTCGGCAGAGCCAGCATGTTCGCCGGGTGAGTGCCCAAGTCCAGAGGGAAGCGGGGGGGGGGGTGTTGGGGGGGGCGGCCGGCAGAGTATCGGAGGGTCGCGTCTGCCGTGGGAAAGCGTGACATTTTGACCCCGCTCCCTTTTTTTATTTGTTATTTTTGGTTTGCAGCGCGCCCCTCTTGCTGGTTGCCCTGAGCCTGGCAGCGCGTCCCGTCTGTGGGGTAAGTTCTCCCGAATTACGGGCTGCTCGGGGAGTCTCCTCCAAGCCCCCTCCCCACTTCGGCCCTTGGAGGGCGGGAGGAATCCCTGGGCTCCTCCGGAGGAAGTGGGGCGAGGTGGGTGGCAAGGAAGCCAGGAAAGCTGGCGACCTCCTTGCCACTTGGAAGAAGGTACCAAGTGGAGATCCTGGGGAAAGTGGCTGGCAGGAGTGGGGGAGGGGGTGGGCGGGCAAGGGCCCAATCCTGCTGCCTGGGGCTGGCTGGACAGTCGCAGACCAAAGCAACAGCCTTGTCTATCTCCATGGCGAGGAAATGCCCAAACTGGAGGGGCTGTTGTTTTCCTGCTGGAGCACATGGACTTGGCTGAGGTCCAAAATGCCTGAGGCCGCCTCCTGTCAGTTGTTCCCTTCTTAAGCCTCTACTCCCAAGTAAACTGCAAAAGGAGGTGGCAGGTCTTTTTGTGACCTGCTTTGTCCTCTGGGGAGACGTCCATCCTCGCCTCCCTACAGCTCTGTGTTTCCTTCATCCCTGCTTGTTCTCCAGGGCCTAACTTGGCCCTCTGACCCTCAATGCTCCCTGGAGCACAGTTGGCGAGGGTTGTGATGCTGTGCCCAACACAAACACACTTGCAAAAAGGTGTCAAGGAGCGAGAACTGAGAATTTAAGATCTCTCCACTTTTCATCCCTGGGTGTTTTTCCAAGCCCCAGGCAAAAGGGGGACCCCAAATATCCAAGATTATTTAATATGATTGATTTCCTGCCACTAAAAGGAAAAGAGACTGTAGATAATTCTCAACTTGCAGCCATTTGTTTAGTGAATGTTCAAAGTTACAACGGCACTGAAAAAAATGACTTACAACATCCCCATGTGATCAAAATTCAGACACTTGATAACTGACTCTTATTTATGACAGTTACAGTCATGTGACTTTCTAACAATTTTGTGACTTTCTAACAATTAAGAATTAAGAATCACTTAAATGTACAATAACTTAATCACTGCCAAGATTCACTTAACAACTTTGGCAAGAAAGGTTTTAAAACAGGGCAAAACTCTTAACAACTGTCTTGCTTAACAACATAAATTTTGGACTCAATTGTGATTGTAAGTTGAGGACTAGCTGCATTTCGGGATACACTTTGCTATGTCAGGAATATGCTTTCATTGATTTGTATTTTCTACTAGTTCCCAGGTGAGTTTTGTGAAGGAAAGATTTTAAAAAATCTACTCTCCCTTGAAGGACAGCCATTAAGCAGAGGAATCTGTTAAGTTGCAAAGTTGTTGCTGATCTCTGTGTATCAACCTTATATGAGCTGTGGTGGCGCAGTGGTTAGAGTGCAGTATTGCAGGCTACTTCTGCTGGCTGCCGGCTGCCTGCAATTTGGTAGCTCAAATCTCACCGGGCTCAAGATTGACTCAGCCTTCCATCCTTTCGAGGTGGGTAAAATGAGGACCCAGATGGTTGGGGGCAAAAGGCTGACTCTGTAAACTGCTTAGAGAGGACTGTAAAAGTACTACGAAGAGGTATATAAGTCTAAGCGCTATTGCTTTTCCTTTTCACCTTCTTTCCTTCCATCCTTTTACAGTGCACAGTGGTTAGAATGCAGTACTGCAGGATAATTCTGCCCACTGCCAGCAGATCGATTTCCACCGGCTCAGCCTTCCATCTTTCTGAGGTGGTTAAAATGAGGACCCAGATTGTTGGGGGGCAATAGGCTGGTTCTGTAAACCGCGTAGAGAGAGCTATAAAGCACTGTGAAGTGGTATATAAGTCTAAATGCTAGTGCTGTGTAGAAATCTTAATTACAACAGTTATAACTTAAGACCACAATTGAGCCCAATGTTTATGCTGTTAGGTGAGAAATTTGTTAAGTGAATTTTGCCCGATTTTATGACATTTCTTGCCACATTTGTTAAGTGAATCGCTGCAGTTGTTAAATTAGTAACCCGGTTGTTAAATGAATCTGGCTTATCCATTGTCTTTGCTTATCGAAAGGTCACAAAAGGAGATTACATGACCTCAGGACACTGCAACCGTCATAAAGATGAACCAGCTGTCAAGCATCCAAATGTAAATCACGTGACCCTGGGGATGCTGCAATGGCCAAAAGTGTGAAAAATGGTCATCAGTCACTTTTGTGAATGCTGTTGTAACTTTGAACGCCCGCTAAATGAATTGTAAATCGAAAACTCCCTATACCAAATGAGATTGGAGCAAGTTAACCCTTTAAAAAAATAAGCCACTTGTGGCCTACAAGTTCTATTATGACCACGTTTAGTGTAAGGTTTTCTTCTAAATAACTAGGACAGGGTTGTCAAACTGACAGCCTGCGGGCTGGATGCACACCCACCCCAGCTCTGCAAATGGGAAAAATGTTGTGAAATATCATGTGATGGCAACGGTTCGACACCTATGAACTAAGACAGGGGTGGCCTGACCCAAACCTTGTTCCAAGGAAACAAACATAAAACAGAGGTAACAGCAAAACCTTTTAATGATTCTTTACAAATTCCGTTCCTTCCTGGTTAAAAGGCTGTTTCAAACTAATTGTCTCTGATAAGAACGAGCCTTGCCAAGGTTGGGCAAGGCTGCCAAGAACACTAGATAAAGTTACTAAGAAATATTTCAAACACAAAGAATCTCCAAACACCAACCAAGATAATCCGAACGTCCTCAAGGCTTGAGTGCAAAAACTTCTTTGCTTCCTGCAAAGAACTCTGGTTTCTCCGCTGGCTGGGGTTAGTTAGCTAAAGGCAGTCCTTAACTTACGACCACAATTGAGCCCAAAATTTATGTTGCTAAGTGAGAAATTCCTTAAGTGAGTTTTGCTCCATTTTATGACATTTCTTGCCACATTTGTTAAGAGAATCACTGGCAGTTGTTAAGTTAGTAACATGGTTGTTTAAGTGAATCTGGCTTCCCTAATGAGTTTGCTTGTCAGAAGGTCCCCAAAAGGGATCACATGACTTCAGGACACTGCAACCGTCATAAATATGAATCAATTGTCAAGCAAATGGATGTAAGTCACCTGTGCATGGTGATACTGCAAGTCATAAGTGTGAAAAATGGACATAAGTCACTTTTTTCAGTGCCGTTGTAACTTTGAATGGCCACTACACGAACTGTTGTAAGTCGAGGACTATCTGTATTGTCCATATACGTGGGACTTGTGTGGGCAAGTACAGTCTCAGTAAGAGATTTTCTTCACACATTAACTCTCATTTTCCCCGAAAGGGATCCACTGTCATCAGTGGTGGGATTCAAAATTTTTTACTACCGGTTCTGTGGGCATAGCTTGGTGGGCGTGGCCGGGGAAGGTTACTGCAAAATCCCCATTCCCTCCCCACCACACTAACCTGCTTTCCAGCTCCCTTCTCCTGTGCAGGGCAACCAAAGAAGATCCAGCCAATTACCTGGGACTCAGGAGGCAGAGAATAGATGCGGGCGGAGCCAGTCAAAGGTGGGATTTGCCGGTTCTCCAAATTACTCAAAATTTCTCTTACCGGTTCTCCAGAACTGATCAGAACCTGCTGAATACCACCTCTGATTGTCTGATTGTCATGCTTTAAAAAAAATTCTGGCATAAAACACGATATATGGTACCAAAATGCATGCAACAATGCATGTGGGTTTTTTTAAAAAAAGTTCAATAACTCCTTTGTGTTTTTTGTCTGTATTCTTACAATCTTCTCCAAAGTTATGGGCCAGGAGATTTAACTCAGCATGAAATGACTAGGTCTCCCTTCCATTTAAGGTGTTCAGCCCTCCCAACTGGGCTTGTGGGAAGTTAATTTCTCAGCATCTGGAGGATGGCAGATTTTCTGCTTAGGTTTCATGAACTCATCACACAAGTGAAGTGTGCAATGACACAATGATGTATGCAATAGTGTTGTGATTCCCTCATGGCTTCTGACAGTGGCTTTCTCCTCTGGAGAACCTGCTGAATACCACCTCTGCATCCAGCCCATGAGTTCGACAGCCTTGCACTAAATGGTAGAATTACTTTCTGCAAAGGTTACAGTAAACACACTGTACAATTTATTATTGCAACCAGAATATTGCTTGTCTGGTTTTTTAAGCAAAGGCATCATGTGAGTGCACCAATTTTACCACTTTTTTGCAGCAGTCGTTAAACGAATCACTCAGTTTCCCTATTAACAGTCGAAAGCCAGCTAAGAAGGTCACTGATTTGCGATCCTGTGACCCATGACTCTACAACTATATAGTAAATACATGCCAGCGGCCAAGTGCCCAAATCAGTGGTGGTATTCTACCGGTTCAGTCTGGTTCTGCAGAGCTGGTAGCACTGATGAGCCGTGGCGAGCAAACCGGTTCTATCCGCCGCGCTGCTGTTGGGCCCACCTGCCCACCTGGGTTCCCATACCTTTGTTCCCTGCTTTTTAAGAATAGCTGCTTTGCGCAGCACATAGGAGTGCTGCGCAGCAGCTGCTGAAGTAACTGAGAGAGTGCAGACTTGCAGGAGGTGAGTTGGAATGCTTCTGCGCCTGCGCAAAGCACGCCCACCATGTCACGCCCACCAAGCTGGTGGTAGACAATTTTGAAACACACCATTGGCCCAGATACTGATCATGTGACTGTGGGGATGTGAGGATGTATCACTATGTTTCAGTTCTGTCATCGCTTTGAACAGACGCTGAATGAATGATTGTAAATCCAAGACTAACTGTAGGGGGTTTCCTATATCAAGCACTTTGATTTGGACTGCAGTGTGTCACCAACTGGATTGTGCTAGTCATCCATTCAGGAAGCTGCAACCAACTAACTGGGGTTGCAGTCTGTTGGGCGGTTTGTGTGTACGCATACAAGTGTTAATATGTTACAAATGAGCTACAGCATTTTATTTCCTTTCTGTTGTACAAGGCTCTTGATGTGGCTCTTGGTTGACTGCTATGATGCATCCCAAGACAACCAAAAATGGGTTTTTGTAGGCTTGTCAACTCAGATCAGGTGCATCCCCATTTGTACAAACTTAACAAAATCAAAATGTGGGTGTAACAATCTAGATTTCATATATTGCATACAGGTAGTCCTTGACTTACAGCCACAATTGTGCCCAGAATTTTGGTTGTTAAGCATAACAGTTGTTGAATGAGTCACACCTGATTTTACAACCTTTTTTGCTATGGTTGTTAATTGAACCACATGGTTGTTAAACAAGTCTGTCCTCCACCATTGATTTTGCTTGTCAAGAAGACCATGCATGGTGAACCTGGAATGCTGCAACCATTGTAAATACACAACCAAGCACCCGAGTTTTAATTGCTTGTCTGTAAGGATGTTATGGTGGTTATAAATTCAGTACTGGCTTTAGTAACTTTTTTCAGTGCTTTGCAAGTTCTAATGGTCACTAAATGAATGGTTGTAGGTAGAGGAGTACCTGTATGTGAAGCATGTAGGTATTTTGTCATTTGCTTCTGGATTGGATTTGCTCATTAATTTGCCTCTATTTATACAAGTTATTCGCCTCTATTATACAATATCTGGTTAAATTATGGTTCAGGGTGTTGCATGAAATCAGCCAATACGATTAACCTACTTAACTACAATGAAGTAAATGCATGGTTAAATAAATTATTGAAGGTGAGCCACTCCATTCAAGTGGAAGAGGGTATATAGTAAAATTCAGGAGCATAAAATTACAGATTTTGACAGAGATTACAAGAGCAGCCTTTTCACTTACATTTGGGGTTTAGTATGACCATTTCGCCCTAGGAAAAACATTAATCTGCTGATCAAACATGTGTTAAAGGCCCCGAAAAGCCAGATTATTCTTGAAAAAAGTTATAGCTCTGATATATATGTATAACTTTTCAGTTATACATGCTGAAATTTGGTGTGATTTTTTTTAAAGAAATCCTCAATTTATGCTGTGAGTTTTATATATTCAGAATATACCTTTCAACTCTCAAGCTTTAGCCTTCTTTAGAAGGTGTGGAAACTTGAGTTTATAACCCTGATTTGTCAAGCATTATGCACCCCTGATTTCAACATAGAATGTCCTCCCATTAATCACAAGTTATTTAATTAGTCTAATATACAGTAGATTAGTAGATACAAATCTCTACTGGGATAGTCATTTTAATTTGCAATACTGATAATGATTGGTTTAATGATTTGTGTCTCTGAGCTCAGCTCCTATTCGTTTTAGTTTCTTTCTTGTCTAACTGAATCCTGTTTCTTTTCCTAACCTCAGAAGAATCTATTTCCTAGTCTGGTCAAAATGGACTAGCCTGCATCAGTCAGCTGTTGGTTTAGTCAATTTGATTCCTAATGGATTTTTTTTTCTTTTAAAAATGTGATCTTCCTAGTTAGTATTACATAAATAGCATACCCCAGAAGAAATAGGGTAGATCAAACTTTGGCAGAAAATCTGATATTTTAAAATACTTCATTGGACAAATGTAAAAACTATATGTGCAAAAAATAATAAATGATTCTGTTGCAAAGACTGATATTTATTTTGCTAACTGCCCTATGACTTCTGGGATACCCTACATATACACATAAATTCATCAACTTAGCTTTACATTTTTAGTAAATATAACTTTAATATTTCTTCCTTACGGTGGTGGAAGAAAAAATGTATGTACTCCAGTGGGCTAGTAACTGTCTGTACAAATTGTATACATGAGTTGTTTATGTCAAGGACAACATAGTTTAGTCTTCAGTGTTGAGTCGACAAGGGGAAGATGACAAGATACGTCATAAACTCGTTGATGTGATGTATGTCATTGCATTAAATGTCAGGTTGCAAGTATACTAACTTGCATTCTTTATGTGATGGTATCATGACTCATGTCCCATCAGGTTGACCTCACAACAGCTTGTGAAGGATTAATCTACTAACTCAGTTGTGTTAGTTGTGAACCTTTGAAATTCATTAGTTTTCAGTTGGTATCTGGGGTGACATTAGAGAGTTTGGAGTCCTGGTGCTCTCTGACCCTAGTTGTTGCCTTGCAAATATTTCATTGTCCAACTAGGTAATGAGGACTATTGACGTTACCTGGTGGAATTAGAGACTTTTTCATGGTTTTTCATGGAAGATATGAAGATAGCGGCGCCTAACTAGGAAGGTGAGACTCTCACTCCGCTGGTCAATTGGTCACAAGTGGGGCTCTTACCATTTTCCTTCCCGATTGAAGTAAATAATTGATCGTAAATTGATTTGCTGATCATCCTTGATCAAAATAACTCTGTTAAGCCCTTCCGGTTTGGGTTTCTTCAGCGACAGACTGAAATCCACAATTGTGCGTGGTTTCGATCTGTGCTCACCACTGGAGCGCCCCGATCCTTTGGATTTGGGGCTGAAGCCACCCCATAGAGGTGGTGAAGAGAGGGGAGCCGCATCTCTCCTCCTTAGCTGGTCTAAACTCCCTTTCCCGAAGGCGGTTGTAGCGGTGGTCCGAAATGGCCACCTCAAAGAAGGACCCAACTGGATAAGATTGTGCAGGAAGAAGACAAAGAGGAAAGCAGGACAGACCAGGATAAACAACAGAGAACATCTAAGCAAGGTACCCTGAATCTAAAAGTACCTAGAGGGATACTTCTGAAAGAAGATCTTTAAGTGATGAAGGAGAGAGAAAAGGAGATTAAAACCTTTTTTTAACCTTTATGTTGACAATTACAAATGATATGGAAAGAAATCTATATTAATTTACTTTGACACTAATAGGCAACTTTAAGCTGAAGTTTAAGTGTCAAAAGGAGAATAAAGATCTTTTCTTTGGTCATTTTAAAGCCCTAAAAAGGAGAAGAGTGGAGGCAAAAGTGTGGAACTTGGAATAATGGAAAAATGGAGTGCCACCTGGAAAAATAAAGAGGATTAACAGTGAAACTTTGAAAAAATTCCTGAGGATGCATTGTAACTGAAACCTTATTAAAAGATACAGTAACCCACGGAAAGTAAAAGTAAAAGAAAGAAACAAGAAGGAACGGTCTGGGATCATTTGGTGATATTAAAAAAAAAGTTTTTGGCATTGGTCTTTTCTTTCTTCTTCTGTTTTTACTTGAAGTCAATCAGGTGGTTGTTCAAAAGTGTTTAAAATGGCATCACTCCTGGAGGAATTGAAGATGAGTCTTAAAAAACAGAAAGAAGATGCAGAAAGGGGATGATGATCCTTTGGCTTGGTATTTGAATTTCTTGAAATGGAGATCCTGAACTATGAAAAGCAAAAGGAAAAGCTTCAAGAGCAAGAAGAAGGGCGGGACAAAGAAGAAGCCATTTTCAATGATCAAATAATGCAAAGTGTGGTAATAAGGGGAAAAAGGGGGAAAGGAGTTAAAAGTTTGAGATTAAAAGGAACAGCCAAAAAGAAGAATAGTTTTAAAAGGAAGTATAACAACAAGGAGAAGCAGAAAAGAAAAATACACAAGGGAAAATTAGAGAGAGAAGGGTATAAAAAAGGGATGAGAAAACGGGGGGGAAGATAGAAAGGGAAAGAACTTATGAGGGACAAAAGCAGGAAATAAAGAAAAAGGGGAAACGTACTAGGATTAAAGGTATTTGCTCAGCTAGAAAACACAGAGACAATGGCTAAATTAAGTTAAAAGTGAGGATTCTGGAAAGGTACAAAAGATAGTGTTGTGACAGTAGAATACTGTAATGAGTTAGAAATGAAATAAGTAAATAATCTATGAGACAAAACTGTATTGTTATGTAATGGTATGTTTATAATTAATGCAACAATAAAGAAGAGAGGGAAACATTGTAATTGTTTCTAAAGATTGATAAAATATGAAAATATGAAAGATTTATAAGGAAATTTATACCAGTTACTAGAAGGAATTTGAATAATTATTTTGGTTATTAATAGTAAATAAGTTATAAGATAAAACTGTATGATTATTCAATGGTATGCTTATTAGCAGCTAAGTAATAATGAAGGGAGGGAAACATTTCAATTGTTCTCAAAGATTGATAAATATTGAAATGTGAAAGATTTACAAGGCTCATACCGGTACTAGAATGAATTTGAATAACTATTTTGTTCACTAACGTTTATATATTTATATTGTTTTTGCTATATTTTTAGAATTTTTCTTCTTACATTTTTAAGGGGAAGTACCAAGCAGAGTCTGAATGATGAGATTTACATGATATAAAATAGATATTAGAAATTTGAATGTTATAATTTTAGAATACACAAATTTAATGTTTAATGAAATTTCATATGATAATAACAATAAGATTTAAAGGTGTTGCACTCCGATGGGCAATCATAGAGGGAATTTTGCTTTTTAAGAATGTTGGAAGAGAACATAATGAAATTGTAAACAAGACAGACAGAAGTATAAGTATAATGAATAAAAAGATATAGAAATTTAGGTAAAAGAAATACAATTGAATAAGAAGAAAATGAGATAAACATAAAAGAAAATTAAAAGAAGTAAAGGGAGAAATAGTGAGAAGTTGGAAAAAGAGTAATAAGATATAAAGTTGAATATGCATATGAAATTGTGTCTGTATGGAAATGTGATAATGGAACCATGCTGTACTCAAATAAGATGTTTTATTTGTTTTGTTAAAACTCAATAAAACTTTATTTAAAAAAAAAAACAACTCTGTTAAGTCACTGCCTGCATCAGTTATCAGCAGTAATCACCGGATCCTGTGACAGAGAGCTGGTTTCCAGAGCGCTTACCACCCTTAAAGACCACCTACATCTGAGATCCCAGAGCACTGGAGCTCCTCATTCCTTGGATAGCGCTATTTACGATCAATTATTTACTTCAACCGGGAAGGGAAATGGTAATAGCCCCACTTGCGATCAATTGACCAGTGAGTCTCACCTTCCTAGTTAGGCATCGCCAACTTCATATCTTCCATAAAAAGCCATGAAAAAGTCTCCAATTTCATCAGGTAACATCAACATTCCTCATTACCTAGTTGGACAATGAAAGATTTGCAAGCCAACAACTAGGGTGTAGCATGTTGGAGCCTTACCACCTATAACAACTACCGCCTGCACTGGAGATTCCAGGGAGCTGGAGCTCCTAATTCCTCAGAGAGCGCCGTAGCCCGTAGCCCGTTGGAGTCTTGATCAATGATCGATCGATCAACGGCTTACTTGAATAATTTGGGGTATTTGCTTTCAAGACAATCAATTGAGTTGTGAGTCAGGTTAGACCTGTAATACTGAATCTGATCCTCTGCAAAAGAATTCAGTCTGGTTTGTCTGTCTGTCTGTCTGTCTGTCTGTCTATCTATCTATCTATCTATCTATCTATCTATCTATCTATCTATCTATCTATCTATCTATCTATCTATCTATCTATCCATCCATCCATCCATCCACCCACCTACCTACTTACTTACCTACCTATCTATCAAACTTATGGGGGAATCCATCTCACAGGAAGTGACTCTCAGTGGCTTACAGCAATATATGCATGTGTGTATGTATGCAATAAACATGTCAAAATCAAATTAAAAAGTTAAAAAAAAAACCAAAAAGCACACAACAGTTAGATCAGCAAAGGAGCCAACTCAAGATTTTTATTGGTCCACCTTTGCCCACCAGGACCGATGACATAACCAGGTCTTGAAGGACTTCTAGAAAATACGTAGAGATGGAACTAACCTCATTTTGGGTTGCGTTGGGGGTGGGTGGAAGAACGTTCCACAGATTTTTTTTTAACCTGGTTTCTTATTATTAAACCAGGATGTAAACTGATTTGCAAAACAATTGACTCAGCTCATGTGGCAACCAGTTTACCTAATCAAGTTTCATCAAATTACCATTCGCTGGATTCCCTCGTTATACTGAATCATAATAAAGTTGGATTATAGCACGTGTGAACTCAGCTACTACACTGTGGAATAACATATCCTTTTACACCACAACTGCTGTGGTGCACAAGCATTCCCAGGGCATAACCAACCCAGTTCTCATTACCTCTGCTTTTTCTTCACTATGTGAACATTTTATGAGTTTGTAACCCCCTGGAAAAGTTATTTGGATGGTAAAAAGTGGGCAGGATATTTTGCACTGACATAGGAGATGACCAGGTTGGGCCTGAGGGAGGGGTCACGAGTGCCAACAGTCTCAAGTTCCTCTGTGTCCACAAAGGATACAAATCCAAGTTCAGATACTTGTGTATAGGTAGCATGAAATAAACTCATAGTACTTTTGGATCCTACCCTAATTTCTTGTGCCTGATATTAATAGAGAACAGAAGGAGCACAGGAACATGCAGGGACCTGAATCTTAACTCACTGAGGCAGAAGAACCAGGAAAAAACTCCCAACTAAAGCTGGATTGTAGTCCAGTAGCATCTTAAAAGCACAGAAATGGAGTCTTTGAAGCTTGGCTAGTTTCCGTTAGGTAAATTTAGCACAAACTATATGTTGCTTCATTGTGGACCCTTCGGTACAGCTGCTGCACAAGTCTCAAAAGTTTTGCTGCCTTGTACTTCGCCTCCCACACTAGCCCAACTTCTGAACTTTCCTTGGTTTGCAGGCCTCTTGCCCTTGCAGTCGTCTCCTCCTGGTCCTGTTCCAAATGAGAAGAGAGAGCGCTTGTTCCAGTCCCATTATTTAAAACACCCTATTCTTCTGGTGTTGCAAATAAATTCCACTGATGGCTGACACTAAGCAGCTTTTCTTTGGATAGAAGGCCTCTTCAGGCCGTCCACTTGGTGAATTTGGAAAATGTGCTCTTGGGGGTGGGCTGGGCCTTAGATCCAGATGTTTCTGAAATTGTCACTGTGCCATAGTTTTGTCACTGTGCCATAAATTGTCACTGTGCCAAATTATTGCTGTGCCATAGTTGTTTGTGTGTGTAAGTGGGCGTGCTCTGCTTCTATTCTTACACAGGCACTTCAGTGGATAGCAGTGTAGTGGCCAGAAATTTCAGGACTACATAAATAGTATCTGATATTAATATGTATATATATAAAATGATGTCCCAAAAAATTTGAGATTGTGAAGGTGAGATCATCACATTTCAAAGGTTTTTTTTAAGGAGAAACAATTGCTCTAGTCGACAATGACGGATGAATTGTTGCATAGCATCAAAGAGAGATGATTGTCTTGGATGGTTTTGAACCTTAAGATGAGGATTCAGAAGTAGGTGGCTCAAAGAATGCGTGATGCTGTTAGAAACCTGCCCAGATCTATGATCAGACTCACACACAAATGAAAATTCTGCAGCAGATTAGAGGACATGTTTTTGTTTTTCTCCAAGGAGGAAAAAGTTATCCATCACTTTCTCCAAGGTACGACGTTGGGGTGATGACATCATCCTTGGAAAAAAAAAATGCCAGAGAGAATTTCCTTCCTTGGCAAAATTGAACTCTAGGTTTGGAAAGCCAATCGCCACATTTTAGGAGAACCCTTTGCTTTGTGTAAAAATGAAAATGGTTTCAAGTGTTTGGTTTAGATAACACACTTGGAGATGCGAGAAGCCTGAATGCGGATTTGCCAAATGAAGATACTCCTTGTTAACTATGTTCAGTGGAATCCTTACAGAATCCCTTTCTAAACATAGATATTCAGAAAGATATGAATTGGCCAAGTCTGCCATTTTCTCTGTTGTAAATGTTATCCCCTACTGAGCTGTGGTTGCAGCTGCTAATTTCTTTACCCAACTTTCAACTTCATCTCATTAGGCACAATAGCTATTCCCCAACCTTCTCTCATAAGATAGTATTTCACAAGTAGGCAGCTTCCAGAGAAGTGGGCTTCAGCTTCCATAATTCTCCCCAGCCAGGGTATCTTTTGCTAAGAATTCTGGGAATTAAAAGCCACATGACTAGTGCTCTCGAGCAAGGGTCAACTTTAAGATTTATGGACTTCAAGCTATGCTGGCTGAGGAATTCTGGGAGTTGAAGTCCACAAGTCATAAGGTTGCCAAGGTTGGAGATGCCTGTTCTAGAAAAAAACTGTTCTAAGCCCTGCATGATCTCTTTCCTATTTACATTCAGATGTTTCTTTGCCTGGGAGTTATCCTCAACCACTTTTTTTTAATGCAAAGCTCTCCAGTTTGATTTTCCGCACTCTCTTCTTGCTCATTATGCTTGAAGCTTCCTCTAAGAATAGTTCTCTTGCACTTCCCCACTCCTCAAAAGTTGGCTTTTCTTTTCAGGTGATGTCTAGTTTCCATGTGGTTGTTTGGGCATTCTTGGCTTGGCATGTGCCCACATCCCTTTTCCTTGTTCTCACAACTGCCTTACTGCCATTCACACGTCGAGAGTAGGAAGCTCCTAGTCCTCCTGTTTATTAACTTCAGAGTTTCCTACAATTGAGCTTTGGCGGTTTGAAATACGTTTTTTATACGGGTAGTCCTCAGCTAACAGTGGAATTTCAATACTTGTTCATTGGTTTTGGGAGGCGCGATGAGTACTAAAAATGATGAGTGCCAAACAAACCATGTGACTTACCATGTGACCCTTTGTTTCGGCCTGGAAGGACTTCTGTCTGTCCTTTTTTCCTATGTCAGTGACCAATTTCTTGTCTGTCCTCTGTGGTGTCCCCTTCTTTCTATTGCAACTCATCAAGTACTAAACAAACGAGTACTAGGACAACATTTTTGTGTCAAAATGCATAGAATACCAAATTTGACAAGTTTTGGAGCAGTTGTACCATTGTACAACCATTTGTTTAGCAGTCATCTAAAATTACAAAGGCACTGAAACCAGTCCTTATACTTATGACTAACAGAATAATAGAGTTGGAAGGGACCTAGTCCAGGGGTGCCAAACTCCCAGCCCATGGGCCGGATGCGTCACATGCTGGCCCTGCCCCCACCAAGTTTAACTAAGGGGGGAAAAGTCCCGATTCATCACATGACACCTGTCAACTCATAATATATTTCTGTGATCTTTTAGAGTTGCCAACAGAAAGGGAGGGGGAAGCACTGGGCAGCTTGCATTCCATAAATGTTTTCAAAGATAGTTTCTAGGTGACCAAAGTTTCTGTCACGCAAAATTCAAACTGGAGAGCATGACTGATGACTCTGGGCTATGGATGTGTCCCATTGGAGAATATGAATTATGATACACCCAGGGGGTGGGGGAAAACCAGGGTCAAGGGTGACAATGAATGATGTATCTCAGAGTCAGCTACACCCAGGCAGTGCCGGACAGTTGAACTCCCAATAAATCCTTTTGGAGTTTGGCTAGAGACTCATGATTTAAATGGGGTTAAGTGTCAGAGTCCTGACAACGCCACCGTGATGACGTGAGTTTGACACCCCTGTTCTACTCCAACCCCTGCCCAAGGAGGAGACCCTGTACCATTAAGGACAAATGCCTCTCCAGTCTCTTCCTAAACCTTCACAACCAACATGATTGTTGCAACATCCCCACACTCACACGATCAGTTTTGGGTACTGGACAATCAGCCTGTATTTACGAAGGTTGCCTTGTCCCAGGGTTATGTGATTGCCATTTGCAAATGTCCCAGTTGTCTTCCAGCAAGCAAAATCAATGGGGGAAGCCAGATTCATGAGATTCCTTTTTGTATTATGTGACTCTTATGGCCAACAGCAAAGTCTTTGTGTATGTGCGTGTGTGCATATGCGCCTTCCAGTCAGTGTTTACTCCTGGTGCTTTCCAAGATGAGTCCCTACAGTTTCCTGTGGTGCGATTCAAATTTTTTTTTATTACCAGTTCTGTGGGCATAGCATGATGGGTTGGCAGGGGTAGGATACTCTAAAATCTCCATTTCCTCCCCACACCCACTAGCCTGCTTTCCAGTTCCATTCTTCTGTGCAGGGCAACAAAAGAAGACCCAGCCGATCAGCTGGGACTCAATGGGAGGTAGAGAAGAGATGGGGTTGGCGGGGTCAGTCAGAGGTTGTATTTGCCGGTTCTCCGAACTACTCAAAATTTCCGCTACCGGTTCTCCAGAACTGGTCAGAACTGGCTGAATACTTTGGATTCACTGTTGCTCCTGCCTATGTCTGAGAGAGAGACAGAGAGTGACTGGCCCAAAGTCACCCAGCTAGCTTTGTACTCAGAACAAAACTAGAACTCACAGTCTCTAGAACTCTTGATTCCTTAATCATGGCTCCAACCTGGCTCTCTATAACAAAATCTAGATATTCTTAAAACCACTAAGCGGCCTTCTCCTGTCACTTTTTCTTTGTTCCCTTCTCCCTCCTCTACAATCAGTGTGGGATTGTAAATTTCCAACAACAGAGCCTTCCAAAGCTTCCGCCAACAGATGAGGCTATGTAAATAATAATTTAAATTCTGTTGACTAGGAAGAAGATTAGCAACACAATTCTATTCAGGTTTACTCAGACAAAGTGTCACTGACTTGAGGAATTTTGTACGTTTCACTTAAATGCAAGAGTAACTTTAGGTACCACTGATTTTCAGGAGAATCAGAAGGCATCTGATAGCACCTTTACCAACTCGAACGATTTATGAAGAGGCAGTCCTGTGCTGCAGTTCAAGAACAATTTTTAATAAAATTGAAATGTGTACAGCACTACATGTTAGTAGTACAATGAATGTACCACATTAATAAATTCACGTTTATTTTATTAAACCAGTATAAATTGTCAGTTGGAAAAGGAGCTGCAGGACTGGTCCTGATTTTGGGTTGCTGCAAATTACTGCAACTCTTCTCCTACAGTGATTTTGATAAGGCAATTAAAAAGTGCTTAATGGTACCTGAATTAGACCCAGGTTTTCAGAAGAGAATGGAAATTGTCTGGAATGGCATAAGGTCTCCTGCCTGAGCAGGGAGTTGCACTTCCAACAACCGTTATTCTGTCTTAACATCTTACTAGCATTTCTGTATTTTGCATTGGTGTCAGCTGTTGAGTCTAATAGAGACAATTTGAGTGAGCAGAATCAATTTCCAGAAAAAACATGAATGAAGTTAATAAAAAGAAGGACTATGGGGGACATGATAGCAGTGTTCCAATATTTAAGGGGTTGCCATAAAGAAGAGGGGGTCAAATTATTCTCCAAAGCACCAGAGGACAGAACAAGAAACAAAGGCTGGAAACTAATCAAGGAGAGAAGCAACCTAAAACTAAGGAGAAATTTCCTGACAGAACAATTAATCAGTGGAATCATTTGGCTCCAGAAGTTGTGAGTGCTCCAACACTGGAGGTTCTTAAGATGAGATTCATTTGTCTGAAATGGTATAGGGTTTCCTGCCTGAGCAGCGGGTTGGACTAGAAGACCTCCAAGGCCCCTTCCAAGTCTTTTTTTATTCTGAAGTAGGAAGTACAAGATACAGAAGCAGAATTTAACAACTCTTCAGGAACTGTTTGCAAAATCTTTCACTTAATGAAATGAGAAGACATTCCATTTTTTAATTTGTTTAAATACATTTCACAGATTCTTGTTCCCCTTTGCTCACTTACAAGACCAGCTACTTGTTCTGCAACTGTTGTTGTCTTTCAGCAAGCAGTAAATTAGCATTAGTAAGCTCACTGAGACTTCGGCCTCACAAGTTCTGGTCTCTAATAAAGAGAACCTCTAAATATAGTTGGCTTTTTAAAAACTATAAATAATATACCTTTGAGTTCAATATATGCAGAGTAATAGAAAATCTTCTCATAAAACTACCTTCCACATCAGATGGTTTTATTTATTCACTGATCTGCAGGTGACATTCACAAGTAGTCCTCAATTTACAACCACGATTGAGTCAAATATTGCTGCTGTTAAGTAAGACATTTGTTAAGTGAGTTTTGCTTCATTTTATGACCTTTCTTGCCACATTTGTTCAATGAATCACTGGCTTTCCCATTGACTTTGCTTGTCAGAAGGTCACAAAAGGGGATTACATGACCCTGGGGTACAACAACAACCATAGATATGAGTCAGTTGTCAAAGGTCTGGATTTTGATCACATAACCACGGGCATGCTGCAATGGCCGTAAGTGTGAAAAATGGTCTTGTCATTTTTTTCAGTGCCATTGTAGCTTCAAACTGTCATTAAATGAACTGTTGTAAGTCGTGGACTGCCTGTATTTGTGGCATAACAAACCCTTGTTGTTTTTCTCTGAAAGTTCAAAGGAACTTAGAGTCAAATCCTCCCACAGTTTTACCTTCGCAGGAATGAGTTTGAGAAGGTTGAGCTGAGAGGAAAGGAGTCATCCAAAGCCACCCAGGAGCCGACCTTTCTTCCCTGGTCTAAGTTTCTCCCTGTAATTCATTACTGCACTGCCTGTTCATTTCAATGCGGACCAACATTGTTACTCAACTCAGTCTAAAATCCACAAAACCCCTGTTCATTCTGCAATTTATCCCTAAGGTCAAACCGGATGGAAAGAGTTTTCATGCTGAATTAAGCTATTTATCTTTGCAATAAAGAAACATCCTTTGTCTTCCATCTTAGACTCTGGACGGTTCCTGGGAGCCGAGAACTCAGTGGTGGAGTGGAATTAGTTACAATATCTGTCCTAATATACATCGGCCTCATTTTCTTCTTGAAGACCCGGGTTATCCTCTTGGTTTTGTATTTTATTGCTCTGGACAAACAAACAGATGGAAATTGAGGTTCTGCTCAAAGCTACTTCAAGCAGGCACCTGCCAGTTTGACAACTCAAACCAAGGTGGTTGTTTCTGAGTGTTTGCACTCTGTGGCCAGTTTCAGACGGCTGCTAAGAGGCTACATGTGAAGATGGAAGAACAGGCAGTTTGTCGGGGTGGTGGGTAGTAGCAGAGCATGAGGTTTGTCAACAAGCAGCAGTTCAAAAAAGTCAAGGTGATGCTGTTCATAGCTATGTGATTTTTCATGAGGTCTTTGGTTCTCACTGAGCTTGGTTATTTTCTTGCAGATGTTTTCTTACCAAACTAAGTAACATCACCAATGCTAACACTGATTATTAACACCAATGATATTTACCTACTTCGGTAATAAAACGTCTGCAAGAAAACCACCAAGCTCAGAGAACACCAAGGACTCCACAGTTCAACCCTGAGCTTCAAATATTCTCTTCCATTGGTGTGTGATTTTTATATTTCTTATGAAGAGGTGAGCTTGGGATCATGCAGCCATGGATATCAGCTTCACTTCTGGGACACACACATATGGCTATCCCTGCTTGCATGACATTGGTTTTGTAATACAAATACACACTTGCCTAGGTGGGGTTTGGCTTGGAGACAGTTGCCTATTTGTTTGGAATTGGGATGGGGAAAACTTGCTGTCCCAAAGGTAAAAGAGCCTGATTTAGTAGAAATGTTGAGATGATAATTTGGATCAATCCAATAAACTAAGCTAAAACATGTCTATGGTATCTAGTTTGCCCTAGGGTTCCTTTGTGATCTCAGCCAGTGGCTGCTTAAGGAATTCAGGGACTGTGCAAATCTAGGAAATTGGTTTGACTGAGTAAACATGGTTGAGTAAACTGTAGGGCCAGATGGGACATAAACAAGATGTGTGAACGTCTTCTATAGCAGGTGTAGTTGAAGCAGAATATGCTGTTTGTAAAAGAAGCAATTCCTAGTATACGAGGTCAGCAAAGTCCAGGTTTTGTTATAGCAAGATCATTTTGTCTCTGCCTGGAGTGTCTGCCCAAAGGATGGTAATTGGTCTGATCTGTACAGAGCTTGTTCTCATCCATAAAGTCTAGAGCAGAGGTGGGGAACCACAGCTCTTTTATGACTTGTGGATTTCATCTCATAGCTGGTTCAGGAATTCTAGGAGTTGAAGTCCATACAGGGGCCATAGTTCCTCACCTCTGGCCTAGAGGAATCCATGTGTGTTAGTTAAGCAGCAAAGCACATGGTGACTGTACTCTTTGTTTCTCCTGTGGTGATTTATATATAAACAGAGTTTTTAACAATGTGAAATGTGGACATGCCACGCAGAGGTATTGCATTCATCTGGAACTGGAACTTGTATGCACATTCTACCATTGTTCTTTGGCAGCAAACCAATTTATTTATGGCTTTGCTATGGTATAGAAAATGTCTCCATGAAGACTGAGCCCCCTGAATATCTCACTTTCCTTCTGAAACTAAGAAGTCATGCCCCCTCTTTTTCATTCCAACCAGTGGAAAAGATGACAGTATGAAGTTTGTTTTTAAATCCTGTGAACACAAGTACCCATCTCTGAGAAGTTGTTGTTTTAAATCATTTAGTTGTGTCCGAATCTTGGTGACTTTATAGGCAAGGGCTCTCCACGTTAGCCTGTCGGGCACATGTTCTTTCAATTGTTGGATGTTCAACTTTGCATCAGATTTGATGTTACCAAACCAACATTTTCTTTGCTTGCCCCTTGTTCTTGTTCTGCTTACCATTCCGATCATCATTGCCTTCTCCAATGAATTTGGCATGACACGGCCAAAGTAAATCAGATGTAGTCTTACGATTTTAGCTTTTTCTGATGTGTCTGGTTTTGTACATTTTAATATTTCTCTGTTAGTTACTCTGGCTGTCCCATGGTATATGTAGTAATCTATGCCAGCCCCACAATTCAAAGGCATCCATTCTTCTGCCATTCTTAGTGTCCAACTCTCACACCCATGCAGTACATCATTATAGGGAAGACTATTGCTCTAACTAGCATGCTTTTTGCATTTATATCAATATCTCTAAGAAGTCACTGCAAGAATTCTGGATTTCCATTACAAGAACTTGGGAGGGAATGCATGGGAAGAGAGGTGAAGAATTCAGCCACCAAAGTTGATTTTACTTTCCTTGAGTGTCCTCAAACAGCTTTGGTAGGGAGAAAAAAAATCACCCACTGAAGGATGCTAACTGATGGCAAATTTCCTCCCCCAATGAGTAAGTTCACACCTCTTGCCGGGTTCATTCCAGCTTGTTGAATAAACCGTAAGTAGGTCACACATTATGCTAAGTCAAACCCAGACAGATGGCGTGATGGCTCTCGATGGTATGTGTATGTAAGGCAAATCTTTGGCTTTGGAGATGCTTCCCCAAATCATCTGAGCCAAGGCTGAATTCACACACCAGGCTAAGCTATGGTTTGTTTAACTCTGCAATTTGTTGGGTTTGCACAATGCACGAATCCATAAACCAAGTAAATCCCTTTATGGTTTTATGGCATTTTCTGTGTACTCAGCCCAGAGTGTCTTCTCAAAGGATGGGCTGAATTAGCTGAATTCCATTATTCTTGTCCACAGCTTTAGCTTTTGCCCGGAGCTCATTCTTGCATTTGGATCTCTTTCTCCTCTTCTGGCCCAATGAATCAGAGTAAGCCCATTTGTCCCACAGTTTGGATGGGGGGGGGGGGGGGGCAGCGGGAGTGCAAATCCACTGGAATCATCAGAAAAGAGACTTAACTGAAGTGATGGCCTGTGCTAAAACTCAGGCATTGAAGGTTGCCTTTGATGTTTTCCTCCATTCCAGACTTCTAAAGATCAGTCTAGAGATAGTCGGATTGCTGGTGGGATTATTCCTTGAGTCACATCTTGGGAGAACATCTACAGTTAAGGTTGGCAAGGTTGCAGATGTAATTAATGACATTTTAGACATGGGAACAATACAATGACATGAGGGACATTTGCAGGAATTGGCTTTGTCTAGTCTAGTGAAAAGAAGGATTAGGAGAGACATGATAGGGTTCCAATATTTGAGGGGCTGCCACAAAGATGAGGGGGTCAAACTATTTTCCCAAGCACCTGAAGGTAAGACAAGAAGCAATGGATGGGAAGTAATCAAGGCGAGAAGCAACCTAGAACTAAGGTGAAATTTCCTAACAATGAGAATAATTAACCAGTGGAATGGTTTGACTTCAGAAGTTATGGGTGGCCCATCATTGGAGACTTTTAAGAAGGGCTTGGAGAGTGACTTGTCTGGAATCATAGGGTCTGCGGCTTAAGCAAGGGGTTGGACTAGAGGATCTCTAAGCCCCCTTCCAATTTAATTGTAGGGTTATTTTGACATCCATGGGTGTATATGTGCATCAAAAAAGGGCAGATTTTTACATAGCATTGTACACATGTTGTACTCTGACAATAAACGGTTTTTATGTGTGTGGGTAAAAATAGCTGCAATCCAGCAACATCTCACAAAATTCCTACATATCTCATGAAGTTTGGGGTAGTTCATGCCAGATCTTGCACGATATTTAGGGCTGAGCTTGCTGAGCCCTTGTGAAATGTAGGGTATTTATTTTATGTATTTATTGCATGCCCACAATCTCTAATTTACAGTTTGGTTTACCTAGTTGACATTCATAGAACTAACCAACCAAACGGCTTTAGAGGGCTGGAGGATAAATCATGTAAAGAACTGTTGCAGGAATTGCGTTCGTCTAGTCTAGTGAACGGAAGGTAACATGATAGCAGTGTTCCAATATTTGAGGAGCTGCCTCCAAGAAGAAGGGGCCCGACTTATTTTCCAAAGCACCTGAGGGCAGGACAAGAAGCAAAGGATGGAAACTAATCAAGGAGAGAAGCAACCTAGAACTAAGGAGGAATTTCCTAATGGTGAAAGCAATCAACCAATGGAATGGCTTCCTTCAGAAGTGGTGGGTCCTTCCGTCACTGAAGGCTTTTAAGAAGAGACTGAACAGCCATTTTGCCTGGCATCGTATAGGGTTTCCGTCTCTCCCAACTCTGTTTTTCTATTCTGCTCTACTTGATGGCTTAACTCCCTGTGTAAACTGACCTGGGATGTTGAATCTGAGTACCTCAAATGAGTTTTGAAGCAATGTGTGAATTTGCACCTGGCCTGCTTAAAAGTCAAAATTCAATTAGGAGTAAGATTTCCAGGATTTTGACAGCTGTTCTTTTGGCTTTAGGAAAAGACTGCAAACAAACTCCTGGACTGTAAAGCATTTAATAAAACAATAAGTGGGTGAGTCATAATGCTGTAAAATTATCTGACAATCAGGGTGGAGGGGTTTTTTTTTGGAAAGAACATAGCTTGAAGGGATAGAAAAAAAGAAAGAAAAAGAAACAGCTAGAACTTTGCAGGATCTGACTATATCTTAAAATAGCCTGTAGGTCTTAACTTATACGTGACATCTTTCTTTTCCTCTGCTCTGGATGACACAGAACAAAATCAGATTCAGTGTTTGCACAGTGAACGATCTAATGATTCTTAATTGAAGTCCTGAGATCCAGATAGCAGGATGCAGGATTTGGGTATGGCTAGTCTAATGAAAAGAAAGACTAGGGATGATATGGTAGCAGTGTTTCAATATTTGATGGGCTGCCACAAAGAAGAGGGAGTCAAGCTAACCTCCAAAGCATCTGAAAACAAGAGGAGAAACAATGGGTGGAAACTAATCAAGGAGAGAAGCAACCTAAAACTAAGGAGAAATTTCCTAACTGTGACAACCATTAAACCAGTGCAATGTGTTGCCTTCAGAAGTTGTGGGTGCTCTTATCACTAGCGCCTTTTAGGAAGACACCGGACAGCCACTTGTCTGGAATGTATAGGGTCTCCTCCTTTAATAGGGGTTGGACTGGAAGACCTCCAAGGTCCCTTTCCAGCTGTATTCTGAATTGAATCAAGAGATCCAACTGAAAGGTCTTCAAGAATGGTACTCTATAATCCTGGAGCATCAATCACATAAAATGTCTATTGCTGTGAGCTAGAGTTACAATCTTGGGTTCATGGGCCTTTTCATGCATTTTGTCGTTGCCCATGCCATGAAGTTGGAGAGGGGCAAAGTGTTCTGGCTGCAGAAGTTTTATTTAATTAATAGGTTTTTCAATCTTCCCCTTAATTTTGTGGCTCTGGATAGGGTGCAGCATCATTAAAAAGGAAAGCAAGTCAGAGGAGAGAGCAATTTAACGCAATTTGCAACACGTGAACCTCCTTGATTATGCCACAAATCAAATGTCCCAGGCCGAAAGCTTGAAAGGACTTTCTTCATTTCTGGCTGGGGAATTCTGGGAGTTGAAGTTCATAAGTCTCAAAGTTGCCATGGTTGGACACCCTTGCCGTTGATAGACGTTCTCCAAGGGGATGTCTCCTTCAGATTTTCCACAGGTTCCCCCACTGCTGCTATAAATGAGTGTCTTGCTACTGATCCCTCTCTCCTCCTCCTCCTCCTCCTCCTCTTTCCTTCCCAAAAGCAAATGTAAATATTTGAGGCTGGTCTTTGCATATAATGGAAGCCCTGCTATCAAATGTTGGAAAAGATGCCCAGCCTTTTATGTGCTGCTTGACCATCAGCAGTTCCAGTTTCTTTGCAGTTTACAGATTTATTTTAAGAAAGAGCAGAGACAACCTTCATGCATTTTTCATCCTAATAAAGTAGTTCGCAAAGGGCTGGATAAGCTGTACAAGACAAATGTAGAAATTGTACTTGGCACAGAAGAATCTAATCTTGAAGCTGATGCTGACAAAAGAGGAACTTCTATTTTTTCTTTCCTTTTTTTTAAAAAACAAAGGGCCATGTTTACGTAGAAAAAAAGTAGTTTTAGATGGACAGGTTTAGGCTGTACTGTGATACGTAGGGCAGAGCAGAGAAAGTGTGAATGGTGTTGATCTCGCTTCTCCAACTGGTGCTCTCCAGATGTCTTGGGATGACAATTCTGGAAATTTCCGGCATGGGAATATGTGGTTCTAATCCCAGCACATCTGGAGAATGTCCATCGGGGCATGACAAAATAATTGGTAAAGGGGAAAGGGTGGAAAAAAAATAAAGAGATAAGAAATAATGTTGACCAGTAAGCCATGATAAAAGTACGCCCAGGCCGTTTAGTGATTGAATCCAGAGCTGCCAGTTGAATGGGTATTTAACTTTTTGCAAAAACAGCATTGGTGTTCTGGAAAAAAAAATCAGAGGCCTTCAGGATCACTTGGCCTCATCCAGTTTTTTCAAATGTTGCCATCAAATTGCAGTTTTTAATAGTCAGGTATGACAAAATAATTGAGAATCAAATGATCATATTATCTGAATTGGTTTGGAATTATATTCAGATTTAGTTTTGGTCTGGCTGTTCAGCCACCACTGCCAGCAATAGCAATAGTACTTAGACTTATAGACTGCTTCACAGTGCTTTACAGTCCTCTCTAAGCGGTTTACAGAATCAGCCTCTTTTCTCCAATTATCTGGGTCCTCATGTTAGCCACCTCAGAAGGATGGAAAGCTGAGACAATCTTGAGCTGGTCAGGATCGAACTCCTGGTTGCAGGCAGAGTTAGACTGCAATACTGTCCTCTAACCACTACACCACCACTGCTTTTAAGCAGCAAATGTATTTAGAAGAGTTGACAATGACTGCAGCCAGCCTCTCTTAATTGCGCTGGAATTTCTTCCCTTAGTACTAAGCTACGCAAGTTGGGTAGACGTTTTTATCTCCTCCATTTCAGTCGGGAGTCAAATCCTTGTGTGTTTAAGAGAGGATGAAGCAAGAGAGTGAATGATCATCTGCGGAGGACATATCAGAGCCCAATGAATTAATACTTACAGCAGTTCTTCCTTCTCTCACTGAGGGCATTTTTCTTGTTTGTTCGTTTTTGTTCCATCCATTCAAACTTTCCAAGATCTTCCTGAGGCAGAGTTCCCAGATCTCATTGCAATCTTGATAAAAACAGCAGCTGCTTTTGCTCCTTTCATAACTGGACCAGTTTTGTATTCCCCTTCTGCCCTCCGCTAATGAATTTGGCAAAAAAAGCCATTATCTGCAACAGATTTGGGATTAGATAATGGAAGAAAATGTTTCCAATATTATCCAAAATATCCAAGTTCTGTTATTAACCAGATGGATCATCCTTTCATTCTTCAAAATGTTTCCTTGTTCCCATAAAAGTAAAGAAGTTCCATCAAGCCTTTCTTTCTTTCTTTTTTCTGAACAACCCTCTTGCATTTGGAGTCAACTATTTCTGAAGGACCGGTGCGTGGAAGGTAGTCTGGATTCCCAGAAGCAAGGGGCTGCATTCCAAAGAAACAAGTGATAGCAAAGTTTAGATAGTTTGGTTGTTTTGATAGTCTGGTCGGGAGGAAGAGGGTCAAGATAGCTCCTCCCGAGAAGTTGTCAGAATATATCTTCATTGATACAAGTAGTTTGCTTGGTTTGGCAATGTTTAGGTGAGGAAATATAAGGGGAATTATTGTAGAAGCGACTCTGCATGTGTTTGTCTATTATCCAGGTATGATTGTCCCAAAGATACTTTTCAAAAGACAACTGGACTTTCTTGGGGTTTTTTCTTGGAAAATGTTTTGCCTTTCACCCAAGAAGATGAAGAACTTATCCAAGAACTGAAGAAACTTTTTGGATGAAAAACGAAACGTTTTCAAAGAAATAAAACAAGAAAGTCCAGTTGCCTTTTGAAGCACTTTGGGGATGATCTGCATAGCCTTCTTGGTTTTTGGAGCTGAGGAGGGACTAGAACTTATGGTTTCCTGATTTTTAGCCTGCTGCCTTAACTGGCAGACCAAACAGGCTCCCTGGTTATTTTACCTCCAGTATATCTATTTAGGAACCTATATTTTCATTTGTTTTCCATCTCAAATGGCAGAAAATATTCCTTCAGATTTCAGTAGTTACGGTCAGGAAAGACTTCCTGGACTCTGGACCACAGAACTGGGACATTCTGGATCCATCTTTTCCCACCACCTCCAGCATCTCACAGGACAGCTGTGAAGAGGACAACACATGAGTCTTTTTGATCTCCTACAGAAACAATAGGATACAAGTATAATAATAAAGGAAAGTGGCAGAATGAATTGCATTTTATTAAATCGCATTTAATTTTTCTTTAGGTTTTAGCTGCATTTTGGGCACCGATGTCTTACCTGCCAGGAATGGCAGCCTAGATCTAAAGAGAAAGCAACCTAGAACAAATTTCCTGACAGGTGGAACAATTGATCAGTGGAACTGCTTGCCTCCAGAAGTTGTGAATGCTCCAACACTGGAGGTTTTTAAGAAGAGATTGGACAGCCATTTCTCTGAAATTATATAGGTTTTCCTGCTTGAGCAGGGGGTTGGGTTAGAAGACCTCTAAGGTCTCTTCCAACCGTTATTCTGTTAGTGTAGACTGTGGCCCTAAAGGATCAGTATCTGGGTTAGGATTTTAACAGATTAACAGAGTTGGAAGGGACCTTGTAGGTCATCTAGTCCAACTCCCTGCCCAAGCAGGAGACCCTACACCATTTCTGACAAAACGGCAGTCCAGTCTCTTCTTGAAAGTCTCAAGTGATTCGGTGATTCAGGATGATTCAGGCTAACTCAGAGTTCTTCCAAATGTTCCTAAAACTGCAGGGAAATCATAGCTCCTTATGTGCCAAAGGTGTAAGGTTGAATCTCAAAGAATTCCTGTGCTAAAAATCCCACTGGTGTGATTTGGGACAAGCGTAGCACTGACTAAGATAGCCTGACCCGGGTTCTCACTAATAAACTTGCCTCTTCAGTCCTTCCAAGAAGTCTTGCGGGTTTCATAAAAGAGATTCCACAAACCAGGCCATTTTTCTCCTTTTCGTGCCTGGGTGGTGAGATCATTTTCAAGTGGGGAAGGTGGGAGGGGATTGGGAGGGACAAGTTTCAGGTTGAAATTCCACTGGTGAAGGAATGTAAATGGAGAGGCAAGTGTGGGCTCGCTCTCCGAAGTACTTGGTAACCAGGCCTTCTAACTTCACGGAAGGATTTGAGGTCCACTTCACTTTAATCATCTACATATTTTGTGCGGTAGAAGGTGTTCATGGGTGGTTCGGTCTAGTACAGTAGGTTCTAGAGTTCTGTAGGGTAGGTTTCTGTTCAGATCATCTTCTATAGAGATATGTTTTCTACGAATTGCTTTCAAATCCAGGACTGGCTCACGGTTTTTGTTTTTTTGTTTTGGATGAATGCAGGAAAGCTCTATATTTAATTTTTTAAAAAAATAGTGCTCTTAAGTCTTGGTTGTCTTGTCTTTTGAGGCAACCCTTTTTAACTCTCCTTCCAACTGAACTTAAAGTATGTAAATTGTGAGGCATTTAGCTAAATATAGACAGGTAACTTTGTCACACAGTGAAATGGTGCGAGGAGCAGAGAAGGCAAGCTTTAACTTGTACAGTAAGTTCTTTTTAAAAAATGGATGCTCTGTCGAAGAAATAGAAAATACAGACAATTTGCTCTGAATAACAAAGTCTGTTATTCTGCCTCCGGTAACCTCTCTTCCAGTGAAACTGTTTGATCCAGAGAGATTCCTTCAAAGTAAGAGGAAGGCTGACTTTGTATTAGCCAAGTTCATACATGAATAGAATAGAATGGAATAGGAATAGGAAAGGATAAAATAAGAGTAGAACTGGAACCGGAACTAGAACAGAACAGGAATAGGAATAAGAAAGAATAGAATAGGAATAGAATGAGAAATAGAAATAGGAGTAGAACCAAACCCAACTGAACAGAATAGACTAGAAAAGAATAGAAAGAGAAATAGGAATCGAACCTTTATAAAGAATAGAATCTGTTTATTGGCCAAATGTGATTAGACAGACAAGGAATTTGTCTCTGGTGCAGAAGCTCACCGGGTATACACATTCGACAACAGAGTGATAGGTCATAGATCATAAATCATAGTTACAATCATTACAAGTACAGGTAGTTCTCAACTTATGACCACAGCTGGGATCAGAATTCCCATTGCTAAGGAAGGCAGTTGTTAATTGAGTCATGTCTGATTTTATTACCTTTCCCCCCACAGTTAAGTGAATCCCTATGATTGTTAAATGAATCATGTAGTCATTAAATGAATTTGGCTTCCCCCATGGACTTGTTGGAAGCCATCTGGGAAAGTAATGGACATCACATCACCCCAGGGTGCTGCAATCCTCATCAATACAGGTCTGTTGCCAAGTGCCTGAATTTGACTGTAACGGTCATAACTGCAAGGTCATAAGTCACTTTTTTTTGGTGCTGATGTAACTTCAAATGGTCAGTAAACAAATGGTTCTAAGTCAAGAATGACCTTTACTGAGTCATGATTTGTTCAACAAGCCATAATTAGATGCACTAGCTCAACACCCATAGATTATGGCTTGCAAGCCATAGTGGCAAGGTTCATACCATACTCAAAGCCGGCTTCAAATAAATTATGTCCCGACTTAGCACAATGGTATAATCTGCTATTTGATTGTTCTAATGGAAGATGCAAAAGTTGCATTAAAAATTGTTACATTTGGGACATGAGATTTACTAATAACAATTTATTTATAATCTGGACCGCTCTGATTTAAAGTCTCTGTAAGAAATCACATCAGATTTTTGGAAAAGCTTTTTTAGCGTTCTTCAATCAGCTTCCTTTGTGTAAAAGTGAGAGAAAAATACTTAAAAAAAGACAATGAGGAAGAAAGACTTTCTTCATTTCAAAGTTTTATGCAGGGTCTCTTTTAGATTTTTCTTTCTTTCTCAGAATTCCAAGATAAAAGCATTGTTTTCCCAATTCACTTCAAATTTGCTTCTGGGCAACTTTTCTATGTGTGTGTGTGTGTAAACTGAGGGGATCTCTGTGGTTAAGCATTTGGTTGGGGGTATCTGTCCAAAGTGATCTCTTAACAACACTGGAGTAGGTATTTATGTCATTTAAATTTTCAGAAGAATATTTTTTAAAAAACAGGATCTTCTTTTTTTTAAAAAAAAGGGGTCTTAGCATTAGTTGTGCAGTTGGCTACAGAAAGAGAAACTGTGTACAAACAGTATTCAACTTACAACAGTTCATTTAGTGACTGTTTAAAGTTACAACGGCCCTGAAAAAAGTGACTTGTGACCGTTTTTCACACTTGCGACTGTTCAGTATGTCCATGGTCATGTGATCAAAATTCAGACTTCACTTGACAACCATGTTGTTACTATAACAACTGCAGTGATTCGCTTAAGAACTGTGGCAAGAAAGGTCGTAAAATAGGGAAAAATTCACTTAACAACTATCTCGCTTAGCAACAGAAGTTTTGGGCTGTATTGTGGTCATACATTGAGGATTACCTGTAGTGAACTTGGCAGATTGGCAATGTTTAGTTTCTTAGAATCTACCAGCTTTCAGTTTCAGAAGGCTGAGGAAACATGGTGCAAAAAAGGATGTATAACTCACCCTCTGAACAAATTTTAAACTGTAACAATGTCAGGTTAGACTCTCCGAAGTCCAGGCTGTTAACCATAAAAGGCAAACCAGCAACAGGAACGACAATTGGTCATGGCCCTTGAATAAGCAAACATTCCTCCTGCTCGTGAATCAAGCCTAGGTTAAATTTTGCCTCTTTTAAGAATTATTTGTCATTCGGTGTCTCGGGAGACCAAACAAGGAAGGATATTGGAATAAAAGGAAGAAGAGGTGAAACCTAATGCCTGGCAAGAAAATATGTATGAAACAGTTCAACCTGCAGGAAAAATATTATATTAAAGATTTAATACTTGTTGAAACTTCAAGTCAGCTGCCTTGTCCAAGTACGTTTGAAATAAATAAAAAAAGGGCATATCACTTGCCTGTCCAACTGGCACTCAACATCTCAATGTCTGGAAAGCAATTTTAGGGGCTGATTCCCCCACCCCCCCAAGGCTGACTGGTTTTATGTAGTTAAATACATTTATTTAGCAGTGGTATCCAGTCTTTGGGACAGCATTTCTTTCGCTGAATTTCAGCACTGCTGTTTTCTAGTCCATTCCTTACTCACAAAATAAGCCACTGCTGAATAAATCAAGGTCTTGACAGTCAAAAAAAAAAATTTTTAGCCTTGTTTAGCCTTGTTTTACATTTCCAAATCCCCAGGAGAAGGTTTATATGATCATTTCCTCCCCCTTTTCTTTAGGGATCTTGTATTCAGTCATGTTAGCATCCTCTGTTTGCTGTTGAAGAGAGTGACAGTTTGGGGAAATACACACATCGTTAGCAAAGCATGATAGCATCGTTAAAACTACACAAATCTGATGGAGTTTGCAGGATGTAAAATAATTTCAGTAATGTCTCTGGGAGAAGAGAAGTTTTGTGAAGGTTAAGATGACCTGAAATTGGAAGGAACATGGTCTGGCTGTGATGGAGATGGATTTGAGCGTAGTCTCCGGAGAGATTTGTGATGAAGATGAAGTTCCTCACTTTCGGTCTCCTTTCCCCTTTGAGAGAGAAGGGCGCATGGTCCACTCCCTGTCTGTTCAGCCCGTTGGGACTCTTGTGGGTGGGTCTGTTCAAGGAAGCAGCTGTTGGCCTCTTTTTCAGACTTTGGAGAGGATCCCAAGGCAAGGGTGAGGAGCAAGCAGATAGATAGGATCAGCGTTTTGGGATGCTTCTCTTTGCTTAATCCAAGGAAGGCAGAATGGACATGCTCAAGAGGCAGTTGACTCTGCAGAGTGAAGAGAACTGGCATTTTGCAGATGAAACAGGGCACGGTGGTTGGCAAAGAAACAGCCCAATTGGGTAACTTGGCAGGTTGTATCATCACATTCCTAGAAAGGTGTGACACAGGTTCTAACGGGATTAAAAATCACTTCCTGGTTGTCTTCACATCCATGCATACCTTAGCTCAAATATTTATTCAGTGTATTTTTTTGAAGTGTCTACGTGGTTCATCTTTTGCAGTGGGTAATGACTAACGAACAAGAATGTTTCTGTCTTGTTGAAAGGGCTTTGTTTTGTGCTGAAACCAGTTGAAGAGGGTTGGTGATCCCATCTGAAATAAATGATGACAATGATGATTTCAATGATGAATTTATTGCATTATAAGCCACCCAAAAACATGGTGGTTTACTAAATAAAATACACATTAAAAAACAGACAAAACAAACAGTTTGGGCTAAAAAGAGCCATTAAAATACAACAGAATAACAGTTGGAAGGAACCTTTGATGTCTTCTAGTCCCTGTTCGAGCTGGGGACCCTATACTAGTCCAATAGTTCTTCCTGAAAACCTCCAGTGACCCACAACGCACAACTTCTGGAGGCAAAGACTGGTTAATGGCTCTCCCTGTCAGGAAATTTCTCCATAATTCAAAGTTGAATTTCTCCTTGATAAGTTTCCATCCATTACTTCTTGTCCTGCCCTCAGGTCCTTGGAGAATAGGTTGGTCCACTCTCCTTGGTGACAGCCCCTCAAATATTAGAAGACTGCTATCATACCTTATATATAAATATAGTGGGACAATCTCCACTAAACACAGGAAAGGGAGAATTACTCTTAGGCCTGGACTAAAACTAGGCTTTAGGAGTTTTTCAGAACCCCAGGAGAGTGAGCAGCACCATATGGAGGAGAAATTCTTTTTTTTTTTTAATGTTTGTTCATGTATTCTTGTGGGCCCCATTCTTGCATCTCTGATAGCCTTGCCATTAGAATTTGGGTTTAACAATCTGCACTCACAGGTTATCTCCCCAAGTGTGTGTGTATATATGTGTGTGTGTGTGTGTGTTTTGGGAGATGCCTTTGCATCTCCATTCATCCCACAGAATAAATGCATAGGAAGATTTCCTGCCCTTTCATGTCAGGAAATAGGCAGGAACAATTGGAAAATCCATAAATCAAGACTGTATTCATTTTCCTGCAAAAAAGAGCTCCAAAATTCCAGTCCCACCCATAAATGGCACATTGTTGGTTTCATCCTACCATTCTGGCTAGTGTAACCTTGACTGCTCCAAAATCTGCAACCTCTGATTTCAAGGCAACATGACCCCACCCATCTTGTTCATTTTAATCAAGTCAGGCCTGATGCTTACGATTTTGCATGTCTTCTGAACAGCTGCCTCATCCCTTCTCCCATCCAACTACCTTCACAATAGTTCCATTTTTGCATCTCAAGGTGTTCAAAGCAGCAAAGTGGGCATGTGTCAGCCCATGAGATAAACCAAACCAGACCACCAGCTCCACAGGAAGACTTTGTTGTTGTTGTTGTTTTGAAAAAGTTTTATTATTATTCTTAGACAAACAAAGACAAACACAACATAAAAACATCAAGCCATCTTCCACTTATGTACAAACAGTGTGTCGGTTGGTTTACAAATTGTTTTGTGCATCCGCTTCATGGTCATCACTTACAATTACTTATATATGTTCTCATATTATCTATCAAATATTCCTAAATACATTGATATCATTATTAATCATTTGACTATATTTTTATTCCTTCATGTTATGCAAGATTATCCATATTTATTTTATGACAATTCATATTATCACCCCAAATCTATCCCATATTTATATTATGATTATGATAAGGATAATAAATACATCTTTATATATTCTTTATATTCTAAAAATCTACATATTTCTTTACCATATTTTATAGTCTAACCATTGATAAAATAAATCCCAAATCTTATAAAATTGTTTATCTTCTTGTTCTCTAATTTCAAATGTCAATCTACTCATTTCAGCACATTCCACTATTTTCTTAATAACTTCCTCCTGCGTTGGTGTTTTCTCATTTTTCCAGTTTTTAACAAATACAATCCTAGCCGCTGTTAATACATTTACAATAAAATATTTCAATTCCTTACTGTATATTTCAGGTAAAATTCCCAATAAAAATATCTCTGGTTTCAAGTCTATATGTTTTTTTGTCATTTTTTTCCAACCATGTGTGGATTGAGATAGGCTGTAAATAATAGAATCTTGTATTTCCCATCTCCTCTTTCTTGTATTATAAGCATCTTGTTTCCCAACTTTAAAGAATGTTTCAGCCCTCTTCGTTTATCTATCAGTTCTTGTCTATTCTTCTCATGGCCCCCTCCCTTATTGTCTGTATAGCAATGTTTCTCAATTTTGGCAACTTGAAGATGTATGGACTTCAACTCCTTTCAACTCCAGAAATTCCCTAGCCAGCAGGCTTGAAGAAGTTCGCATAAGGACTTGTCAAGGTTGAGAAACACTGGACAACAGCCTGTCACCAGTGGATCTCTGGTGTTTAGTGTATCATCTGTGGTGCAAATGTCCCAAATTATGTAGAAATGAGAGAGTTTGAAAGAGATCCACTCGCTCTCTTTTCTATCAGCATAAAAGGATAGTGAATTGGTTAGTTGCCCGCATCTCTAACGGAAGAAAAGAAAGAGAGAAGAATGAAGAATACCTTCTCCAATCTGATCTTTCTCAAAAGTGAAGTTACATAAATATGAAGTTACATAAATACGGTTCCAGAAATTGGGTACGTCTACTTTAATGAAAAGAAGGACTAGGGGTGACATGATAGCAGTGTTCCAATATCCAAGGGGCTGCCACAATGAAGAGAGGGTCAACTTACTCTCCAAAGCACTAAAGGCAGGACAAGAAGCTAATTAATGGAAACTAATTAAGTTGAGAACCAACTTAGAACTAAGGCGGAATTTCTTGACAATTAGAACAATGAATAAGTGGAACAACTTGCCTCCAGAACTTGTGGGCGCTCTGATACTGGAGGTTTTTAAGAGATTTTAAAGAAGAGATTGGACTGAAATGGTATAGGATTTCCTGCCTGAGAAAGGGGTTGATCTAGAAAGCCTCCAAGGTCCCTTCCTTCCAACTTTGTTATTCTATTAAAAGTGCCTGAGACTGCAGTTCCCCAATTCTTAACCTTTGGACTTACAAGTGGAAATTGTGGGAATTGCAGTTCTGACCCGAAGGTCAGCAGATTGGGTTAGACACTTATGTACACAAGAAAGCAGCACAAAAGATGGAGGAGGTTTGTTCCCCTCTTTGCCCCCCCCCCCTCAAATGTTGTTTACAGGAGGAAAGAAATAGTAGTGCCGTGTAACCCTATCCAGAATTTCCTGCCAAAAAAGATCAAGTTAAGTGCCAGCGGCTAACTCTGTTTCCTGTATGTTTCTGGAACATTAAAAAAAAAAAAAACTGGCAGGGTGGACAGAGTCTAAAAAATCACTTTGCAAACATTATTTATTAAATGCATGTACACAGCTCCTATCAAAGTGAAAAGAAAAAGACTGTATTTATGTTATTAATTCTAGCTCGTTTTTGCTAGGTTACATTCTAAAAAAAAAAGAATGTACTATAAGACAAGGAAAATAAATGGGTAGGAGAGAGATCCAGGACTACTTTCAAAAACACCTTTAAAACTTTTTAAGCATCTTAATATGTCAGGAGTCCAGTTTGGTCAGAAATGTTAGCTTCTTAAGCCGATACACCAAGATCGTCCCTCAGCCCCATTCTTTAGGCCACTTCCTTCATCCAAGGCAACTGAAAGTTCCTAAGGTGCTTTTTCAAGAGGCAACTAGATTTCCTTTGTTTTTCCTTTAAGAAGTTTCGCTCCTTATCCAAGAAACATCCTCAGTTCTGAGCGATTGGTGGAGAACGGAAGGATTTATATTCCTTGCAGTCATCTGGTCGTTAGCACTCTTTTTGAGAGTTGTTGTGGCCACATGGAGGTTTATCTGTGCCCTTTGGGCTAATGGATATGGAACCTTCCCATTTCCCTCCTCACCCATTTGCACTATTCAGGTGATCCCAAGTGTCTTCAATGAATCTCAGAAGGGATGCTAATGACCAGATGACTGCAAGGAATATAAATTCTTCCATTCCCCGCCATTTAGTCAGAACTGAAGAAGCTTCTTGGATGAGAAGTGAAAGGTATTTAAGGAAAGTCCAGTTGCCTCTTAAAAAGCACCTTTGGGAGAATTATGACCTGGGTGACTGATAATCTCTATAGACAACTGAAAATTTTCTGACTTAATGAACCATACTTTCCAGTTCCACCTGTAGCAAGAAGCTCTCATTCTAAGATCCGGAAAAAATCCACTAAGATCTAAAGTTCTGGCTTGGAGTTGATTTACATTCTGGTTGCTTGAGGTTGTGTTGACCAGTGATCCCATTACACCATAATGCTATTTCTTTTTAGGCTCAGCAGCAGTTTGCAAAGCAGGAGAAGGTAGCCAGAAATGGAAAACTGAAGAAATCAAAGCCATAAGGACATAATATGAAACAGTTAAACCTACTTTCCACCAACAGCATTCATTATACCTCTTCATATCTTTAAATCTTTACAAGCCATCCTTAATTCCTCCATGTCCAAACACTGCTTCATACATTGCCTTTTGTACTTGATTTGTGCTCGGTTTATCTATAAAAATCATATACCATGATATACCAAGAAGAAAGAAAGTAAGCAATGGCGCCATGTAGAGCATGAGGCTCATTTTTGTTCAATAAACTGAGATAGATACCCCAAGTCCCAAGCCTTTTAAAGGTATTTTGCTACCCTGCATAATTATTCTGGGCGAAGATATTTGATTTTTCCGAGAACACACCTAGAATAAAGGGGAGAGTATTCCATCATCTTGCTCTTGATTTTTAGATGGCTAGAGATAAAGACTGCAGGATCCAGTCTGGGTCAGTCACCGAGACCAGAGGTCCTGACTTTTCAGACTCGTGCAGGATGTACACATTCCTTTAGGGAGAAGTTCCCTGAAGATGAGCTCCAGCACAACTCCAAAAACTCAGAAGACTAAAGCTCTAGTCCTGGTTGACCCAGACTGGATCAATTATCCTAGCCCACGTATGTGTTTGCCTCCATTCATGAAAAGTCAAGTTTGGGAATTGCTTGCTTTGGACTTTGTCCCCCCTGTGTCATGTTCTTTTATTTTAATTGCAGCAATTTTGAGAAAACCCATTGGAGCAACTCAGTTCTAATGTCAGTTAGGTGCTGCAGAAGCCAACAAATGGTTCAAGATAATGTGTTGGATGGTGTGAGCTCTCTTTCACAGCCCTTTAGACATTTGCATTTGATCTCTGATGATAAATAAATATATAATCTTTCTCAAGTCAGAAATCTTAATTAAAGTATCTTCAGCTTCAAGGCATCCATCAAAGAAAGTTTCATTGTTGGTTATTCCTACCAGGTTTTCCCTAAAGTTAACATCAAAAGCTGCCTTCTCACTCAAGATCTTCATTCCATGTCCTGTAATTAACAAACTAGTCAGAGAAATAATTTTGAAACCAGGTAACCCCTTTGTGAAGATTTTCTATCCATATTTTTGCCTTCAATCCAGCTTACAAAAATGGAAAGGTCCAGAACTGCTTTATTATATACAGATATATACAGATTAATATAGTTGGAAGGGACTTTGTAAGTCATCTAGTCCAACCTCCCACCCAAGCAGGAGACCCTACACCATTTCTGACAGATGGCAGGCCAGTCTCTTCTTGAAAGCCTCCGGTTCTGAAGGCAAATTCTGTTCCATTGGTTGATTGTTTTCATTGTCAAAAGCTTTCTCCTTATTTCCAGGTTGAATCTGTCCTTGTTCAGTTTCCATCCATTATTCCTTGTCTGGCCTTCAGGTGCCTTGGAGAATAGCTCGACCCCTTCCTCTCTGTGGCAGCCCCTCAAATATTGGAAGACTGCTATCATGTCTTCCCTGGTTCTTCTGTACACTAGGCTAGCCATGCCTGGTTCCTGCAACCGTTTGTTGTATGTTTTAACCTCCAGTCCCCTCATCATCCTGGTTGCTCTTCCCTGCACCTTTTCTAGAGTCTCAACATCTTTTTTTATTTTGTGGTGAGGAGTTGATCTCCAATAGCCTTCACATTCTCAGTCCAGCCATCTTAATCTGTTGGACAAGGAATACAATTGGAGTGAGTTCCCCTTTGATGTTCCAAACCCACAAATTGGTGAAAACCACACTTGCGTATTGTGGAGTCCATATGACTAATGCTTTGGTTTAGAAGCACCTGCCTGGAACTGAACATAGTGTTCGGACTATTATCTTTTTTTTTGCCAGTTATGTGGCCTGCCTAATTGTGTTTGTCATGACACACATTTATAAATCTTAATTTCCATCTGGTTTACAAGCGCTGTTTTTTTTCCTCAAGCTTAATTTTATCTAGCAACTTGGAATTCCTGCATCCAATTAAATATGTATTGGAACCGTGTGTTAGTTACTCCTTGTTTTCTGTATCCCTTTGGGGGAATCTTCTGACTCCCCTATTTCAGAAATATCTGGAATGGAACATTTTGTGAAGGAGGCCATGCTTATTTCATGGAGGCAAGGCCCAGGTGTTAAGTTTGCTGACGTATTTTGGAGAAGATGAGTCATTTTATTGTCTTGAGAAGAAATGGATCCGTTATGTTAGGAGTATAGTAGCTAGAGTGTTCTTCTAGGAGAGGAGAGACCCATGATTAAAATTTTATCTGGATTGAGAAGTTATGCAGGTGATGTCTGGATAACACTTGGAAGACAGACATTCAGAAAAATCCTGGACTGTAAACTAGGTTGCGAACAAGTCAAGATTGCCTCAAAGGAGACAGGAGTTTAATTGCAACCTAGTTCCAGAGCAGGAGGTTGGATGAGATGATCTCCAAGAATACTTGTACTCTAGTTCTAAAGGTCAGAAATAACCATCTGAAACTAGGAAAGAGTCTTTTCTGGATTTTGTAAAGAGGATTTGTTAATGCTTGGGTCAATCTAAGGCAAGGAACTACAGGTAGTCCTCATTTTACGATCAAAATTTCTGTTGCTAAGCAAGACATTAGTTAAGCAATTTTGCTCCATTTTATGATTTTTCTTGTCACAGTTATTAAGTGAATCAGTGCAGTTCTTAATAATAACATTTGCTGGATGAATCTGGATTCCCCATTGACTTTGCTTGTCAGAAGGTCACCAAACCTCATCACACAATTCTGGGACACTGTAACCGTCACAAATATGAACTAGTTGCAAAGCATCTGGATTTTGATCATATGACTATGGGGATGCTGCAACGGTCGTAAGTGTGAAAAATGACCATAAGTTCCTTTTTTCAGTGCTTTTGTAACTTTGAATGGTCCTTGAACAAATGCTTATAAGTTGAGGACTACCATTGGAATGTCTTTCAAATTATAGCAAAGGACGTGATGCTGTTGTGAAATACTCCAACCAAAATGATAGTTTGGGTACTACATGCTGTAGCATGGAGAAAAGAGGTCGTGATGTACAGATACCACTTCTCATCTTCTGGGAGAAATTTGTGCCTGAAGCTCTCTTTCTAGACAGACCAATGCTATCAAGATCATCAGTGATATCGGTTCTGGCTGAGGAACACAATCCCTTCCAAACAGGGCTTATAAGGCTTTATCCTGCCTTATAGTCTGTTGCAACGGTGGTCAACCTAGAAGGCTCATGTGAACCTTTAGAATATCTCAGAATCACATTTCCAAACTTCAGTGACAAAATAGTAATAGCAGTAGCACTTAGACTTACATACCGCTTCACAGAGTTTTACAATCCTCCCTAAGCAGCTTACAGAGTCAGCCTATTGCCCCCAACAATTTTGAGTCCTCATTTTACCCACCTCAGAAGGATGGAAGGCTGAGTTGACCTTTAGCCTGGTAGGATTCGATCTGCCAAATTGCAGGTGGCTGGCTGTCAACAGAAGTTGCAATACTGCATTCTAACCACTGCGCCACCAAGTAACCATCCACTGATGATTTGCTGCATGATTTTCCACCGAAATATGTATGTGTATGTATATGTGTATGTGTATGTATATGTATATGTATATGTATATGTATATGTATATGTACATGTATATTAAGCCTCCAAAAAGTTCACTTGCTCTATGAAAGATAAAAAGTCCCCATCCTCTTAAAAAAAACCAAGGAGAAAAAAGGATGAGAATTCTGCTATATTAAGATCCTGTCTATTAAAAAAAGACCCATCTATTTTGGTTTATTAATGTCATGGTGGATCTTGGGAGACGAGGCAAAGAGATGCTGCCTAGGGAACAGTCAGGTAAGAGATTGTGTAGTCCACAACTAGGAAAGACACTCAGAGTGTTTGGGTTCAAATTATTTTACTAACGGTTCTGTGGGTGTGGCTTGGTGGGCGTGGCAGGGGAAAGATACTGTAAAAATCTCCAGTCAGAGGTGGGATTTGCTGGTTCTCTGAACTACTCAAAATTTCTGCTACCGGTTCTCCAGAACTGGGCAGAACCTGCTGAATACCACCTCTGGAAGAGACCCTTCCTAGTTTCTCTGGCTGTAAAGGAGACCATGGGAGAATTTTATTTTCAGACTTGTAAGAAGATACTGAATGCAGATTTACAATAAAGTAGAATTAGCTCATACGGCTGCGTGTCTTGTCTGGTATACCTAACAAGGCTGATTATCAAGGAGACACTGTAAATCATCAACAAACCCTAGTTTCTTATAATGACAGGATGATGGATTAGGTAATCTGGAGTACAAAGAAGATTTCTTTCTATTGAGTCAAGACTCTTGATTTATCCAGCCTAATATTGACTAACAGTGGAACTTCAGCCTTTCAGATATGAGCTTTCCGAACCTAAATTAGAGAGGGTAAGGACTCAAACTAGGACCATCTCTCCACTATGATGGTGGATCATCATTGATCTAAAGCTTTTCCCTGATGGATTTACTGCCCCCTTTCTCTTAATAACTGTTCCTTGGATGGAATGCCCTTATAGTTGAGGAGCGTCACTCATACTTTCCTCTCTCTTCTCAATTTATCATTATCGTTGACTCTCACTAACCAACTGCCCTCCTATTTGGTTTGGACCACATCCTCTGCTTCTGAATCCCTGTTGAATGTGGTCCGTCCCTCCCATGGTTGTTTCTATATTTTACTGGGGATCATTTGACTCCTTTGAGCTCTAATCTGCAACACCTTCTTTGATATGCCAACTGCGAGCTGAATTTGCAGAGTATGCTGTTTTTGCCATTGCAGGGATCTGTAGTGCCCTCGTGAAACACTTGCATAATTGTGCTGTTGGTTTCCAAGGATCCTTCATGGAAATTTGGAATTCTCAAATATGCACATGATCAGGATCAGGTCTAGATTATTGTAAGTTTCACATGGGAAGCATCCAGCTCTGAATGTCCAGGATGAAGCTTGCCTTCAAAAAGGATGACAGGTGTTCCAACTGAAGGAATAGCCACTCTGGCCTGCGTGTTATTTTAACACAATAAAAGCTGGTCCAACAAGGCTTAAATAGGATCATCTCCTTGCCAAATATTTTTTTTCTCCACCTTTGAGATAAAACAGCCAGAATGCAGATGAGCTCATGGTGCAGCTGTGTGTGACTTTACTGGCAGAGGAACAGACAGGGAAAACACACAGTGTAGACTGCATTTTCCCACACAACCACGTTGTGTTATCTGGTTGCTTTACGAGCACAGTGTCTTCCTTTTCAAAACCCCGGGATCCATTTCCTTTTTCCTTCCCTTCTGCAAAGGGATTAGATAAGCAATCTTTGACCCAATGAGTGGCAAATTAGCCCACTTTAATGGATAATTCTTCCTAGTTAGCAAGCTGGGACCTCCAGAAAGTGCTTATTCTTTGGATGGCATTCAGTGGAATTAAATTGGCATTAGTAAGGATTAGAGACAGTCATTTGAAATGAGGGCTCTCAGAAATGTTTGGACTGTGACGTAGGTTTCTTTCCAGCGGGAATATTTCCAACATTCAGAGCCTCCTGGGGGTGTATATATGGATAAAGGGTACATTGTCAACCCACTCGAATACCCTTTCTTAGGAATAGGTGAAGCTGACCTCTGTCCTAGCGGGCAACTAGTCTTCTTGACCACTTTAGATCCACATAGGATAGACTTAAATATATGGTGCCATAATGTTAGTAATTCATCATCTATTAATGGAGGAAAACTGCCCAACAGAGGGGACTGAGTGACATGTGGGCTATATATGGTGCTTTCGAAACCTTGGATAGCATTGCAAATTCTTGGTCGCAAAATAGCTGAATTTTGGCAGTAGGATTTCATACCAGGGTGTGGATGGAATGGGAAGGGAAAGGGAGCAGTTTGTCTTCTAGATGACCAGAATTCTCATACAGCTTTCCTTCCCCCAAAATGGACTGGGAAAAAATGATCGTTGTTGTTTCTTCTTCTTCTTCTTCTTCTTCTTCTTCTTCTTCTTCTTCTTCTT
>NW_020769328.1:10878253-10899998 GCF_900518735.1 Pseudonaja textilis | reverse complement strand
CTTCTTCTTCTTCTTCTTCTTCTTCTTCTTCTTCTTCTTCTTCTTCTCCTTCTTCTTCTCCTCCTCCTCCTCCTCCCTTTCCCCTCCCCCTCCCCTTCCTTCCCCTCCCCTTCCCCCCTCCCTTCCCTCCCTCCTTCTAGGGTACTGCATCCAGTTTTGGTCACCACACTATAAAAATATGTTGAGACTCTAGAAAAAGTACAGAGAAGAGCAACCAAGATGTTTAGGGGACTGGAGGCTAAAACATATGAAGAACGGTTGCAGGAACTGGGCCTGGCTAGTCTAGTGAAGAGAAGGACCAGGGGGGACATGATAGCGGTCTTCCAATATTTGAAGGGCTCTCCTCCACAGAGAGGAGGAAGGGGTCAAGCTATTTTCCAAGGCACCCGAAGGTCAGACAAGGAATAATGGATGGAAACTGATCAAGGAGAGATTCAACCTGGAAATAAGGAGAAAGTTTCTGACAATGAGAACAATCAATCAATGGAACAGCTTGCCCTTGGAAGCTGTGGGAGCATCATCACTTGAGACTTTCAAGAAGAGATTGGACTGCCATTTGTCAGAAATGGTGTTAGGGTCTCCCGCTTGGGCGGGGGTTGCACTAGATGACCTATAAGGTCCCTTCCAACTCTGATTCTCTATTAAATCTGTTACATCCTCCTCCTCCTCCCTTATTGGGAGACTATGTGGTGGTCCTTGAGTCCCAGTTCCCTTTCTTAGTTGTTCAGGCTTGTTGTGAACTTACACTTCGAGATAGGGAGAAATGTATTCAGTTCACATTGTAATGACATCTTCCCACATTAATCAAAGTGGAGCATGACTTTCTTTTGAATATGCACTTGTCCAAATGTTGTGTTGTGATTCTCCCATTTTCAGAAAAGATGCAAAACTGTTTAAATGCACAGCAGGGAAAATAACCCCCTAAATGCATATGTTAAGCAAAATAATGTACACAACGCATTAGGATGAATTGCTTTCTAATAAACATAGATATTTTAGGATAAACACAATTAAAAAAATATGAACATACTGTATATCTGAAAATTAAGGCAGAATTGAAATGAGAGCAGATTAGCTTTCATTTCAGCCTGGCATCTTGGTTTTGATTAATCAATGTTATTTGATATTTTTAACAGTGTATTCTAGGTAATTATTTCTACCGTGACTTTGTCTTGGTCCCTGTTTTTAAAAAATCCACATCAATTATTTTTTATCTGTAACTGCCTGAAGTATTTCAACTACTCTGAGAAATAGAAGAGGTAGAAGAGATATCCCCCAATATTGCAAAGTTTTGGGGAGTTGGCAAATTTTTTGTACATTGTTTTGAAGTTAGGAGCTGACTTATTTGTACTGATAAGTAGCAGTGAAGCAGAAATTTGTTAAGTTAGCATTTTAATGTGAACCTAATTGGTCTTTAGTAAGCTGTGAACTGGAATTCACTTACAGTTTGATTTTTGCATGTTTTTCAGTATGTGTGTGCAAATATCTGGAAAATTCCATTAGAGGAAGTTATTTGCAAAAACAAATATGTACATTGGACAAAACTGAGAAAAACATCCCATTTTTGTATAGTTTTAAAATAAAATCTGGTGCATAGATATATCAAGCAGTTACAGAAGCTGAAATCTTTCAAATGTATATACAATATTTCTGGAGAAAAGTCTATGGTGATTCTCAGTCATCCAGGTCATAGTTGTTCCAAAGGTGCTTTTTCTTTTTTTAACTTTTAAAAATAAACTTTATTAAACATTGAAAAATATATACATAGTAAAAAACATTTCGTAAAATACTAAACCCAAAAGCTACAAGTGAAACTCAAAAAATTAGAATATCGTGCAAAAGTTCATTTATTTCAGTAATGCAACTTAAAAGGTGAAACCAATATGTGAGATAGACTCATTACATGCAAAGCAAGATAGTTCAAGCTGCGATGTGTCATAATTGAGATAATTATGGCTTACAGCTCATGAAAACCCCAAATCCACAATATCAGAAAATTAGAATATTGTGAAAAGGTTCAATATTCTAGGCTCATAGTTTCCTACTCTAATCAGCTAATGAAGCCACAACACCTGCAAAGGGTTCCTGAGCCTTTAAATGGTCTCTCTGTCTGGTTCAGTAGGAATCACAATCATGGAAGAAAGTTTCTTCAAGAAACCTAGCTTATTATTATTTATCATTTTTATTACCTTCTTTACTCCCTTCTTTTATTGGCATTATTGTTCTCTCTGTTGCTTTGCAAGTACGTTACCAAGTGCCAGGGAAGTCAGAAGATGCAGGCAGTTCAAATAGATATAAAGATTTATTGCAAGCTTAAGGTCTCTACAAGAATCTGAACTAATAATGGCCAAAGCAATTTGGTGGTGGATAAGAAATTCAAGGTGGGATGGACTTAGATCTCTTGTGGGCACTGATGTCTTTGACCCCTCCCTCAGCCTGGTTATCTGCCACATACACTGAGAGCTTATGCACCAGAGGCAAATTCCTTGTGTGTCTAATCATACCTGGCCAAATAAAGTATTCAGTTCAATTCAATTCAATTATCAAGCTGTAAAAAGGAGGAAAGGAGTTGGAAGTCAGGAAGGTTCCTTTCGGAGGGAGGTTCCTTTCTCTGCCTGTTATGTAGCTGAGGGCTTAGTGGCTCTTATATTTGATCATTCCCTAGACTCACTGCTCCTCACTCCTGCTGGTTGTCCTCTTCTTCTCTTTCTCACCAACTTTCCAGCATCCGAACCATCTCCAGAGAGCCAGTCTTTGCATAGTCTATCCAAGATATGATCGTTTAAGCTTTACCATTTGTTCCTTGAGTGAGAACTCCGAATTGATTTGTTCAATGGTCCTTTGGCTTGTTTTTCTTGGCCTACTAATGGTATTTATCAGTAGTCTTCTAAAACAACAGCAGTCTTTCTATCCTGCGTCTTGCAAATTCCCCAGAATCAGCAGCTGGCAGCAGCTTTTTTTGTGCTGGGGATTGCCCGTAACTTTGTGGGTTGAGAGCTGGAGGGTTTTAGAAAATAGCGGATTCAGAAAAAGACCAGCATCTGAGGAGACAAATGAAGTGAGGCAATTTAAAACAATTAAAGAGGCTGCAGGTTTTTCTAAGCTATGTATGTCCTTAGTCCTGCACTCTTCTTAGAGACTCATTTCAACAAGCCGTGGACACGTGATTTTGTTTCCTTTACATTTGCATTCGGTTAAAATTAAATATAGCTAATATAATTATTTTGTGGTCCTGCATGCTATAAATAATACAGTTACTCCCTAGTTATGCTACTTTCCCTTTTTGGCATGTCTATGTATTTATTTCCCTGCCAGTGTTATACCAAAGATAATCTGCACATTGCTAACGTCTTCCCATTGTTGTCCTTACACCTATGAAGTAAGCTGGGCTGAAAAAGACTAGCTGAATTTGCATGGCTGAAGGCCAGCTCAACTGGGTCTGTTAGGGACCAATCCCAATACTTTAACTGCTACCCTATACAGGCAGTCATTTAAACAAGAGCTGGCCGTGTGTGGCAGAAACCCAAAAAGCTAATACAATCCTTAGTTGTATAAACAGAGGCGTAGACTGCTGCAGCAGTCATAAATGTGAAAAATGGTTACAAGTCATTTTTTGCAGTGCCATGGTAACTTTGAATGGTCACTAAATGAACTGTTGTAAGTTGAGGACTACCTGTATTGTCTCTTCAGTTGCCAAACTGAGTGTGACGAATGGAAACCTCTGGGTCATATAGTTTTCACTTTAGATTGCTGTTTTGGGTTTCTAAAAGTGTCATAAATGTGATTGTCCCCTTGGTTTATTCTGTGGCTGCCTGTATGACTCTATATGAGTGAATTTGGATCAACTCTTTCTTATTCACAGAAGATGCTTGCAAAGGGAGCTTAAATAGCATGTGGGGGTGGGAATGATCTGCTTTACTCCAGCCTCCAGAAAACTTTTTCTGATCTCTTGCTTGGAAGAAAAACTGCTTGTTGTGAACAAGCAGGATACTTAAGGCATTCAACGATTTCACATAAACTTCGCTCCAGTATCTGATTTATCTCAGTACTCTATTTTATCTCTCTCTCTCTTTTTTTTTCTGCCTTTGTGCACACTGGACAGAAACAACTAAGTTTATCCTGCCTGAATCTGGGAACTTTAGAGATGTAGAATTGGAGAGCAGAAGTGAGGGGGGTGCTGTTAAATCTCCCACAGTCTTACAGTTCGACTTGCATTTCAGATACTGTCATAAGGTCATTTTTTCATAAGAGATTTCAGCTCAAAACCCAGTCTGGCTTAGACAACGGTGGTGGTTTTGTTTTGTTTTCAGCTTCTGGGCAGGGAAGCAAAAAAAAAAAAATCCCTACACACATACATTACACTCTCCACACACACAGGCATAAACACACACACACACACACACACACACGCACACTGACAAACCTGGGGCCTAAAGTTTTCATTCTCCACGTACAAGAATCTTTTTTTACCCGTCTTCTCCAAAATATTCCTTGCAATACTTTCAAAGCCTTTGCTGGAAGCTGGACTCAGTGAAGTGAAAGAGCAACACAGCCCTTTTGGCGAAATGCTGCATTGTGGTTGTGCTCTGACGGTCCACACCTGTGCAGCAGGTCCAGGAGAAAATATATCCGTTACCAACTTTTTTTGGGGGGGGGGGGGCTTGTGGCTTTAGCCCACCAAGGCACACAACATTTATGTAGTGGATTGTTTGCAGTGCAGCTGGCTTTGGTCTCGAAATGACTGGGGAGCTCCCCCAAAAGGCAGATTACATCTCACGCTCATGGCTGGCTGTTCCTAAAATATTTTTATGCCAATCTAAATCAGACTGCTGAAAGGGTAGGAAAGGCCAGCTGTTTTCCAGAATGCCTCTCAGTCAATTCGGATCGGTAGTCGGGGGAGAAATATGTTGGTGCAAAGAAGTAGCTGATGCATTTGAAAGTAAAACTTTTGGTTGTGAGAAAATCCTTTCTTAACACCATCTGAGGGGAAAAAATACTGTTTGAATTTGTGTCCATTAATTGAAGACATGGTTCACTTGTCTAACAATAAATTTGGGAATAATAAGTCTCTCCCCCACTCCAAAAAAGCCTCCACCTGTTTCTCTGAGCTGCTGATCTACAGAAACAAATCTGTACTCCCAGTAGGCAGATAAGGCAATGCAGCGGCTGGTTAAACTATTTATTCAATAGCAGCAGTGAGAGATCTTGGGAATCCTAGCGGACAGCCACTTAAACATGAGCCTGCAGTGTGCTACAGCTGCCCAAAAAGCCAATGCAATCTTAGGCTGCATTAACAGAGGGATAGACTCAAGATCACGTAAAGTGTTAGTACCACTTTATTAATGCCTTGGTAAGGCCACACTTGGAATACAGCATCCAGTTTAGGTCGCCACAATATAAAAATGGTATTGTGACTCAGGAAAGAGTGCAGAGAAGAGCAAGAAAGATGATTAGGGAACTGGAGACTGAAACATATGAAGCATGGCTGCAGGAATTGTGTAGGTCTAGTCAAGTGAAAAGAAGGAGAAGGGGTGACATGACAGCAATGTTCCAATATTTGAGGGGCTGCCACAAAGAAGAAGGGGTCAATCTATTCTCCAAAGCACCTGAAGGTAGGACAAGAAGCAATGGATGGAAAGTAATCAAGGAGTGAAGCAACCTAGAACTAATGAGAAATTTACTGAGAGAACTTCAGCAGTTGTGGGTGCTCCATCACTGGAAGAAGGGACTTGGACTAGAAGACATCCAAGGTCCTTTCCAACTCTGTTTTATTCTATTATTAGATTAGGACTAAGGAAACTATTATTCAAGTCCTCAGGTGATCTATAAAAATGGTATTGTGACTCAGGAAAGTCACTTAATAGTAAGAACGTGTACATCGGGAAATGGTAATAGTGTGTATCTTCCCATACTAGTTTGAAAACATTTAGAGCTTTGTGTATCACCCATCTCAGACTTTTTCAGCCTGGTTAGATTTCAGCTCCATGAATATCCTAGCCAGCATTGCCAAGCATTGTGGGAATTGGTCTCCCTGCCACCTTTGTGTAGAATCCAAGTCGGGGTTGACCAACTTATCCTGATGAAGAGTTCTGGACAACTGGAAAGCTAGTAGAGTTCAGAATGTTTGGGGTGATTTTAATGAAACTGTGGATTTCAAATGTCAGTCCCATTTGTTATTTTTGCTGTTTTATCTTGCATCAGTTGAAGTTCCTGGAATATTTTTTAGGTCTGCAACAAAGCAATTTAGATGTGTTTCGATAAAGATGTGCTTAACTGGCGCTGGGAATAAAGTTTAAAAATCTTTTGCACAGTAACTTGTCCTATTTTGTTGATTCTACTACAGCACTTTTAGGAGGTTTTTTTTTTGCATATTTCAGAAAAAGGGTGGGGAAATAATTAAGTATAGGGGAGTTAGCATGGTAAAAATGTTTAACTAATTTGGAATTGCAAAGCATTTTTCAGGGTGTTTTCCTCTGAATTTTGTATTCACCTACATCTTGATCATGTTACCCAAATCTGGTATAGAAAACTTGGTTTTAATAATATTGTGAAAATTAAAAATTAACATTAGAAGTTTTCCATAATCAACCTGTCTGCATTTTTTGGAGCCCTTTTTCAGATCTCTAGGAAAACCTCATTTTAATTCACTCATTCATTTTAAGTTTGTGAGGTTTTGAAATATCTTTATTTTCTTCTTTATGTTTTAGTTGAATTTGCATTTTTCATTTTATTACTAGCTTTTTGTAAATGTACAAAAATATAATCCTCCAACTAACTACAAAAAAATGCAAAATCAGGCTATACGCAAAAATTAAAACGCAGAAAAACTTAAGAACAAACAATAGCAGGGAAACTAGAAAAAAAAAGTTAAGAATCTAGGAACCACATTTTAATATCAACTTTGAACCAGTATATGAGAATTGCAAATGAAAAGGAACAAAATCCCTGTTATTGCAAAATATCATGAAATCTAAACATATAATATATTTTTTTGATTTTGGAAGCTTGCATATGGTCACTTAATTTCAGGTGATGAAATTTATTTGGGATGATGAGTGTTTTCTATAAATACTTCCAGTGAATACTTAGAAAAAGTATGGTAGAGAATGGAAATGAAGAGCATATTTTCCCCCCTATACAATGGACAGCTTCTTGCAGTGTTTCAGATTGGTGCTATCTGTTACAAAATATCAGCATCTTCCTTTTTTATTAAAACAAAAGCTCAAATACTTGGAAAAATGAAATACAAAAAGTAACAAAAACTTCATTGTAAATATAACATATAGAAAAAAAACCAAAAAATTAAGGCAGAATGTCATCCTGAAACCTGTCATCTGAAATGTTTATAAATAATAGTCATTTTTGTTTAAGCAAGACATCAACAGAATGCTTTTGACTTCAAACAAAATAACTTAAACTTTATAAGCCACATGAATTCTCTTTTTTTTCCCCCAAAGCAAGCACACAGAACTAGGTCTTCCAATGTCTGAGATGTCGCACGATTTTTTTTTAGCGATTGGAAGGGAAATAACAATATGTACACATTTTCTTTCGAATTGCCAATTACAACATGGCAGACATTTCCTAACATGTAACATGGCCAATTGAATAGGGTTTCCTGTTTGAGACCTCTAAGGTCCCTTCCAACTTTGTTCTGTGATACTGTTCTTTTGCTTTTCTACCAGACAGAATATTTCTATTCTGTTTTTGGGAAATGTGCCATTGTTCCCAAAATCCAAAGTGGATTCCTGTTGCTGGACATTTTCCTGCTTAATGACACTGTTTTGTTTTATTTACAGCAAATTAGCCGAGGAGATTTGTGATTTTATTTTTATGTACAACAAATTGGCCCAGGTGATTTGTGATTTTATTTTATTTTATTTTCAGCAAATTAGCCAATGTGATTTGTGATTTTATTTTCAGCAAATCAGCCCAGGGGATTTGTAAACTGGTGGGGTGGCTTGAAAGTTGGGGATAGTCATGTTTATTAACTACATGAGAAGTTGAAAAGGACATCCAGCATTCAGAAGTGGTAGTGAGAGAGAACGTAAGCTTTAAATGTTTAGATACCTGTGGCTTGTTCCCGTTTTTTCACTCTGGATTAGTCCTCACAGAGGAATGGCTCAAGAATGCCCAGAGATTGGTGTGCATTGTGCATGGTGTGCCTTGCATTTTCCCTTGCATGGAGTGCCTGGGTCTTTGAAAGCTTCAGACATGTTTTATTTTGAGGATACAGTTTGGAATCTGAGTGCAGGATAAATGCAAAGCAATTGAAAATTGGACAAATCTTGGCTATTGTTCTGAAGAACAGTTCCGTTACGATGAGACCTTAGAAAACCCTGTCTGTTGCTGTTGGGAAACTGGAATATATTGGTTCCAAAATAACTGGCTAATTTTATTTATAGTTCTCTCTTCTGTAATAGCATAAACTATGGCAGTGTTTTGACATATATTAAATCCTGTTTTGCAGCAGGAGTGGGCATCTTACAGCCTCTGAAATTTATGTTTGCATCCTCACAGACTGAATAGATAAAATGCAGGCCACTGAATACAGCAGGGGAGTCAAACTCAAGGCCCATGGGCAGGATCTGGCCCATGGGGTACTTAGATCTGGCCCACAGCGCTGCCCTGGAAACAGCAAAGGACCAGCCCGCATTGCCTCTGCCAGTGAAAATGGAGCTTAGGAGCACGTTTTGCTGGCAGAGCGCAACATAAGTGGTGTCGAGCTGGCCACGCCCACCCTGGCCACGCCCATGCCGGCCCCCTGAGGTCAAACACAATCCTGATGTGGCCCTCAATGAAATAGAGTTTGATACCCCTGGAATACAGGTTCTGTAGTTTTCGGCTTACAACAGTTTGTTTAGTGACAAGGTTCAAAGTTACAATGGCACTGAAAAATGTGACTTACGACTGTTTTTCATAGTTAGGACCTTTGCAGCATCTACACGATCATGTGATCAAAATTCAGATGCTTGGGAACTGGTTCATCGATCTTTTCTGTGTCCCAAGGTCACGCGATCCCTTTTTTGCAACCTTCTGATGAAGCAAAGTCAATGGGGAAAGCAGATTCACTTAACAACAGGGTTACTGTCTTAACAACTGCAGTGATTCACTTAACAAATGTGGTAATAAAAGTTGTAAAATGGGGCAAAACTCACTTAACAACAGAATTTTAGGGCTCAATTGTGGTTGTAAGTGGAGAACTACCTGTATCAGCAACCCAGTTCTTCAAAATGAGGGCTTTTTCCTGCTGTTTGAGGCAGGGAACTTAAGAAAGCTCTGGTATAAGTGTTAAAATAGGTTTAATGTGATTAAAAAGGCCCATATTCCTGGACTGGAGAAGAGAAAATTATTGACTGGTCAATTTATTTATTTAATTATCAAGGCATATTTAATATTAACCCTGACCTGATGATATAGATAACATTAAACAAGGGAAGAATAAGCAAAAAAAAAAAAAAGGACAGAAAACTTTCAAATTTTAAAGGAGTAAAAAACATATACTCTAAACCTAAAGTTCATTTAGATAGGAATTCAGAATTTAGTCTTACGTTTTCTTAGCATTATGTGACATACTGTGCAGTGTTTGCCAACTAAAGTGCTAAACCAAGGGTCTTCAAACTTGGCAGGTTTAAGACTTGTGGACTTTAACTCCCAGAATTCCTGAGCTAACATGACTGGAGGAGGAATTCTGGAGGTTGAAGTCCACAAGTCTTAAAGCTGTCAAGTTTGAAGACCCTGTGCTAAACTCATGGGAACCAAGAAATGCTCCCCAAAATTCTGTGAACCATAATAATTAATAGCTTACGTTAGATTTGGAAATCATCTCTTTGAGAGTTGAAAGTTAAATATGCTGATAAAATATTTGTAGCTCAGGGTTGAACTGGGGTCCTTGCTGTTCTCTGAACTTGGTTGTTTTCTTGTATACAATATCATCAAGAGAGCAAAAGAATTGAAATGGAAATGGGCTGGTCACATAGCAAGAAGAACTGATGACAGGTGGACCAAGGCAGTCATAGAATGGATCCTATCTCATTAAAAAAAAGCGTCCACAAAAAGGACCTAAAACAAGGTGGATTGATGATATCAGCAAGTATTGTGGGCCCAATTGGTAAAAGGAAGCTCAGGACCATGCAGAAGAGGCCTTCATCCTGCAGTGAATAGACAAAGGCTAAAATGATGACAATGATACTGTCTAGTACATATTCATTTTAGAAGGCAATGATGCTAGGAATGGTTGGTGGAGGAAGAAGAAGAGGTAAGCAAGGAACATGCTAGCTTGATAATATCAAATTTGATACAAAGTTGAGCATCCAGCAACTGAAAAGGGGTGTGCTTGACAAGGTAGCATGGAGAGGGGGGGGAGGGAAGGAGGGTTAAGGTTAGGGTTAGGGTTAGGACGAGGGTTAAGGTCAGGGGTGGGATTCTACCAGTTTGCACCTATTCGCTAGAACAGGTTGTTAACATTCTAAGCAGTTCGGAGAACCGGTTGTTAGAAGAAATTACTGGGCTAATCCTGTAAGGAAGGCAGGAAGGAAACATTCTGGTGTTGCTTACAGAAACTGCCTCTCCGTTAACCCTTATTACATTCTTGGCAGGACTAGACTTCCTGTCTCAGGAACCTCTCCGGGTTTTTTTTTTCCCCTTTGAATGGAGTGACCATTCAAAGTTACAATGGCACTGAAAAAAGTGACTAATGACCATTTTTCATACTTATGACTGTTGCAGTATCCCCACAGTCATGCGATGCCAGGCGAGGAGATGCATGCCTCAATGTGAGTGATATTGAGTTGGCCACGCCCAGCCAATAACATGACCACCAAGCCATGCCCACCACCTAAGCCACGCTCACAGAACCAGTTGTTAAAAATGTGAATCCCACCCCTTGTAAGGGTTAAGTAGGACTAGAACTCACAGTCTCCCAGTTTCTAGTTCGATAACTTAACCATTGTACCAAATTGGCTCTCTTAACTTTTTAAAATCTTCCTCTTTTGGCTGCTCCTTTACTGATAAGATGCTGTATCCTGACTGTGTAAAAGTTCAACCTACCATTTGCCCGTTCTAAATGTTTGGGCTTTCATGGCAACACCCTGCTGAGCGTGGGATTATTTATACACAAAAGAGTATGTCTTCTCCCACTTGTTTGGCTGTTTTCTCCTTTTTTGGTTTTCTTGGTATCACAACTGAGAAAACAGTTCTTATGCAACTCGTTATATGTTCTATTGTCACCCTTCTCCCAGAGAAAGGCCCTGATCCCAACAAATGAATGAGCAGGATTGCACCTACTCTCTGCTGCTTAATATGAAATAATGATTGTTGAAGAATTTTAGTCCCGTTCCTCCAAGATTGACAAGATTACGCTGATGAAAAGGGATCTGTCCTGTTCTTGGTGTCCTCCAAATTAAAGTAGCTATATGTATTTCAGTAAAGATAGGATTAAGACAAGCAGCTAATGAAATAGCTACTCTAATGTCATAGCCTACTCTTTCTGCTCCGAATCTGCATCAACTTGGTCCATGGTGGGATTTTTATGTAGCTCATATTGTGACCAGGGTTATGTTGTGTCCCCTGGTGTCATAGAGCATGGTAAGGATGGACATGAGGACTCCACACATGTTAACTGTTGCTAGAAAATCTATCCTTTCAGAATCTGCAGCATTGAAGATCCACTTTGACAGGCCAGTTATGTGTGAGATTCTATTCCATTCCATTCCATTTTTTCTATTCCCTTCCCTTTCATTCAATATATTCTATTCTATTCTATTCTATTCTATTCCATTCCATTCCATTCCATTCCATTCCATTCCATTCCATATTTTCTATTCTATTCTATTCTATTCTATTCTATTCTATTCTATTCTATTCTATTCTATTCTATTCCATTCCATTCCATTCCATTCCATTCCATTCTATATTCTGTTCTGTTCTGTAAGTTTATTCTGCTTTCAATCAATGCCTCTGGGTCTCACATCACCTCGAGAGGTATTTCTTAGGACTTCTCAAGCCCTTTCTAACTTCTTGATCTTTCTTTTAAGGCCTTTGATCAGTTTTGGATTTCAAAAGGTTGAAGGATGGTTTTGTTGTCTACTGACGTCTATTTTGACCAGTCAAACAACCAACCCTCATAATCCTCCCGCTACTGCTCAGTGTAAATTTGTATTTAGATTGGCTCTAATTAATATGGACCTTAAGCTGCCTCTGGTCTATTTGCAGCTTGTAAGCAGAACTGCAGGTTTTAAAAAGAACATCAGGAAGAAACGGTTCGGTCAGGTTTGTTCATTGTGATTTAATGTGGCCCTCAAGCCAGATACGCAGGAAGCTTGTTCTAGGTGCTGGAGAGGCCACTGAAAACACACACTCAGTGCGTATTCGGGGTTTATTCTTGGGAAGTCAAACTAGCTTCATGTGGGATCGGTTCCACCCTGTCTGCATTTAAGATGCATAAGGGGTCTAATTTAGAAACTAAATCAGAGGCTGAGTAATTTGAACAGGCTAATGATGCTACTTTGCCTGTCTAGCCAAGGAATACGTTTAGCTTGCAGCCTTGTGAGAGGAAAGATAGAGGCAGCCTATGTTTAAAAGCAATTTTTAATTTATTGCATGGGACTCAAGATAGTTTTGTTCTGACTGTGATAAATCTGTCCAGCACATTCTGTTTTTTTTTTTCCTATACAGAGAAGTAATTTATGGATGGAAAGGAGAATAATACAGGCAGCTAGTGGTTGGGTTTTGCACACTTGTTTAAGTATCAGCTTGCTTAGTATGGGTTACTATATTGTGTGAAGCCAGCTGTCGTGATTTATAAAACAATTTGGACTTTCTTTGGTATCACGAATGAAGGCAGATACACATGTCCCAAGATAATATTGTAGGATCCAATCTGAGTTAGTCACTGAGACCAGGGATTTCATCTTCCAAGGTTTCGGAATTGTGTTAGAATCCCTGGAGATTCTCAATCATCCAGGTTACAGTTTTCCCAAAGGTGCTTTTTCAAGGGGCAACTGAACTTCCTTGTTTTCCTTTGAAGATGTTTTGCTTTTCATCCAAGAGGCTTCTTCAGCTCTTCAGCTTTTTGGATGAGAAGTGAAACATCTTCAAAGAAAAACCAGAAGGTCCAGTTGCCTCTTGAAAAAGCACCTTTGGGTTCTCTCTCTATCAGACAAGGTTCCTGAGGATGATGGGCTCCAGCACAAATCCAAAATCTTGGAAGTCTAACTCTCTGGTTCTGGTGACCGGATCAGATTGGATCCTTTCTTTGGTGAGTACACCAAGCTGGTTATGATTTATTCAATACAGGTAGTTCTTGACTTTCAATCACAATTGGGACCAGAATTTCCATGGCTAAGCAAGGCAGTTGTTAAGTGAGTCATGCCAGATTGTATTACCTTTTTTGGATGTTAAGCAAATCACTGCAGTTGTTAAGTGAATCTGGCTTCTCCGTTGACTTTGCTTATCAGTAGCCAGCAAATGATGATCACATGACCATGGGATACTATAACCATCCTAAACATATGCCAATTGCAAGCACCCTAATTTTGATCACAAGACCGTATGGATACTGCCCCGGTTGTAAGTAGGAGGAGTATCTTTTTTCAGTGCCATTGTAACTTTGAACGGTCGCTAAATGAATGGATGTAAGTCAAAAACTACCTATGAACCACAGGTAAACACAGCATCATTGAGTGCAGCAACAGAAATGATGGATTGAGGTTTGCACCCTTAATAAACCCTCCTCTAAATTTGTTAGCCTTAAGATAAAACTCTTTAAAAAAAAATTACATAAATAATTAATCTTGCTCAAGTCCTAAAACATAAACCTACCAGGTTTTGTCACTGTGATTCTGGAAAGGTGGAAATTATAGATCATGCTCTTCTTCACTGCTCCTTTTACAATACTATACAGGATTTCCTTTCATGGGCGGGGGTTGGATTGGAAGACCTCAAGATACCTTCCAACGTTGTTATTCTGTGTCCTATGAAGACTGAGCCGACCAACAAAGTTTGATTTTTGGTCTTCAGAACAGCTGGTGAGGAGGAATCCATTAGTTTCAGGATTCGAAGAGACATAAATGCTGTGGGCAGAGTGTCTGGTCATTGGGGTCCAATCTAGCATTGAGGGCCCCTCCCCATTTATCTCTGGAAGGGCTGGGTGTTCCATCACTGGAGGTGTTTAAGAAGAGACTGGGCAGAAATTGGACTATAGAGGGGTTGGACTAGAAGATCTTCAAGGTCCTTTCCAACCCTATTATTCTATGTTCTATCAATCAGATTTATTCTCAGTCTGATCAGCAGATCTCCTGATGAGACTATATTGAGTTGAGTTGCCTTTTCTTACAATGCCTGTGGGTAGGTTTTGTGCTTGCAGTTTATATTTTATATCTTTTCGAGTAATTGTATATATCACACTTGACACAAATTTTAGCTCTTGTTACATTTTTGTAATTTTAGATGTTATCCCATTTTATATCATTTTAGATACTGCCTTAGGCATCCATTTTTCCTTGTGGGCTTCACTTATACATTCTAATCAGGCTGTTGTATAGATGCACTTTAATTTTGTTTTGAATTTTATTTACAACCTCTTTAGATGAATTAATTCTGAGCACCCAGGATTACATTACATACACTGGACTAAGATTGTGATAGACTGACTGGCTGACTCCTAAAAGATAAATAGGAGATGGTTTTAAGCCTGGTGCTGGTTTTCATGTCCATTACTGCCACAATTAATTTCATTCAAGGTTTAAACAGTGGAGCTGCCCCTGAGGTTTTATGCACAGGTAGTGAGCATGGGAAAAGATCCTCCCTCCCTTATTGTGTCCAAGTCCTGAATGCTTTACTTTCTCTTCTCCAACCTAGCTTGCCTGTGTTCCAATTAAGAACCACAAATGCAATATTCTCTAATCCTGTAAGCCTCCTATTACATAACCCGAGTCTTTGTATAAAATCTAATAGCCTTGGCCCATGCCTCACATTTTTGGAATCTCTAGTTATTTACCCTTTTCTAAGGATCCGTTTAAAGAGAGGAAAAAGTTGCACTGGCCTGCAGCTTTCTCACCAAGGGAACTCGCAAAATGAATTGGGCAATGACTGGTGTGATGTCTCAATTAGTACCTTGGCTTCTAAACAGATACTAAATTGATGCTTGTAACTATATATATATTATATATATTATTTGGAGGCAGCCTAGAGCAATTACGGGGTTTGTTTCTTGAGAGCTAAGATGTACGAACAGCTCTTTTACAAAGCACTAATCATTATATATGACAACTGCAGTCAGGTTATTATTATACGCTCAATGCTGGAAAGGCCCAATACTACAGAGGAATGTTAGGTGAAGACAAGGGGATTTGCAGAGATAGCTAAATTGTCAATAAGGTAATCCTTGACTTATGGCCATCCATTTAATGACCATTCAAAATTACAATGGCACTGAAAAAAAAGTGACTTACGACCATTTTTCACATTTACGATTGTTGTTGCAGCTTCATGGTCACTTGATCAAAATTCAGATGCTTGGCAAGTGATTCATATATATGATGGCTGCCGTGTCCTGGGCAGTGGTGGGATTCAGCCAGTTCACACCACTTCAGGAGAACGAGTTGTTAACTTTCTGAACAGTTTGGTGACCTGGTTGTTGGAATAAATCATTAGGGCAGAGAACTAGTTGTTAAATTATTTGAATCCCACCACGGGCCCCGGGGTCATGTGACCCCCTTTTGCAACCTTTTGACGAGCAATGTCGGTGAAGAAGCCAGACTGACTTAACAACCTTGTTACTGACTTAACAGCTATGGTGATTCACTTAACAACTGTGGCAAGAAAGATGTTGTGGTTTGCTGGCAGCAGGTGCGGATGGCTGAAGTCTTGGAGAGCGAGGGGCCTGCGTGTGAGGAAGGACCATCAGGGAGTAGAGTGCTGCCTTTGGAGATTGTGGAGGCTGGCAGCAACGATGAAGAGGCCCCCGAGGAGCCTGTGCCCAGCACGAAGGGCTGCTCGAAGGAAAAAGCACCTGCAGCAGCATGGGCGACTCGGGAGTAAGGCCAAGTCCATTACCATTACAAGGTAATGGCCCCTCCCCGAGAAGATAAAAGCCAGCTGAGAAATTACAGTTCTTTGCAGAAGGCAACGAAGTTTGATACTCGAGCCTGGTGGATGTCAGAATATCTGAGTTGGTGTTTGGAGACTCTTTTGATTTGTTGTTTAGGAACTTTATCTGTTGTTTTTGGCAGCCTTGCAAAAACTTGGCAAGGCTCTTTCTTGTTGGAGCTAATTAGTAGGAAGCAGCCTTTTATCTGTGAAGGAACAGGATTCGTAAATGAAACAGTAAAAAGTTGTGCTGTTACCTTTGTCTTGTGCTTACTCTCTTGGAACCAGGTTTGGGTCAGAACAAAAGGTCACAAAATGGGATAAAATTCACTTAACAATTGTCTCACTTAACCGCAGAAATTTTGGGCTCAATTGTGGCCGTGAGTCGAGGACTGCCTCTATTGGCTATTCCCCTTTATGGTTTTACTCGCCTGAAAATGCTTCCTAGCTAGACTCCAATTATACTTATTGGTGAAAATCCTCTACTCTGATTTCTACCGTATTGTATTGCTGGGGTGTTAAGCAGGGGTCTTAACTCCTACCTCGAGTCGAAGGAGCCCATTCTACAGCTATATCCAGGGACGGGGGCTGCTGGGGGTTCGCAGGAGTTCAGGAGATCCCCTAGCTAAGATTCTGCATCGTTTGGAGAACCTGCAAATCCCACCCCAGGCTGGCCCCTGCCCCTCCTGCCCAGCCCCAATCCCGGCCCCCTCCCAGAAGTCCCCACGTAGCCCGTTTTGGTAAGTGCAGGGCGCGTGCAGACGCTTGGGGAGGGCGAAAAATGGGCCTCCAGGAAGGCCAGAAACAGGCCCATTTCCGGCTTCCAGAGAGCCTCCGGAGCCCGGGGAGGGCAACCCCCCCCCCTCCCCGGCTGTGGTGCAGGAGGTTTACTAGGCCACGCCCACCATGGCCACGCCCATCCAGCAACCAGGCAAAGAACCTCTTGCTAAAATTTTTGAAGCTCACCCCTGGTTATATCAGTTCCAAAAAGGAAAGCAAAACGCTGGAATTTCCCTTCCAGAAGGTCAGAAGCTGATTCTTGGGACTGCATGCTTTAACCTGCTGTTTCAGTCACTTAGCAGGTCCCGCGGGAGCCTTTTCCGTAAATAAAATGCTTGTGTGACAGACAACACCTGGTTGTTTGCCAACTGTTGCACTTCCTCCCCTGCTCAGATTTCATTCATTCACAAGTGAGCAGGATGACCTTTTTGGACCAGCAAAGCAGAAGAAAGCGAGAAGTAGGATATGAAGGTGGCATTTTATAGGATGCGTTTCCTTATTTTCAAAACCAATTGGGATTGAGTTGAGGCACGGTTGATTTAAAGTAGTTTCTCTGCTGTGAGTTTATCGAATATTTTGGAAATCCAGCCAGCCTTTGGACAGAGATGTTGGTAGCTGAAGAAAAATAGAGCTAGAGTCCCTGATCCAAAATCTAAATTAGATAAATATATTCTCCCTTGCTGCAACAATTAAAAAAATGCAATATATTCGCATTAGGTTAAATATGTAATGCATGACACAGAAAGGAATAAAATCCACACAACCTGACTGCCAACATAACTTATGTCCCCAAAGTTACTTATGTGCATGAGCTGTGGTGGCTCAGTAGTTAGAATGCAGTATTGTAGGATGATCCTGCCCACTGCCAGAAATTTGATTCTGACCGACTCAAGGTTGACTCAACTTTCCATCCTTCTGAAGTTGGTAAAATGAGGAGCCCGATTGTTGGGGGTCAAATGCTGATTCTGTAAACCCCTTAGAGAGGTCTGTAAAACAGTAGGAATAAGTCTAAGTGCTTTTGCTATTTCCAATAGTTTGCCACTTTATAATTGATTACTTTGGATTTCAGTGTTTTGGGATTCAGGGGTCTAGGGCAGGGGTCTCCAACCTTGGCAACTTTAAGCCTGGAGGACTTCAATTCCTAGAATTCCCCAGCCAGCAAGCTTAAAGTTGAAGACCTCCAGGCTTACGGTTGGAGACCCCGGTCTAGGGTTGAAGGTGTTTTTCTGTATCTCTTTCTGAAAAACCACTAGGAGGGTTTGCGGGATGCTATGTGATTCATATCGGTCCAGTTTGAATAAATGATATTATGTTGTATTGACTCATTTTGGACAAGAGGAAGTCAACAGCTCTGGCTTTTCCAGTAAGGAGAGGCCAAAGCTATTTTTTGCTTCGTCACAAGCTGAGATTTAGTGTCCAATGTAAGATGAGCCACATTTTGCAACTGAATATAAGTTGTCCAAATCACCATCAAATGAATGTTTTCGGAGGAAGATGAGTTACCGTTAGAGGTGCCAAATTGTTAACTTTTGTTCTTGTTTCCTTTTGTTTTTTTTACAGGGTGGGAAGAAATTTTACCATGGAGTCTGTGGGGGTCGCGATTGTACAGCCGGCTGCAAGTGCTTCCCCGAGAAAGGCGCTCGGGTAAGATGAAATGAGATAAGACAACCTTCATTGTCACTTTTTTTCTGTGAACACACTGGCACATATTAAAAAATTGAAATTCTGATGCCCACTCTTAAAAGAAAATAAATATATAATCATACATATACATGCACACACACACACACACACACACACACACACACACACACACATATATATATATATATACATATACATACACATACACACACACACACACACACACACACACACACACATATTAATCACAGTCCATTTTGAATACATAACAGAAAAAAGATAACTGTTGGCCCCTGTCAAGCAGCCCCTATTTGTCATGTCCTGGATAGAAGGAAGTGAATTTCCAACAATTGTAAATGGCTCCTTTTTAGTTTGATGAAGAACAGCCTTCACCTCATTTTGGCCTTGAAGAAAACACGGAGATCCTTAATGCCCGGAGCATTAAGGCAAGAGCTGTGAAGAAGAACAGCTGAAGGAGAAAGGCTGGATCCAGCCAACTCTTGAGAATTTCCCATGGAAGCCCTGCAGCCCATCTACAGAGATTTCATCGAAGGCAGCCAGTGAACAGGGGAAAAGAATAATGTTGATTAATCTGCATGTACATAGGAAGTAGTACATGATTTATAAGTCTCTGGGAAGTCAGTGTAGGTCACAACTCTTCCTGTTACTGAGATGATCCCTCCTTCCTCTGTTGGCTGCACTTACAGCTCATTGCTGCTTGATGGGTGGGCTGAAACATTTGGTGTAAGCAAGGCGATGTTCTAGTGGACCATAAGGGGGGAAATGTAGTTTTCTGGTATGTACAGGAGCTATGATGAGCCTCAGACTCCTAACTCTGAGAGATACACAAGCAGGACACAGTTGCCCTCGTACCTCACTTTAATTCTGACAACAGATTGAGGGGTAAGTTTCCCTGTCCAGTCGTGTTTGACGCTAGGGTGAGGTGCTCATCTCCATTTCTTGGCCAAGGGAGCCCAGGGTTGACCAAAGACATTTTCTGTGGTCATGTGGCCAGCATGGCTGTATGCCGAGGCACATTGAATACTGTTACCTTCCCACTGAAGTGGTACTTATTTATCTACTTGCATTTGTATGCTTTCAAACTGGTAGATGGGCAGGAGCCGGGGCAAGGAATGGGAGCTCACCCCATTGTGTGGTACTCAGGTCTTGAACTTTATTATTACCTTTAATGTCAGGGTACAATGTATAGAGTATAATGAGGTTGGCTAACAAGCACTTTAACCACTGAGCCATTGCGGCCCCAATTGCACCATATGATTATTCCATGAATTGGCTGAACTCTCTTGTAAAAACCTTCCAAATTGGTGGTCATTCCTATCTGATATAGCTGCAAATACCTTTATTGCCTTACGGACAGATTCCAAACTCTGTCCTTTTTTTCTTTTCTTTTTTCTTTTTTGGTAATCTGAATGTTTGTTTCTTTAGCAGTGTGCTGTGATCCTAGACTCTAAATTTCTGGGAAGTGGAGAGAAATAGTTTCTATAATAATTTCCCAAATGCAAAATTGGTGTCATTTTACCTGGGTTTTCCACCCGCTAGATTTCAAGTATAAATGACTGTTTTCTAAGTTTGGATGTTACAATGTTGGGTTAAAAGCAGAAATTCCTGATCTGTCCCCCACGGCATAAAAAGGGTGGATCCCAATGTTGGTGGTCTCTTTATTAAAATTTAGTGCACTGTACAGATGTATCTACTGGATTACTGTCGGCCAAACCTTTTAACCCCTTCTTCGTGGTAGAAATGGATCCTTTTTAGCTTGGAGTTGCCACCCGTTGGAGTGAATTTGAATTTGCTACTGTTTCTGACCGTATTTTTCCATTTTTCAACTCTGAATCTCATTAAATATCCTAGTGTCTTCGGTATTCCTTATAGGTATATCTCAGAAGAAGAAAAAGTTATTATCTTACCAACTCTTTCCAAACATCATGCTTTCTGTGTTAAAGTGGATCAAAATCTCCATTCACCTGAATGTATACCAACATGACTGTTTCTGCAGCTCATAAGCTCGTGCATGGATTCACATATTGCTGTTGCGGGATTATGGCTTGCTGTGTTGTGTGAATCCAGATAGCAGGGTTTTATAACCATAGCTTCCACCTTAGTTTGTCATGCAAAGCCAGTCAAATAGGATCAATTTACACCAACTGCAAGGTAGTCCAATGATATTTCTGTGTTTTGTGTGTGTGTGTGTCAAACCTTAATGTACGTACATACCTCCCTGAAAGCTTTTTTGCACTAATCAATTAGGCCAGCTGAAGTTACACAATCGTAAACCCATGCCTTTCTTAGAACTGTTTATCTGGAAGAATCATTCAGATGTATGCGACCTGACGAAGAGTTCTAGGAAATGCAGCAATTTTCAACGATTACACAACTTGGGTTGGCTGTATAAAGACATTTATCATATTAGATTTTTTTTTCTCATTTCCAAGAAGTTTATTTTTTTATGATTCCATATAGATCTCTTAACATGGACTCTCTCTGTATCCAAAATGCGGTCTGTGTTTCTTTCCAGAGATGTCTGGATCATCAGCCTTCTTCTCTTGATGTAATGCAGCTTCTTTATAATACAAAGAGAACAGGGGTGGGATGCAAATATTTTTATTACTGGTTTTGTGGGCATGGCTAGGTAGGAGTGGCCATGTGACTGGGCGGGTGTGGCTTCTTTTTTTGTGCAGCAACCCCCACACGCATGTGTCATTTTTTTTCTTTTTTGGCCTCCTGGGCCCCAGGGAAGCCTCCAAGGCAAAGCAGTAAGACAGCGACGGGGATCCCCGCACAGCTGATCGCTGGAACAGCTAATCATTGGGAGGAAAAGAAAATACGGCTTTAGCTGAACCAGTAGCTGTTTTTTTTTTACTACCGGTTCGGCCAAACCGTAGCATTTTTTACTACTGGTTCGCTTGAACCGGCAGAATCCCACCACCGAAAGAGAGGTCCAATCAGAGAAGAGGCCAGGAGATCCTCAGGTTCAAGTGTGGTGGGATCCGTAGAAGAGAATATTTGTAGTCCAAGATTGAACAGTGGGGTGATATTACCTAGTGTAGTGATGAAATGTCTGAAAGAAAACCATCAAGCCCAGAGAACACCAAGGACCTCACAAATATGGTGGAATTGGAGGCAGGCCAGGATCCGCCCCCAAAATATCCTCCAAATGGGTAGAGAAATCCTTGCTCTCCTGGGAATTCCCATGGGGGAGGGTGATGGGGGG
>NW_020769328.1:10833707-10878243 GCF_900518735.1 Pseudonaja textilis | reverse complement strand
ACACACACACACACACACACACACACACACACACCTGTAGCTACATATTTAACATAAGGATACACAACTATTTCCACAGTGAGAGCCACTATTGGCCACTGAGTATCAAATCAGGATCTCACTCAACTCGATGGGGCTGGAAAAAATCCTGCCTTGACTTTAGATTTATTTACATTTAAATATAATTAAATTAAATATCACAAATAGGATTTTTCTCCAACTGGGTATACAGTAAGCGCTTTCTTGCATCGCTTTTAAAACTGCATAGATCTTTGCTTTTTGAGCCTTCCAGAGATTGGAAATGTCAACCGGCCAAGGAGCTCACAACCGATTTCACTTGGGGTGACTTGATAGCGGTCTTCTGATATTTGAGCCTTGTCTCCAAACACTTGAGGGCAGAACAAGAAGTAATGGATGGAAACTAATCAAGGAGAGAAGCAACCTAGAAGGATGGAGACCTAACAGTGAAAACAATTAATCAATGGAACGGCTTGCCTCCAGAAATTGTGATGCTCCATTACTGGAGCTTTTAAAGAAAACATTGGACAGCCATTTTTTTTCCAGAATGGCATAGGGTGGCCTGCTTGAGCAGGGGCTTGGACTAGAACAGGGCTGAGGAATTCTGGGAGTTGAAGTCCACAAGTCTTAAGGTTGTCAAGGTTGGAGTCCCCTGGACTAGAAGACCCACAGGTCCCTTCCAACTCTGTTGTTCTGAAGGCAAATCAGTCCCATGAGTTTTGTTGAGCACCTATGTAAGGGGGAAAAGAATGGGATTTGTTAGATCTTTTTTGGTTTCCAGGTTTGGATGGAAGGCCTGGCCTGTCGGGTAGAAAAGGAGAACGTGGGGAGCCGGGTCTTCCAGGTTTTGATGGACTGCAAGGACCACCAGGAGCAGGAGGTCCATTTGGCATCAAAGGAAAACCAGGTCCCTTGGGAACAATCGGCCTTCCAGGATCACAAGGTATGGATTGTTTCACCCTGGATGAAGGTGTGTTGCCTTCAGATGTTCCCTCCACAGAGTTTTCCTGCAGGTTGCCCACTTGAGACCTATCCTTGAGCTTGATAGCACTTTGCCCAGGTGCTTCTAAATTTATTCAGGAGATTCCAGAAATCTGGAGATGAGATAAGAGAACAAAGCAGATGCCAAAACTCTCAGCCAAATACACCAAACCGGCATTGAATACGGGTAGTCCTTGAATTATGACCATTGATGAACCTGGAATTACAGTCATTAGTCATTGCGGTGGTTAAGCAGGTCACTCACATGATTGCACCTGATTTTACAACATTTTTTGCAGTGGTCATTAAGTAAACACTACAGTCATGAAACAGATCCATTTTGGGGGGCTGGAAACCAGGAAAAAAGGCCGGGAACCCACAAAAACCCGCTGAAAACTTTAGTCACATGACCCCAAGATCAATGCATTTGCCCACATTTATGAAGACAGTCGTAAACTAATTGCTAGATGCCCCAAATGTGATCACATGACTAGGGAGGTTGATCACATGACCACAGGAGGGAGTTATGCACTTGTCAGAATTTCAAAGTCAAGTCATGAGTACCTTTTTTAAGAATCCGTTGTAATTTTGAGCAGTCACTAAGCGACCAGTCATTACATGAGGACTACCTGAATAGTGAAAAGAATATTGAGGGGAGGGGGGTGTTTGGCACACTGCAAAGGATTACATTAATGTCCAAGAATGTTTCTGGGCACCACTTAGAGACTCTCTCAGCCCAGCTCACCTCACAGAGGAAAGTAGGAGGCAGAAGGAATGTTAGAATATGTTTGTCGCCTTGAGTTATTTATAAAAAATAATAATAAAAGCAGGATTAAAAAAAATATTTTAAAAATACTGTCCAATCTGCCTCAGATTGATCATTGTACCAACAATTTAACTGAAGATTATAGAACTGTCTGAAATGAGCCTTTTCATTTCACGATCATATCCTTCACAACTAACTTTCATGATCCATATTCATTGATTAATTTCAGGAAATTTCCATACCTTCGAAGATTTGCACCCCATCCATTTATTCTCATTCATGTTGTCCAATGCCATCCTGTGATCTTCCTAAGCAACCAGAAACATGGGTGCTTTTTGCAACTGGACCTTGTTTTTTTCCTTGAAAATGTTTCGCTTCTTGGATGAGAAGCAAAGCATCTTCAAGAAAAAACAAAGTCCAGTTGCCTTTTATAAAAGCACCTTTGGGACAACCATGACCTGGATGACTGGGAATCTCTATAGAAAATCAGAAAACCAGTTTTCTTAATTTCTCAACAGCCTCTTGGATGTATTGCAGTTGTAATAGCCACAAGTCCCTGTAGATGAAACTGTTTGGAGTTTAATAAATGATACCACAATAAACCATTCTATTGTCGAACAAGAATAAAAACAGTGTTTAGTGCAGTGTTTAACTCCATTCGAAGGATAATTCCAACCATTCTTGTTCTGGAACAGAAATTAAATCAAATGCAAATCCCTACACCAGTGGCACTAAATTTAGGCATTAAATTTAACCATTGTTGTGTTTTATACCAGCTGTAATGGAGGGTTACAGTTTCCCTTTCTTGTGTGATAAAGTGCCCCTTCAATAATCTCAGCCAATTTCCTTCCGTCACCATCCAGATCCTTTTAATGAAGGTGCTAGGAATTGGTTTACTTCTGCTGGCATTATACAGTATATACGCGGACTTGTGATGCTTCCGCTTGGCCATGTATGGATCCTTCATCTAGAGGGGAATCCATCTCTCATCCAACATCCTGGATAACTGAGCTGTCAATTAAGGTGGTGGAAAGTGGTCTTCTCAGGCCTTGATGCCACAGTGGGAACAGTTCCTTCAAATAAAAATATGAAGTCCTGGGATATCGGGGTGGGCCGGAGGAATAAAATCTGGGGGAATAAAAAAATGTTCAAAAGAAATCCTGGAGGGAAACTATATTTCTCTTAACACCTATAGAGATTGTCAGTCATTCAGGTCATGGTTGTCCCAAAGACACTTTTTCAAGAAGCAACTGGACTTTCTTGTTTTTCTTTGAAGACGTTTCGCTTGCCACCCAAGAAGCTTCTTCAGCTCTGACTGGATGGTGGACTCAACGGCTCTCTAAAAGAATGCAAATGACCAGCTGTCTAGAAGGAGTATAAATCCTTCCATTTCCCACCATCCAGTCAGAGCTGAAGAAGCTTCTTGAATTAAAAATGAAACGTCTTCAAAGAAAAACCAGAAAGTCCAGTTGACTCTTGAAAAAGCACCTTCGGGACGATCGTTCCCTTACTCAAATATTTTTACCTCCAAAACCAGCAGCCCTGTTTTCACATTCCTGTCTACTGTCTCCATCCACCCAACCCCAGGGAACCCCACCCGTACATTTGATCTAAGCTGCGTTGAGAAAGAGCTCCGTTGTCCGAAAGGTCCTTTTTCAGAAGACAAATGGGGTTTCATTATTTTTCCTGGAAGACGTTTCGCTTCTCATCCAGGCTTCTTCAATTCTGAAGAAGCTTCTTGGATGAAAAGTGAAATGTCTTCAAGCAAAAATAAAGAAAGCCCAGTTGCCTTCTGAGAAAGCACCTTTGGGACAATCATGACTTTGGATGACTGAGAGTCTCCACGGAGAAAGAGCTCAGTTGTTTTCCAAGTCATTAACTTCATTCTCGGCCTTGTGCTTTCTTCCTGGTTCACATGTTTTTGTCTGTTTTTCCTCACCATGTTTCTGTTCCATTTGCCATCATCTCTCCATTTCTGATGTCACACTGTTTTGGTTTTGGGGGTTCTTCACATAGGCTGCCAAGGTGAGAGCAACTGCTTTGTAGCGTAAAAACTCTTGGACTAACAGCTGCCTAGCCTATTATGCTACAAAATGTGCGCTGACTGTGACACCCCTTATTTCAATCCTGCAAAGAATTGTGGCCTTCACCTTTTCAGAAAAGGGATTTGTATGTAGGAGGCGCCGCACATGGGCTTCTTATCCTGGAGAAGATCTATCGGTGTAGCCACTGAATCTGGAGAAGGTCCACCTGTCTGGGCAATAAGAGTCAATGCCAGCTCAATGTGCAAAGAATCACTCAGCCAACATGGACTTCCACTTAGTTTTAGATGTTTGGTTTTTTCCCATTTGCAAACATTTTATATCTTTCCTGAAAAAGAACCTGGGGCTTTTAAGTCAGGGGTCCCCAACCTCTGGGCCACTGCACATTATCGGGCCACAGCTTGTTCGGAACTGGGCCGAAAATGGAACCATCCCCTCTCCTCCTCCCCACCCCGCCCCAGTCCACAAAAGCCAGAAAAGTTGGGGAAAGCTGCTTTAAGTGATGTTTTCGTCAATATTGTACAACGCTTGTTGGGTTTTTTTAGTCTCCTGACATTACTCTTTTTTGTTGCTGTCTGTCTGAAAAAAAACACCATCTGGACCTTTAAGACTCAACCTGACAAATTCAGAAGCTAAAGTCCCTCCCCGTAGGGCTGGTTTTATCAGCAAAGTTATTTCTAGCATTGTCAGCACAGTTTTACAGATCATTGTTTAGATTCTGCCTCAGTCATGCTTCAGCTTTTAAATTTAATTTTAAAAAGTAAAGACTAGGTCAAATTGAGCTTGGCTTCTGGTGACTGGATAGATACACTGATGATAATTTTACTGGCAACAACATCGGTGTGAATTGCCAAAGCTTTCTCCTGGAAGGTCTACAATTTTACAGTCCAGACTGCAGTCCTATCCATTGATGTTCAATCCAAGTACTGACCAGGTCCAACTCTGCTTAGCTTTATCCAGATTAGTTACAGCCAGTTTACTGCTGCCACTAGTGTGACGTCCTCGAGTCAAGCACAATTTGTGTTTTTATCCATGTACAAGTGACTATTCCCCTTTCACGTTAATAGGTTTTCTTCTCCATTGGAATCCAGTCCAGGTCACTGTCTAGAGTATAGAGCAAAGCCTGGGAAAAACATTTTGGTATGACTTAGAATGACAGTAGCAAGTGGAAAGGGACACGCCAAGAGGTTTCTGGGTCCCTGTTGGTCCCCTATATGACTCCCATGTTTCCCAAATGGTAACTGATAACAGCTCAATTAACCCAACCATAAGGGGTTTCACTGTTGGCTGTTGGTCCAGGCAGTAGCTTTCCTAGAGCTTTTTAATCATTAGGCAACTAATACCTTTTTAAAAAAAAAACTTTTCTAACTTTGTGTGCTTTAGAAAGGCTGCATGATTTATATTTTAGCCGCAGTTCAGTTAGCTGAATACAAATAAAACGCTTTAGTGTTAACCCCTTGAAAGATGGCGCAGGGATGGTAGAAATGTTTGTCTTTGGAAGAACATCTTGCTGATGGTTTGGGTTTTGAACCATTCAGGACCTCCCGGAACAAAAGGCCCAAGAGGAGATGCTGGTTCACCAGGTCCCGCCGGCATGAAAGGGTTCCCAGGGCTTGATGGCCTGCCAGGACGGCCTGGAGAACAAGGGTTGCCTGGACCTCCAGGTCTCTGGGGCCCAAAAGGAACTTCAGGTTTCCCAGGCTCAAAAGGTAATTTTATTTTTATTTATTTGTTTGTTTGTCAAGCATGTATTGGATAACAGACGTAAGTATAAACATAATTATGAATACATGAAATTAAATGGATAGAATAAAAGGGAACATTAGGACAGGGACATTGGTGCGCTTATGCACGCGCCTCTTAGGAATGGGGGTGAGGTCAGAGGTGTCATTAAGCAGGTCCTGACCAGTTCTGAAGTCACTTTTTCAGTGCGACTGTAATTTTTGAATATACAGTTGTGCTCCTAGGTTTACATACCCTGGAAGAATTTGTGATTTCTTGGCCATTTTTCAGAGAATATGAATGATAACACAAAAAGTTTTCTTTCACTCATGGTTTAGTGGTTGTCTGAAGCCATTTATTATCAATCAACTGTGTTTACTCTTTTAAAATCATAATGACAACAGAAACTACCCAAATGGCCCCGATCAAAAGTTGACATACCCTGGTGATTTTGGCCTGATAGCATGCACACAGTTGGCACAAAGGGGTTTGAATGGCTATTAAAGGTAACCATCCTCACCCGTTATCTGTTTGCTTGTAATTAGTGTGCATGTATAAAAGATCAATTAGTTCCTGACCATTGCATCTTTCATCCAGTGCTGCACTGACATTTCCGGCTTCTGAGTCACGGGGAAAGCAAAAGAATTGTCAAAGGATCTGTGGGAGAAGGTAGTTGAACTGTATAAAACAGGAAAAGAATATAAAAAGATATCCAAGGAATTAAGAATGCCAAACAGCCGTGTTCAAACACTACTCAAGAAGTGGAAAATGAGGGGTTCTGTTGAAACCAAACCATGGTCAGGTAGACCAACTAAAATTTCAGCCACAACTGCCAGGAAAATTGTTCGGGAAGCAAAGAAAAACCCACAAATAACTTCAGGTGAAATATAGGACTTTCTGAATACATGTGGTGTGGCTGTTTCAAGATGCACAATAAGAAGGTACTGGAAGAAAGATGGGCTGCATGGTCAAGTTGCCAGAAAAAAGCCATTACTATGGAAATGCCACGAAGTATTCCACTTACAATACTACGCCAAACAGCATAGAGACAAGCCTCAAACCTTCTGGCACACAGTCGCTTGGAGTGATGAGACCAAAATTGAGCTTTTTGGCCACAGCCATAAACGCTAGATTTGGAGAGGAGTCCACAAGGCCTATGATGAAAAATACACCATTCCTACTGTGAAACACGGAGGCGGATCGCTGATGTTTTGCGGATGTGTGAGTTACAAAGGCACAGGGAATTTTGTCAGAATTGATGGCAAGATGAATGCAGTATGTTATCAAAAGATACTGGAGGAAAATTTGCGTTCATCAGCCCAGAAGCTGCGCGTGGGACGTACTTGGACATTCCAACATGACAATGATCCTAAACACAAGGCCAAGTTGATCTGTCATTGGCTACATCAGAATAAAGTGACGGTTCTGGAGTGGCCGTCTCAGTCTCCTGACCTCAATATCACTGAGCCACTCTGGGGAGATCTCAAACATGCAACTCATGCAAGACAGCCCAAGAATTTACAGGATCTGGAGGCTTTTTGTCAGGAAAAATAGCTTTACCATCTGAGAAGATAAAGAGCTTTATCCACACATACCACAAAAGATTTCCAGCTGTCAATTTTGTTAAAGGGGGCAATACACCATATTAAGAACTGGGGCATGTAAACTTTTGATCAGGGTCATTTGGGTAGTTTCTGTTGTCATTAAGATTTTAAGAGAGTAAACACAGTTGATTGATAATAAATGGCTTTAGCCAACCACTAATCATGAGTGAAAGAAAAGTTTTGTGTTATCATTCATATTCTCTGAAAGATGGCCAAGAAATCATAAATTCTGCCAGGGTATGTAAACTTATGAGCACAACTGTAGGTAGTCCTCAACTTACAAAACTTCATTTAAGTGACCGGCCAAAGTTACAACTGCACTGAAAAAAGTGACTTGTGACCATTTTTCACACTCACGACCATTGCAGCATCCCCAGTGGTCACGTGATCAAAATTCGGATGCTTGGGAACCGACTCGCATTCAAGACAGTTGCAGTGTCCCAGGATTGTGTGATCCCTTTCGTGACCTTCTGACAAACAAAAGTCAATGGGGAAGCCAGATTCACATAACAACCGTGTTACTAACTTGACGGCTGCAGTGATTCACTTAACAACTGTGGCAAGAAAGGTCCTACAGTGGGGCAAAACTCACTTCAGAAATGTCTCATTTAACAACAGAAATGTTGGGCCCCATTGTCATAAGTTGAGGACTATCTGTAGTCACTTATAAATGGTTGTATGTTGGGGGCTACCTGTTCTAGCTTTTTTTTTTCCTTTCAAAGCATTTCTAATCCTTCTTTCCTAAAAAGAATTCGGATTCCTTTGCTTAGAATAATGCTTGGTTGTTCCAAACTAGGGGAAAAGGGTTCCGTGGGCATGATCGGTTTTCCTGGGATGCCGGGGCCACCTGGGCGCCCTGGCGTGGATGGCCCGAAGGGAACTTTTGGTGCGCCAGGAAGAAACGGAAACCCCGGATTCTCTGGCTTCCCTGGCTCCAAAGGTGAGTCTGAAAATTTGCACAAAGCACAGCATTATGACCTATCCAACTTGAAAGGTTTTGTGTGTCTGCTGTCTTTGCCTTTGGGTGAAACTAGGACTTACATATTTTTTGGCCCAATGTTCAGAATTGCCTTCTAAAATACATGTTAGGATAGAAACTCCCACTTGCGCAAGCCATGGGTATGTGCGCATGTCTACTGTCAGGATTCCGGCAGTTACCCTCCATTTAAATCATGAGTCTCGAGCCAAACTTCCAAAACTGAAAAAGGATTTATTGGGAGTTAACATGTCTGGCACTGCCTGGGTGTAGCTGACTTTGAGACACATCATTCATTGTCACCCTTGACCCTGGTTTTCCACCGACTCCCTGGGTGTATCGTAATTCATATTCTCCATTGAGACACATCCATAGCCAAGAGTCATCAATCATGCTCTCCACTTAGAATTTTGTGCGGCAGAAACTTCAGTCACCTGGTTACTATCTCTGAAAAACTGCATGGAATGCACTTTTGATTTCCAAGCTGCCACACTGCTCTTTCAAACCCCTTTCCCCCCTCCCTTTCTGTTGGCAACTTTAAAAACACCCTAGAAATATTTTAGGAGTTGACACTCGTGGCTTGTGCAAATGGAGCTGTACACACTCTTGCACTTGCCCACTGCTCACATGGAATCATCCCCTCTGACCCACCCACCCCTCCCGCCAGTCTGCAGAGCCGGAAAAGTTTGGGGACTCTGTTCTAGTGGCTTCAACCAAACTCAGAGACCACCAAGGACCACCTGATTCCTGTGTCCTTGCAAAAGTCTACTTGCAATGCAACTGAAACAACTAGTTTGTTGCTTTCCTGCTTACAACTGTCATGCCTCTGTTAGAATCTGACTCCAAGGGAGAGGTGGAACAGCCTACAGGGAATGGGAGTATGGCTCCGGAGGTTGTGGAGGAAACTAGAGAAGGGCACAGGCCGGCTGAGCATTCAGAGGAAGGCCCAGGCCCATCCCCTCTTCATCCTAGGGCACGCAAGGAGGAGTGGATAAGGGAGAAATATGAATGGCATGGTCTACGGGGAAGGAAAGGGCCCTGATCCCCTTCATGGACTCTAGCTGGGAGGACTGTTTAAAAGGACCAACTGTGCATGGCCCAGTGCTGGAAGCAAAGCGTGAAATAATTCTAGTCTGTCAGTTCTTATCTGAGTTCTGGCGTCCTTCCCAGTGTGTGTATTTCGATATCTGTGTCTTGAAGCCCTTATCCTGCTTTGTCTCAGTGTGATTTGTGTTGTTTTTTCTATTTATAATTTATATGAGTCTGAATGGGAGTTCTTCCTTTTCACAACTGTTTGTGGGGGAGCTTTTTTCTCTGGTCAATGATAATTGGACCTTGGAGGCCAAGTTGAAGGAATTAAAAGGACTTTACCTATTTTTGTGACTTTGTTGCTTTTGTGCCCCACCCTGGGTCATCTCAACAACTCTCCCCCCACCCCGCTCCATTGTCCTTCTTTTGGTAGTTCTTCTGAATCGGACTCCTATTAGTACATTCCTTGGGAGAGAGATTGGTCTTCTGCTGTTCTACCTACTGTAATATGCAAAGTGCTTTTGAGGCTCTATAAATTAAGACGGTTTGGACTCCAGACCTAGATGCCTCTAAGCAGGAATGTCTGGCACTCTCTGGATCACTATAGGTAGAATAAGCATCTTGCTGTGTTCCTCTTTCTTCTTTTGTGCAGGGGACAGAGGTGTCCGTGGCCCTCCTGGACCTCCCATTTTCAGACCCCCAGGCCTGGGCCTCAAACTCAAAGGGAACAGAGGAGATCCTGGATTGGTGGGACAGAGAGGATTCCCAGGGCCGAGAGGTATGTGTTTGGCATTAGGCAGTCACATCCATTTTATCTGTTTGTCCTGAACTACTTAGGCAATGAGAGGTGACCAAGCTGGCTTTCTTTATCTGGTTGCCCTTGAGATACATCAGAATTACACCTGTCCATGGGCTTGACTGTTTTAATTACACTTAGGTGGGAATCCCCAAATCTCTATTGGTGGGAGATTTGCTTTCTTCTAATGTCTGTATGTTTGACAGACAGGGAGACTGTATTCCTTAAACGGTGGCTGTGGAAATCAAGATGCTGGGTTACATCTTCCATTGATCCAGCACAAAAGCAGCATTTAAGCACAAACAGCAACTCGGAGCTAGAAATGAAATATTTTGAAGATGCAGGGAGGCCCATCAAAAGAAGAAGAGAGCCACCCTGTCTTTTCTGTGAATTTGCGGTTAACCCCACCCCTGGAAAACAGAATGGCAGTGTAGGCACTGCCTGCATGATGAGTGAAAAGTCTTAATTTGTATTGCATCTTCTCCTTTACCATGTAACTTACTCATCTCAGAATAGCTGCAAGGTGAAATCTCGGGGGCACCGTGGTTAGAAGGCAGTATTGCAGGCTAACTCTGCCCACATCCTGGAGCTCGATCCTGAGGGGGCTCTAGGTCGACTCAGACTTTCTGAAGATGAGGACTCAGATACCCTGTTTCTCCAACAATACGGCCTCCCCTAATAGGAAGTCCCAGCATGTTTTATAGGCATGAAATGAAATTAAGCCCCTCCCCCCAAATTAAGGCCTTATATTAAAACATGCGAAATGGGGGGGGAAATGGCAGGGGGGGGTTGCTGTTAGGAAGTACTTTTGTTGCACACCCAGATAAGGTGCTGCCTGCGTTGACCCCAATACGAAGTGCCCCACCAACGCCGAGGTCAACATCCAAGCCGTCGCCACCCACCTGCCTGAAGATGCAAGGGGGGGGGGGGAATTAAGTCACCCCCGAAAAGATGGCCTAGCCATTTTTTCAGGGCTCAAAAAAAAAAAAAAGACCCGGCTTTATTATATGAGAAACACGGTAGTTGGGGGGCCACACGCCGACATTTTAAACCACTCAGAGAGAGCTGTAAAACACTATGGGGTGGTGTGTAAGTGTAAGTGCTATTCTCGTTGCTATCTGCCAATCTGCCCTTGTGAAGACGCATTAGACACAGAAAAACATCTTCTCTATTACAATGTAACTTATCTCAGAATAGGCTGAGACATGGGGAAACCTGCCCGTCTTCATTCTGAAGACACGCTACATCACTGTTTTCCCTTTCCATAGGGGACAAAGGAGCCCCCGGTGTCCGGGGGCAGCCTGGGCTTCCAGGGAGAGCTGGATCACCAGCTAGAGAGAAAGGACCGCCAGGAGACCCAGGTTTTCCAGGGATGTTTGGTTCTCCCGGGCTGTTGGGACAAAAGGGATCTGGTGGCATCTCAGGGTTTCCTGGAATGCCTGGGAGAAGTGTAAGTATCCTTCCTCTCTTCTTCTTTTTACTCCTGGTTGAGTGGGAAGCACCTCCACTGGTCTTCCCAAGTTCAATGGTGGCCACCACTTTTAGACTTTGGAAGTCTTAGTGAACTCCCAACAAGTTCAGGATCCTTTGGGTCCTTCGTATGGGCTTTTATTGTGGCCTGTCGGCCACCAGCCCCTTCAGCAGCTAAATCAGAAAAGGAGGCACTGTGGGAGTCAGGGTCAGCATCAGGGCAACCTGAGAGCTCCGGGGGGGGAGGGAATGGAGCTGGGAGAGGGAGGGAGAGACAGAGACAAAGCCTGGGCTGTCCGTCAGCCCTCAGATGGAGAGTCAACAGCTCCCAGGCCTGGAGGTGGCTGATGAGGAAGAGGAGGAACAGCTGGGTCCAGTGCCTGACACGCAGCTGCACAGAAGGCAGAGGAGAGGAGAGGAGAACAGTGGAAATCTATGGGCCGGTCCTTGGGACAGAAGAGCCACTGCTGCTAGCGAAGCCCCAGCGTAGCTCTGGGGATAAAAGGCAGGGGGCAGAGATGGATAGGTGTGGTGGACAACTATTCATCTCCATACCAGTCCACCACTGATAGCCTGCTGTGTGTGTGTTTGTGAGAGAGAGAGAGAGAGAGAGACAGACAGACAGAGGGGGGGAGGGGGGGAGGGAGAAGGAGAGGAAGAGGGAGAGGGAGAGGAGGAAGGAGCTGCTGGCATTCCTAATAAAGAAGTCATTGATTTAACAACAGAGAATTTTTCGTCTTTGGGATCTGAGTCAGAACAGTTTTGGTCCATATCTTTTTCATCAGGTGGAAGCAGATTAGACCTATAACTTGCGCTGGATCTGCTTTGGGATCTGCTTTGGGATTATAGCAGATCTGAGGACAGAGTCAGGAAAGAGCCTCTCAGCTTTTCCCTGGGTCTCCCGCACCACAAAAACTCAACAAGTGGGAGAGGAATCTAGACAGAATTTCTTGCGGCTGTTGATCTTGCCGGTGGATTGTGTAGCACTGTGTAGATTGCCAGAAGTGTCTTCAAATAAGAAATCAAAAACCAGAGTTGGCAGTGATCCCGCAGTCCTTCTTTTCCAGTCTCTAAAATCCCTACCAACTGCACTTTCCCCTCCAAATGTTGTATATACTGCAGGTAGTCCTCGACTAGTAATAGTTCATTTAATGACTGTTCAAAGTTACAAAGAAACTGAGAAATGTTGACATGACCATTTTTCACACTTACGCAGCATCCCCATGGTCATGTGATCAAAATTCAGATGCTTAGCAACTGACTCATATCTATGACAGTTTTAGTGTCCTGGGGTCATGGGATTCCCTTTTGTGACCTTCTGACAAGTGAAGTAGATAGCTGGATGGATGGATGGATGGATGGAAGGAAGGAAGGAAGGAAGGAAGGAAGGAAGGAAGGAAGGAAGGAAGGAAGGAAGAAAGAAAGAAAGAAAGAAAGAAAGAAAGAAAGAAAGAAAGAAAGAAAGAAAGAAAGAAAGAAAGAAAGAAAGAAAGAAAGAAATTTACTGGCCACGTGTGTTTGGACACACAAGGAATTTGTCTTGGTGCAAATGCTCTCTGTACATGAAAGAAAAGATACGTTCATCAAGAGTCATCAGGTACAACACTTAACGATACTCATAGGGTACAATAAGCAATCAAATCATACTAGGAAACAGTCCATATAAATCGTAAGGATACAAGCAACAAAGTTACAGTCATACAGTCACACGTAGGAGGGGATGGGTGATAAGGAGTGATGAGAAGATTAATAGTAATAGTAGTGCAGACTTCGTAAATAGTTGGACAGTGTTGAGGGAATTATTTCTTTAGCAGAGTGATGGCGTTCAGGGAAAAACTGTCCTTGTGTCTAGTTGTTCTGGTGTTCAGTGCCCCATAGCGTCGTTTTGAGTGTAGGAGTTAGGGTTAGGGTAAGCAAATGTGGAGGCCAGATTCACTTAACAACCATGTTACTAGCTTAACAACCACAGTGATTCTTTTAACAGCTGTGGCAAGAAAGGTAGTAAAATGGGGCAAAATTCACCTAACAAATGTTTCATGTAGCAACAGAAATTTTGGGCTCAATCTGTAGTCATAAGACAAGGACTACCTGTATTAAAAACATTTTGTGGCACCCTGTGAGTTTTGTAAGCTTGCACTTTTCAGTCAAGCACCACAACACTGAAAAAAATGACTTAAGAAGCATTTTTTTTTCACACAACCATTGCAGCATCCCCTTGGTCACTGGTATTGGTTTCAGATTGCTGGTGGTCACAAGAATAGTCCCTAGAAAAGAGTTTCCTTTCTGGATACTAAGAGGCCAATCACACTACCAGGAAAGCTGATTTCAGTGTTAATTAGGATTATTACCTGCCATTTCCTTCCATAGGGTGCGGAAGGTATACCTGGCTCTCCTGGCTCCCCAGGAATTACCGGATTGCGTGGTCCAAAAGGTAAGTCATTGGGGTGGCCTTGCTAGCATCTTTTTTAAAAAAATCAACCACAGAGGGGCCCTTGCAGACTTTTTGCTGAGAAAGGGAAGAGAATGAACAGATGGTTTATAGAGAAGATGTTTAGAAAGAGTAGATTAGGGAAAGAAGGAAGCTCCGATGTCACCTTAGACAGAGAAGTAAATTATCAATGTATTTATAACAGCTGTTAAGTAAACCAGAAACCATTTCTTTTTTTATTCTTCCTTTTTTTATATACTTCTTTTTATAGCGTTGCTTTTCACTTCTCTGTTACTTTTTGCCTTTATCTTAACTCAAAATTCGTATTGATTATGCTCTGTTGGGCGGATGGAATCCTTAAAAAAACATGGAAGACAAAATAGTACTGGAAAACCAAAGGGTTTTGCCAAGAAAACTCTGGATGTGATCGGGCGATGGTGAATTGTCAGAATCGCTGAGATTAAAAAGCAGGTGATTATCTTTCCCTTTTCAGGTGACCGAGGGGAATCCCGAGGAATTCCAGGTGGTGTGGGACCTAAGGGCCAACGAGGGGACCGAGGGTTTCAAGGTAAATAAATCAATCCCCTACAGTGACTCAAGGAAGGGAAAGTAGTAGGCTTACCTTAGTTTATGTTCTGACCAAGGCTTCCTGAGAAAGGAACAATCACACGCTATTCCCCAACACCTTGTTTTTATTTCAACATTCACGGCCTGTAATGAGTCCCAAACAGTTTGTGAAGAGTCCAACAGAAGTCTGCCACAGTCTTTTCGGGATAAGACTGATAAGCACCCACCTTTATCTCCCTTGAAATGACTGAATTGCCAATTAGCTGTACAAGGCCAAATGGAGCACAAAGTCAACAGGGAACTTCAGAGTTTAAACCGACCAGAACAAACGAAGTTGCTTCCTGCAAAGGCTTATGTCCCTTTGCTCTTCTTTTATGTCATATGGGAGGGGCCAATCATTTCCAAGCCTTATTCCCGAGTCGCCCCTTTGTCTTAACTTTCTTGCGTTCTGGCAGCTCTGTGCAAGCGCACACTGGGAACAGGCTCCCTCTGTTCCTCTGCCTCGCTGATGTCAGATTCTGGAAGCTCTGGAGTCAGGCCATAACTCTCAGATGGCCCTGGCCCCATCTCTGTGTTGGACGCAGATCCCTCATCTAAGCCCTCCCCAGACTCCAGGACTGGCCCATGTTCCTCCCCACTGTCCGACTCTGCTGCCAGCTCCGCAGGCCGCCGACGGACTACAACAGATTACTTTTATTAGTACATGAATTAAACGTCCACCTGTAGGAGAACAACAGGCAGACCTGGGGGTGGAGTTAAGAATGTCATCAGCTTAGAATCATTAACATTGCCACAAACAGTTCATGAGAGCTTATGCACCAAAGGCAAATTCCTTGTGTGTCCAATCACACTTGGCCAATAAAGAATTCTATTCTATTCTTGAATTCCATTGAACCTTATCTGGTGCCAATTTAGTATTGAACTTTAGTTGCCTAGCTTTCTTGTGTGAAGGCTTGAGCAATAAGGCCTTTTGAATTGCAATTTAACTTATGGTCCTGATCCTTTGCTGCTGACACCAACTTTCTTATGGGATCAGTGTTAACTTCTTGAGGCTCCTTAGAAATGAGTGAATGAATGGATGTCAGTACTTGCCAACTGAAGCCCCTGTGGTCCCACAGTGTGGTTGGGTAGCCATGCTTTACGAATAGATATTTGTCAGTTCAGCCTTAGCCATTTCTGGCTAAAAAGAGAGTAAATTCCCACTCATGATTTTAGAAGGTTTTTTTTTTTATCCCATGGACATACCAAGTTCATTCATCTTAAGCGTTGTGAAAACCTCCAAAAATTAGACAAGGGTACCAATTTTCAACTCCAAAAATTTCCTAGGTTGGGGAAGATGGCAATTTAATGGTTCGTCTTATGGTTTTTGAAGGTATAGCAGGTATCCAAGGAACAAGCGGTGACCCAGGATATCCAGGAGGTCTTGGACCAAATGGGCAGAAAGGTCTACCAGGTGATGCTGGACAAGAAGGACCACGAGGTAACCAAAGCCATTTGTTTTATCGTGTTTGGGGCTGAGACATGTCCTTTGCAAGGTGGATCTTTTAATGCAGAGGGACTAGGAGGTGTTTTTTTTGCATCCACAAACTTCTCCAGAACTTTCACCAAGAGGTCTGCAAAATTGAAGGATACATAAATTATCATGCAAGATTGTTCAAATCTCATCCTTTCCTTTGTCTTGGAAATCTCACAAGCTCGGTTGAAAGCACATCCCAGAAGAAGACGTGGCATATCACTTCTGTGTTGTTGCCACAAAACTTTGTACCCACATAGCAACCAAGAGTTTACCTTGACTTAAGGTGGAATGATGTTGTGGGTGCTTCATTCCTGGAGCTTTGTGACAAGAGGTTGGACAGTCATTTGTCTGAAATGATATAAAGTCTCCTGCTTGAGCAGAGGGGCGAACTAGATCATCTCCTAGGCCCCTTCCCACTCTATTCTGAAAGCAAGAAAGAGATTTGGTTTATCCAATCTGGCTGAAACTAAGATGGATTAGATTTGGTCAGTGCCTAGATGGGAAAACCCTAGAAACTTCCTTACATTACTTTATGTTGTAACTCAATACAAGCTGCAAATTTAAATAAATGCTAAGTACTTAGTAATTTGATTCTGTGCTTCCATTCACTAATTCTAAACTTGTGTCCTTGGAACTCATTGCATTGAGTTCAGTTGAGCAAGACTCCCAGCTTCTGAAGGTTTTAACATTATGGAGATATATATTCTGCAATCTTAAGAGCTCAATTTTAAATAGTTCTTTGTTTTTCCCCTCTTTAGGCTTTCCTGGATCTGGTGGTTCTAGGGGCAACCCAGGTTTTCCAGGTAATCCTGGGCAACGTGGGGCCCCAGGATTTCCTGGATCTCCTGGCACTGTAGGACCAAAAGGTTTGTTTCGCATTTTGGGGTTATTCTTGAAAACCTTACTTCAAGAGAGAAACTCAGATTGGGGGTTGGAAGGCCAAATCAAAACTTGCAAAGATTCTTGGCATAACACTGGAGAGGAATCAGTGGATCATCCGTCTGGAGAAGAAGGATGGATTTCCTTTTCCTTCACTTATTAACAGCAATTGGGAGTTAGCAATGGGATCAGGGAGAAACCCACAATGGATGACTGCTAAGTGTCCTTGATTCATCAATCCCAACAAGCCATTCCTACTTCAGGGTTGATGAGCTGGATTTATACATGAGGACGTAGGGCAGGGTCTTTGATGGTGTTGCTTGGATGAGCAACAAAATATCTCACATGAATAAAGCTTGGTCCAATCGCCATGATTCAACCTTTAGACACCTTTGGTCTAGATGATTGAGTCTTCATTGACATATAAGACAGGGTCTTACTGTATAGGATTCTACTTCCAAGATTTTCGTTTCTTGTTTTGACACACAGTTGGGCAAGATTTCTCAACTCCTTTGAAAAACCTGTGTGATCTTGACATTATCTGGTATTGTCACCGTGAGCCTTTCATTATGTCACTGAATTGATTTTTGCTGTCGAAGTTACCTTTGTAAGGTTCCTTGCAGGTGTTCTGACCAAGGCTTATTGAGACACTAACAAACACATATTAGTCCCAAAATTTTTTCTTTATTTCAAAGGCTGCGAATTTTATTCATTCACATCCCATAATGAGTCTCAAACAGTTTGTAAATTGTCCCATGGAAGTCTGCCAAAGTCCTTCAGGATAAGTCTGATAATCCCGCACCTTTATCTTCCTTGAAATGCTGCCAATGACTAAATTTCCAATTAGTTATACAAGGCCAAACAGAGCACAAATTCAACACAGAGCTTCAGGTTTCAAACAAACCAGTGTGAACAAAGTTGCTTCCTGCAAAGGTTCCTGTCCCTTTGCTCCTCCTTTATGTCTTATGGGAAGGGCAATCACCTCCAAGCCTTACTCCCAAGTTGCCCCTTTTGTCTTAGCTGCTCTTGCCTTCTGGCAGCTCTGTGCACACACGCACTGGAAACAGGATCCCCTTGCTCCTCTGCCTCACTGCTGTCAGATTCTGGAGGCTTCCGAGTCAGCACATAACCCCCAGATGACCCTGCCCCTGCCCCCCATCTCTGTATTGGACACAGGACCCTCTTCCGAGTCTTCCCCAGACTCCTGGACTAGCCCATGTTCCTCCCCACTGTCCGACTCTGCTGCCTCTCTACAGGCTGCCGTCGGACCACAACAGCAGGTTTCTTGGCCAAACATCTACTATGTTCCTATGGTAAATAAAAGCAATAAATATACAGCAGTCTCAACAGCATTTTCTTAGTAACCACCAAAATAGTATCAAACCTTCTAAAATGTATCTACAGGATACCCAGGATTCCCAGGACTGAGCGGTCTAAATGGCTTACCGGGCACCAAAGGCTCTCCCGGAAAACAAGGTAAATCAAAAGATCCTTAGAAACTTCCACAGTAAGATCAAAATGTCAGGGTTCCAAGTAATACACCCATAACGAACAGAACTCTGAGGCAGGACGATTCCTCAAAGAACAGTTTTATTTGCTATATCATATTGGCACAGGCTGATGAAAACCGACTCTGAATATTCCTGTGGTTTTTACCTAATTAAAAGTTTTTTCCCTTCCCCCAAACAATCAGTCACACGGTGCAATCAAGGTACCATCTGGTGGCCTGGTAACTTCACTCCTCCTTCCAGGAGAAACTATTTTGTTTTGGCTCCAAAACACCCAGCTATCTCTATTCCCCCCGAACTTTCCCAAAACTCCAGTGTGGCAACACTGAAGCCTCAAAATGGCCTCAGTCAGGTCAGCTTCAGGGTTGACACAAAATGCAGTAATCTCATCCCTTAAATGGCTAGTTTTGTCCAATCTCTAATACAATTGTGTGACGCCGATAGAAGAAAATTTCTGTAGCTCGGGGTTGAACTGTGGAGTTCTTGGTGCTCTCCAACCTTGGTTGTTGACTTGTAGACATTTCATTACTCAACTAGGTAACCTCATCAGTGCAAATCGCTATCAAGGTGAGTGACAAGCACTGATGATATTATCTGTTGGGTAACAAAACATCTGCAAGCAAACAATCAAGTTTGAATTCAAAAAAATAGAGACTGTTGAATTCCACAAATAGAGACTGTTGGGTGGTGATGTTATCAGCTATGTTTTAGTATTTGACTGCTCTCTGCAGAAACATCTAAAAGCTTTGGGCCCTTCAAATCCTTTTCCTGCAGATTCTTAAAAGCCATGTTTTGCTTTCTCCCATTTTGAAGCCAAGTTCTGAAGTATCAGAGCTACAGAAACAGGAGTATGTTTTTCCAGCTTCCACAATTTGGTTCCTTGTGATTTATGTCAATCATCAAGGATTGTCACTTTTTAGTAAACAGTGTCCGGATCAAACTGCTGTTCGTGCTTTTTCTAATTTTATTAGGCCCGAGTGAAAATGGACTGCCTGGATCGGCAGGAATTCCAGGTGTCAAAGGTCAACGAGGTGACCCAGGTTTCCAGGGTGGAACTCCTGGCTTTCGTGGATCAAAAGGACCTGCAGGAGAAATGGGTAAATAATAGAAGTTATAAGCGAGTGGATATTATAGTTCAGGGGTGTCAAACTTGATTTCATTGAGGGCCGCATCAGGGTTGTGTTTGACCTCGGGGAGCCAGAGTGGATTTGGCTAGGGTGGGCTTGGCCCAGAGTTGGTGTTCAGCAGGTTCTGACCAGTTCTGGAGAACCGGTAGCAGAAATTCTGAGTAGTTCGGAGAACCGGTGGCAATCTTCCCCGAGGAGTGGGGTGGGAGTGGAGATTTTACAGTATCTTTCCCCTGCCACACCCACCAACCCATGTCACGCCCCCCCCAAGCCACACACCCCAAGCCACGCCCACAGAACCATTAGTAAAAAAATTTGAATCCCACCACTGGCGTGGCCAGCTCGATGTCACTCACGTTGAGGGCGCCTGTGGTGGCCCGAGCGCTCTTCCCACAAAAATGGGGTCCTGCAATTGTCAGTGAAAATGGAGCTCAGGAGGGCCACCCGCAGTCTTTGCGAACACTGTTTTTGGCTGCGACAGCCTCCTGCAAACCCTCTGCCAGCCAAAACGGAGCTGGCGAGGGCTGCCTGTGGCCCTCCCGAGCTCCGTTTTCACTGGCAGAGGCACCGCAGGCTGGTCCTTTGCTATTTCCAGGGTGGCCCCATGAGCCAAATCGAAATACCCCATGGGCCAGATCTGACTCCCGGGCCTTGAGTTTGACACCCCTGCTATAGCTGAATAGCATCAAGAGCTGTAACAGCATTCAAATGATCACAAATGATGTCAAGAATTATTAAGATGGAGATGACCCTGGTTCAGATCTTACCTCCACCTGAGCTTGTCAAGAAGATATCCAAAGGACTCCTTTATGCTCCACTGCAAAATAAGCCACATGAAACTTGTAGGACTCTTGTCATGAATACTTTACTCAAGTATGATAAAGCCAAGTATTTAATATTCAAATACTCGATATTTAATTCTAATAGATTATTTATTACTGTTGTTATACTCAAAAGGACAACTAGGGTTCCCCTTTCCTTTCAACAATGAAATGGAATGGAAAGATTTTAAAATTTGCTGAGAATGAGGAGAATCTCTCCTTCTGAGGGCTCAGATAAATTCACTGGCAGAATTAATCTTGGAAAGAAAAGGCAAGCTTCATGCCTTATGATAACATCCATTTTGATGTCTTGGCAATGTGCGCAGATATAATCTGCCATTGCTGCTTTCTGGGTTTCTTTTCCCTTCTTTTGTTGGCCTGGCCTACAGCTGTGAACTTAAACTGGTACAGGTAGTCCTCATCCCACGAGCCCAACATTTGGGTTGTTAAGTGAGACATTTGTTCAGTGAGTTTTCTGACTTTTCCTTCCACAAGTTGTTAAGTGAATCACTGCAGTTGACACGTTAGTAACCCGGTTGTTAAATGAGGCTGACTTCCCCACTGACTTTGCTTGTGAGAAGGTCACAAAAAGTGATGACATGACACAGCAATAGTTGTAAGTCTGAACCAGTTGCCAAGCATTTGAATTTTGATCACATGATCGTGCTGTAAAGGTCGTAACTGTGAAAAACGGTCATAAGCCCCGTTTTTCATTGCTATTGTAACTTTGAACGGTCACTAAATGAACTGTTGTAAGTTGAGGGCTACCTGTAGTCCTCCAGCCAAATAGGCAAACAGCAATAGCACTTAGACTTATACACCACTTTACGGCCCTGTCTAAGTGGTTTACCTAGTCAACCTTGAGCCAGTGAGAATTGAGTTGAGAACTGCTGGCAGCTGCCAGTCAGCAAAAGTAGCTTGTGTATTGCATTCTAACCATTGTGCCACCACAGTTCATCAAATACCAATCTACTCCAACTCTACTTACCCCCTGTAATTGTTCGGACAATATATTTGGGTGAGTGTGGAAGCCATGACTGGCTGTTGATGGAGGAGAAAGGATCATAAGCTGTAGTAAGAAGCATGCAAGATCTTTCCTGAGTTATATCTAGCCATATTTTCTTCTGTGATATTCCATTGCATTCTCCTTTTCCCCATGCCTAATTTTCCTTCCAAACCCTGAATGTTTGTAGCTCCTCTGAGTATGCCCAGTTCGTATCTGGTTGCCTTTTTTCAGGGAGAGAGAGAGAGAGATTGTCCACGGATAGTGATACTTACGGTAGCAGAATTCCTCTCCTTCTCCTTCTTCTTCTTCCCGTCCTCCTCCTCCTCCTTTCCTTCTTTCTTCTTTCTTCTCTTTTACCACTTCAGGTGTCGAAAGGTCTGGTTCTTGCATTTCTGGGGGCCTCGGTAGGGTGCCTTTGATGTTGTCACTCCATCTTCTGGATCTGCCTCGTGTTTTTGGCTTTTTCCTCTAAGCAGAATCAGCAGTTTCAAATTCAACATGACCATCACTTAGTCAATTATAGAGTCTGGGAAAGTTTGTTTATGTCATTTTAGGTCTTCCTGGAAGCCCAGGTGTCCCTGGTGCGCGAGGCCCCCCTGGCATCTCTGTGCCTTCAAGGATTCCTGGGAAGCCTGGTGATGCGGGACGTCCTGGAGAAGATGGGCTGCCAGGTATGGAAGTAGCGAGCTTGGGGATGGGTTTTTACAGGAAGACCTCATTTACAAACATGCTGGGGTAGCCTCCCTTGTGTCAGGATTCCGGCAGTTACCCCCCGCCCCATTTAAATCATGAGTCTCGAGTCAAACTTCCAAAACTTCAAAAGGATTTATTGGGAGTTAACATGTCCGGCATTGCCTGGGTGTAGCCAACTCTGAGACACATCATTCATTGTCACCCTTGACCCTGGTTTTCCCCCAACTCCATGGGTGTATCATAATTCATATTCTCCAATGGGACACATCCATAGCCTAGAGTCATCAATCGTGTCCTCCAGTTAGAATTTTGCACAGCAAAAACTTCAGTCACCTAGTTACTATCTTTGAAAACATTTATGGAATGCAGTTTCGGTTTGCAATCTGCTACACTGCTCTCCCTTCCCTTTCTGTTGGCAACTCTAAAAAGACCATAGAAATATTTGATGCATTGACATCTTGTGCATGTGTGAATCTAACCACTGTGGCTAATAAGTCATGATTTATGGTCTGGAGTAGTTGCAAATTCAGCCAGTTGTCATTTATTTAATAACCATGACTGAATGCACTCTGGTTCAGAAATAAAACCCATGAAACCCTACTTTAAAACATAAAAAAGATGATAACTTTATTTACTTACAGAAAAAAGGTCACAAGGAAAAATTAAGCTGGATCATGAGACAATGACAGCGGTCACATAACATGTTACAATTGAATTGAATTCTTGATTGCCATTGTACGTATATATACATTGTATACATACAGTGAAATTCACAAAACTAGCACCTGCGTTCCCAGGACATATTAAACTTGGTTAGCTGTGGCTTAGCCTGATGAACAAACTCAAGCCCCAAGGTTAACTTTTCATTCAATGTATTGCTGAAACCTAGAATAATGGTTTAATTCCGTGCCAAGCATGCTGGGGAAACATAACTAACACGCGTTTGGTTCCGGGTCTCTTAAAGTCACTAATTTCTGAGCTCTGGTGGATTGTCAGGTGTTTGAGCCTACCAGGAATTCATGCTGTCTCCAAATACAAGAAAAGTTATGTGTTGGGGTTATGGTTTTTCTTATGGTTGGTCAACCCTCAGCCAGATGTTCAGATCCTATTGGGGATTTTTATCCACCTATCGCGTCCATCCCAAGGACTTGAGATAGGCAGATGTGGAAAGTGGATGGTATGAGTGGCAGGAATAAATAATCTGTTTGAAACAAAGCTGTCTTTTGCAACTGATGGATGGTCGATTCTGCCAATGCCAATAAGTGTTCACGTGATGCTCCAGATGTTTTGTTATTTTTATTAGCCTTCTCTGAAGGGCCAAATGAAAACGGGCTAAGGTCCTTTCATTTGATGCTTTGTACCTAAAGTAGCCATGTTGGAAGATCTACTTTTTAATACAGGTAGTCCTTGTTTAGCAGCTGCCTCATTTAGCCACTATTTGCAGGAATGAAAAAAAAGATAACTTTGTGATCACTCCTCACATTTATGACCTTCTCGGGTCTGTAAACCAAAGGAAAGCTGAAGCCAGATCATAATAAGCACCGTTACAGTTTCACTTAGCGACCAAGAGGCCGCCCCCAATTATGGTTGCTAAATGAGAACTACTTACAATCATTTTTAAAGGAGCCTCTCAAGAACTTTCTAGGCAACACATGGATACAATTTCAGGATTTGGAGCTGCTGGAATGAGTTAAAGGTTTCTTGTATAACAGAGCTCTCAGCAGACCAAGGACTGACTGGCAACTACATCTCCTTGGTTCTTCTTTACCCAGGCTTCCAAGGACCTCGTGGACCACCAGGACCACCAGGACCAGCCTTCAATCAAGGTGATCGAGGTAATCCAGGCCGCCCTGGTCCTCCGGGCTTCCCAGGCCTCAAAGGCGATGCAGGCATCCCTGGACTTAACGGAATCCCTGGTGCATCAGGTTTCAAAGGTGAGGAGATGTAGTGGAATGTAGTCTGGATTCCCAAGAGGGAGGGGCTACATTGCAGATGAGCAAGACACAATGAAGTTTACATAGTTTGCGTGGGAGAAAGAGGGTGAAGACGACTCCCCCCTAGGTGTTCTCAATATATATTTAATAGTGTAAGTAGTTTGCTTTAGTTTGGCAAGAGTCTGTCTATGGGTGAGGAACAATAAAGGAAACTGCTGAGAACTTCAGTATGTCTTTCTTGGTATTTGGAGCCTGATGAGTATTATGAAGGCTCAACCCTAGGTAGAGGCACACGTTTCTCAGGGGCTAACAGAAAATATTTACTGCAAACTCCACACGGCATCAGGAAGGGCATCTGGCCAGTAAACGCTCAGCTCCATTCAGTCACCTCAACTCTACCCTGAATTAAGGGATTACAAGAATAGTAAAAATGGAATTTATCCTCAAAGGCCTCCAAATTGGGTTCCCGTTTTTTGTCATATAGTCTGGCAAGAGATATCAGAGCAACTTCAGTGTTTGCCAATAAGTTACAAAAGACAAGCTACCAAATCAGATGAATTTTCAGTTCTCCTTAATTTAGTTTTAGTTTACTTTATTGTCATTGCACCTCATACAACGAAATTAAATGCCATCTTCAGTGTACATATAACTATAAAAATAAAACATAAACACACATCCTTCACATTCTATACAATTGAATTGAAAACCTGATATTGTACTAATACTGCACTATACAGTAGAATTCACTATAGTTACTGCTCTGGGATAGAAGCTGATTTTCAGCCTTCTTGTCCTTGTTTTTATTATTCTGTACCGTCTGCCAGATGGGAATAGTTCAAAAAGAAAAAAGAAAGGGTTCTCAGGATGAGATGGATCTTTGAGAATGTTTTGAATTTTCTTAAGGCAGCGGAAGCTATAAAGCTCTTCCAAAGAGGGGAGAGGGCAACCAAAGATCTTCTGGGCAATGACGTTAACCCTCTGGAGTGCTGTCCTATCTGCCCCTGTGCAATTGGCAAACCATACACAGGTGAAGTAAGTTAAAATGCTCACTATGGTACAGCAGTAGAAGGTCACCAGCAGAAGTCAATCAACGGACCTTTCTAGCAGCCAAGCTCTGTCTAGTTTAGAAGGTTGGTTCAAAAGTCAACCTCTGGATCTTTCTCGTTTCTTCTTAGGATTCAGAGGGGACCCAGGTTTCATGGGAATGCCTGGGAAAGATGGACTGCCAGGTGATCCAGGTTTCCCTGGGCCAAAAGGCAAAGCAGGCCCTCCAGGTAAGTCTTGGCAAATGCACGTAACTCCAGATCAAACCATACAGGTAGTCCTCAATTTAGGCAGCGGATCACACAGCAATCACTTGAAGAAGTTACGATGAACCTTCCCAGGCTCAAGATTCCAGCAGCCTTACTCCCTGCAGTCACATGATCACATTTTAGGCTCTTGACAACCAGTACCCATTTATAGCATCTTGATGGCCAAATGACCACATTTTAGAGTGTTTTTGTCAAAATCCCATCATTTACTTCTGATTTTTAGCAAAACCAGCTCAGACGAAACGATCGGTTTGCTTTACAATCTCCACATTCACTTAATAACCACTGCAAAAATAAAGTCATGAAGTCAAGTTGACCACTTGGGTGACCTGTTTTACAACTTTTATGATTTACGACTGTAATGGGCAGGCTCTATTAGGGTTATAAGTTGAGAACTACTGCATGAGCATCAGACAGATGATTAGCTATGTACTGTTTTTGAGAAAGCAGGCAACGATTGGAGGAAAAAGCAGACACAAGCGATTCAGGGGCTGAAGGTCCATATCTCATAAATTGAACTCAACTCAGGCAATGTTGAGCACATAAGATGTCTTACCGAAATCTCTATTCTATAGTTCTTGCGTCCCTAATTTTACTGGGCTTGACATCATCCTGGAATCTAGGATGAACCCCAAATTCAAGTTTGTTTTAAAGTTGAAGTTATGGTAGAGATGTTTACCGAAGTTCAGAATTTAGGCAACTTTGCTTCCTATATCAGTTCAGGAGACCATGGTGGTCCAGACATGGTCACTGCTTCCCTGGGTGCTACATTTGGGGTTCCAGACAAACAGACGTGCCATTTTATAGGACATTCCTCTTCTTTCTCAGGCATTCTTGATCTATTTTAGATCTCTCTCTTTTTTTTTTAACTATGGCCTTTTTTAAAAAGTTGAAGATGTGGTGGATTCTCTGGGTTGAGACATCTTTCACTGCAGATTGAAGTCAGGAGAAACAGTTGGAAGGGAGGAACGTTCTACACTTTAGCAATTCATTGCTTGATTGTTGCAGGTTGTCCACTGTAATAGTGACAGAAAAATATGACCTCGGATTTTCTAACCAAATTGGTAGGGTGTCCCATGAACGTCATTTTACAAGTCACCCTTCCTCTGTGTTATATAGGTTCTCCTGGGCTGCAAGGAGCTACAGGCATAACCCAACCACCAGAAGAGATCAAAGTTCCTCCTGGCTTAATCGGATTGCCTGGAAATAATGGCAACCCTGGTTTAAATGGAGACCCTGGCTTCCAGGGGCAAACTGGACCACAAGGTAAAACAAGTTACATTGTCCATAGAAATGGGGGCATGCAAAGCTGGTACTCTGGAGAAGGTGGTCTCTCAAAGATCCTTGGAGAATCCATCTTCCTGTGGTTATTTACAAAGACCTTCAAGCTTAAAACAGAATGCTCTGGGTACTGGCTTCTAAGAGAAAACAGAGAGAGAGAGAGGGAGAGGGAGAGGGAGAGAGATGATAAAGTTTGAAGACCCTTGTGATAGATGATAGATAGATGATAGATTGATAGATAGGTCAATAGGTAGGGAGGGAGAGAGAGAGAGAGAGAGACTGACTGACTGACTTTTGGCTTCATGCAAGGAAAGCAGCAGAAGCAGTAGACGACTTTCTTTCTCTCCTCCAAACTCCGCCAGAAACGAGTCTTTGTGAGACTTGTAGTACTGGCTCAGCCTCTTGGAGCAGGAGGCCTTGCAGGGTCCCAAAGACTCATTTCTGGCAGAGTTTAGGTGGGGAGAAAGAAATACTTTTGCTGCTTTCCTTGCGTGCAACCAAAAGCAGAAGAGAGAAGTGGAAAGAAGCAGCCCGGTGACCAGACCAGGCGAGTGGGGCAAGTTCCCCCACTTCGCCCTTTCCCCCCTCCCCTCATTACTTCATGTTGTGTGCAATGCAAGGGATGCAAGCCTTGTGTTCCCGCGGGCCATGTGGCCAGCACAGCCTTGTGTTCTCATACAGCCTGGATTAATTGTTTTGGGGGTGACATTTCTCTGCGGACCACTAAAAATTTTCCATGGACCACCAGTGGTCCCCGGCCCACTGGTTGGCAACCACTGTTCTAGTCCAACTTATACCATTTCATGTAAGTGGCTGTCCAATCTCTTCTTAAAACCCTCCAGTGATGAAGGACCCACAACTTCCAGAGGCAGACAAATTCACTGATTAATTGTCCTCATTGTCCGGAAGTTTCTCCTTGATTCTAGGTTGCTTCTCTCCTTGATTAGTTTCCATCCATTGTTTCTTGGCCTGCCCTCAGGTGCTTTGGAAAATAGGTGGAATTCCCCTCCTTCTTTGCGGCAGCTCTCCTCAAATATTGGAAGACAGCAGTCATGTCTCCCTTAGTCCTTCTCTTCATTAGACTAGACGTATCTGGTTCCAAGCCAAGATAATCTGGTCTGTTCTTAAGGGTATCTATCTCTTGTGACTTCTGAATTGAAAGGGTTATCATAAATGAATGGGACAAACATTTTATGCTAATGACCAGGTCCAAAAGGAAAAGCAGGCATACCTGGCCAGATGGGATTTAATGGCTTACCAGGTCCACCTGGTGTGGTAGGAGACCCAGGTTCCCCAGGAACGCCAGGACTACCAGGGTTTGAAGGTAAGTTGACATAGATTAGCATCTTTTGACTTGGGAGCGCTATAAAAACGGTCAGATAATGTCTGATTAATGACTGATCTCTCTTTGCAGGACGTCCTGGGAATCCAGGCCTGGCTGGATTGCCCGGGATGCCAGGTCGTAGCATTGGGGTTGGCTATACCTTGGTGAAACATAGCCAGTCGGACCAGATCCCACCCTGTCCGGTGGGCATGAACAAACTCTGGGACGGCTACAGTTTGCTGTATGTGGAGGGCCAGGAGAAGTCCCACAATCAAGACCTGGGTGAGCCACGTGTCCAGCTGAAAACAAGGGGAAACCACAGAAAAATAAGAGGGCAGGAAAGAATCCTTCCATTCATGAAAGAGAAGATGATTTTGCAATAGGGAAGGAGAAGGGGAAGGGAGAAGGAGGGGAATGGAAGGGTAGGGAAGAGGAAAGGGAAGGAAAGGAGAAAGGGAAGGGAGGAAGAAAAGAGAGATGGGAAGGGAAGGGAAAGTGAAAGGAAAGGAAAGGAAAAGAAGAGAGAGAGATGGAAAGGGAAGGAAAAAGGAAAGGAAAGAAAAGGAACAGAAGAAGAGAGAGATGAGAAGGGAAGGGAAGGAAAGGAAGTCCAATAAATGTGTTAATTACAGTCCAGAAGTTGTCTATATGGCCTAACACAGTCTAACTGAAGAATGAAGAATGAAGTGTTATGCAATCATGACAGATTTATGAGCAGTCATTTAGTGACTGTTCTAAGTTACAACAGATTTACAACCCATCTTTAAAGTTACCCCGGGCTACTTCCCCAAATCCCAGTCCCAGTTGTGATCATAGGTCAAGGAGCTGAGACTTTTCAGGCAGCTGGCTTCTGAACACACCACACTTGCAGGCAGTCCTTGAATTCCAACCATTTGTTTAGTGATTGTTCAAAGTTGTGACACACTGGAAAAAATGACAGGGGACAGGTTTTAACACTTATCACCGTTGCAGCCTCCCCAAGGTCACGTGATCAAAATTCGGGCACTTGGCAACTGGCATGTACTTACGACTGTTCCACTGTTCTTGTCATCACCATTTGTATCCTTCCCAGCCAGCTTCCAACAAGCCAAATCAACGGGGGAGGCAGATTCATTTAAGAACTACATGATTCGCTCAACTACTATAGGGATTCACTTAATAACTGTGATTAAAAAGGTCGTTAAAGTGGGCCAAAACTCACATAACCATTCCCTTCCTGAGCAATACCGATTTGGGGCCCTGTTATGATCGTAAGTTGAGGAACTACCTGTATTCTGACCGTCGCAGCTGCAGAAATGAGAGTCCTTCTTAATGCTCCACTTCATGTTTTGCTTCTCCATTCTCCAAGGTTTTGCTGGCTCCTGCCTGCCTCGCTTCAGCACTATGCCTTTTATTTATTGCAACATTGACGAAGTGTGCTACTACGCCAGCCGCAATGACAAATCCTACTGGCTTTCCACCACCGCTCCGATACCCATGATGCCCGTCAGCAGCTACCAAATCGCCCAGTACATCAGTCGCTGCTCGGTGTGCGAAGCACCATCCCAAGCCGTGGCTGTGCACAGCCAGGACATCACCATTCCGCAATGTCCTGAAGGCTGGCGGAGTCTCTGGATTGGCTACTCCTTCCTCATGGTAAGAAATCCCAGAAGGGATGCCCACGGGTGGGAATGAACATCCTTTCAGTGCATATGCACAGAGCGCCTGTGCACAGAGCGCATGGCAGGGCCTGTCTAGCCGGGAGATCTTCAGGCCAACGGTGCCTCTTCCCAATTGCCACTTAACGGCCAAGTGTGTATGGAGGTTGTTAATCATCCATGTCATGGTTATCCCAAAGGTGCTTTTTCCAAACAGCCAACAGGACAAGAAAAAAAAAACATTTCAAAATGACCAAAGGGAAAAAAGAGGACAGGCACTTTCATATTTCATAACATCACAGCTATCCCATAAAACACAGTCGAAAGGGGAGGTCCTGCGTTGAAGTTGCTTCATATTTCACATTTTTGCTTCGAAATCCCATGCTCAAATACAATATGGGAACCAAGCCGTCTCATAAGCATGTTATTATTTAATATTAAACACGATCATATGATCTCCAGCCTCCTGAAAGATACTTGCCTCCTCAAGTTTCCAAATTAGAGGCCCAAGGAGGCGTTGCAAAAGAGTAGTAGGTGGGCAGGATATATGAGGTGCCTAGCGTGCTACACCTCACTTAGGGGCTGCTCCCATGATTAAGCAAAGTGAAGCAGCCCCCTGTGGCAACAGATGCTGGAGAACAGGAGAAACAGTCCTTAGCCAATTCAGCTAAATCGTTGGATGGAGCTCCACCTACCACATATGTATCCTGGGTCAAATAGAAGTAAGAATTTATAGTGGTTACCCATAACTAGAACTGAAGAAGCTTCTTGGGTGAAAAGCAAAACTTTTTCTAAGAAAAAACTCCCCCACCCCACCCCAAGAAAGACCAGTTATCTTTGGGATTGCACTTTAACGCCTTTAATTTGGGGGCGAGTTCATGGAGTTAAATATTTAAAAAAGAGGCTTTGCTGTTTGTTAAGAGTCTTTACTTTTTAAACTTTCCTAGCCTGCCTGGCCACAGCCAGTGAGGCTTTTAACAGCAGGGAAAACAAAATAGCAATTTTCGTATGAGCTTAGAATCATGGGGCTTCTACTCCAACCTCAAGGCAGGACACCTGATAGCAGAGGTCCCCAAACTTGGCCACTTTAAGACTTGTGGACTTCAACTCCAAGAATTCTCCAGCCAGCATAGCGTGGCCAAGTTTGGAGACCTCTGCCTTATACCATTCCTGGTCAAATGTGTGCCCAGTCTCTTTTTGGTTCCAGTGATTCGAATTTGGCTGTGACTCTCAAAGCCAGTTGTCTGCGGTCAACTGGGCCAAGCCATGCTGATTTTTCCCCCCTTCAGAAACTGGCCATTATAGGGCACTGTTGACTCAGATATTTGCATTTGACCTTCCGTAGCAGTTGATACGATTCTTTGCACCATCATTCTCTCGGGGTGCTTTCTTTCAGCACACGGCTGCCGAAGGCGGTGGCCAGTCCCTGGTCTCTCCCGGATCCTGCCTGGAGGACTTCCGCGCCACGCCTTTCATTGAGTGCAACGGTGCCCGGGGGACGTGCCATTATTTTTCCAACAAGTACAGCTTTTGGCTGACCACGGTGGAGGCGAACCATCAGTTTGCTGAGTCTCCCGTCTCCGAAACGCTGAAGGCGGGTCAGCTCCGGACACGGGTGGGACGGTGCCAAGTCTGCATGAAAAATTTGTAGCGAAGGCCGGGACATGAGACCTTATTCTTCTAAGACCAAGAAATCAGCATTTGTGTCCCAGCTGGGCAATTGCCATCTTCCCAAATCTTCCCCAGAGCCCTCTTGTCTCCATCAAAATATGGTGCTATCTTTCCCCCTTGTTTCTATCTTCCTGGCTACCTCAAAGCCCTTTTCTGCCTTCTCAACTGCCACATTCACTGATTTTTCACAAGATACACGGATCTTGAGCAAAGATTTCTTCTCAAGATTATGACTCTTAAGGTCTTTTCGCGTTAAGGATTCGAGACTATGTCAGGAATTTCACAAATGTTTTTGCCTGCATGCACACACTTATAATCATTATATTCATCTTAAGTTAGCTGCTTATTTTAAGGCCTAAAAATAACTTAGTTGGCTGTCTAGAAGTGTTTCTGTTCTATGATCAATGGTTATGATCAGATTTGAAGGTTCAGGTTTGTGAAACAGTTAACAACATTGATCAAAGCTTGCCTATTAAACAGTGAAGTGACAATAAAATAAAAGAAACTTGTTAGGAGAGGAAAATAGTGGGATTTTCATCCATAACACGAGGAACAGGCCTATTAAAAGAATGATAATGTGCATCTTTTGAAGATGAAGAATTTTTATGGGGATGGTGCAATTTGATTTCACCTGCTTGATTATTCAGCCCAAGAATGTTAATCCAGCATTGTTGCTACTCTGTGTGTAAGGTTTTCTTACAAATGTTTCAGAACCTCTCAGCTTATTTGTTAATGTACCGCAAGTAGTATTCTTTTGTGGCATTCAGTGGTGCTAATCACAGACCCTCTTGACAATGACAAATCTTGGCTCAGATGCCAAAATATAACTTGAATTTATCTGATGAGACCACTCCTTCCTTTCTGTGTTGGGACATCTGAATGCTTTCTGGGCTCATGCATCAGTTTCATGATGCATCCAGACTGAGAAACTAGGTGGGTAGCAAACCAACTTCAAGTAACAGTTGTGAACAGTTAATGTGTTCCACTCTGATAACAATCATCCCTCGGCTTAGTCATAGCTATGGTTAATTCACCAACAGAAGAATTATTCAGAAGTGGTGGAGTGAAAAGGAAAGAGAAGGGTAGAGATCCAGCTCATAGGATCACCCAAAGAAGTTAGAGGCAGAATTCACCCTAGTGGACCAGTAAGCAACTGAACATATTAAGATGATTTACTAAAGGAAACTATGTTAAAAACTGCTCAGTAGAAAGGCTGAGGGGTACTTCCTGGGCGACCATTCTGTTGGCTAAGAATACTGAAGACAGGAAAGGCTTAATTTCCATCTTATAAATTATTCTGGTATTCTAGCTGGGAAGGAGTGGATTAGTAAATTAGCATGTTTTCTAATTTCTCTCAGAGCTTAACTCAATGATGCTTCTTTGTCCATAACCGCACGGCTGAGCTGTGATCTACTATCTGTGTCTTTGCTCACCACCTTGAGTAGTGTCCGCCCTGCTTAACCCTTTGACTCCCTTGGTTCTACATTATATTTGGTCCTTTCTTCTACAAGCTGTTTTTACAGCCTTAGTCCATCTGTTTCCACTTGGTGAATGGGCCAACATAATTATTTTGAAGACTATCTTCTTAATTCCTTAACAGCCTACTGATATTCAGGTTATACAAATGTTCTTCAACTTTATACAGCCCTGAGATGCTGATCCGCTATTACAGATGTTGGCACAGGACCTTTATGTTTATATAGCAGACATATTACTCCATTTGCAATAGGTCTACAAGCTGGAGCAACAGTTACTAATCTTTAACAAAAACAGTTTCAAAGATCATTACTTCAACTGTCTCTGTGCTCTAATTGTACATGATATGAGAAAATTCATGTTGCATGTCCTGGATTTCATTTCCACAATATTTCTTTTTTTTTTTTTTTTGAGGTAGCTTTGAAATTGCTGGTGCTTGAAATAATTAGTATAGTTTTAAATAATTACTTTTATGTAAATGTAACACTGAGTAGGAGTTGGATGAACTGACTCATATGCCAATATTATGGTTTTCTTGATTTTATTTTTTACTAGTCTTGCATTTTGTAATGCACTGCTGAAAGTATCTTCAGAGCACTGATTATATTTTGACTCTTATTTTTTTTTCTAAAAAGTAGTAAAACAACACGTCCACTTTGTGAGTTATATTCCACTGCCTCCTTACAAGAAGCTTTGTAACTCTCTCCAGGCACGTTCCTCAACCTGTGTAAGTTGTCAAGTAGATTTATATTAAGTTTTGGTGACCAAAATAGAATTGAAGAGTTAGAAAGGATCCAAAACTTCATATAGATCAACTTTCTTCAATGACCAAAAACACCCATTAAATTATCCGCAAGAGTTTGTTGTCCATCTTCTTAAAAACCTCCAGGACTTTTAGCTCTTGACCAAAGGAAAAGGCAATTTTCACAGAGATGATGTTCAGATTTAAATAGACTTTGGAAGAAAGTTCTGAATGCGTAAAACAGAAATTGGGCTTATGAGTGGAGTCCCAGTTCTACATAAGGTCTATATTAATCAAGCAAACACAGAAAAGGTTATCAGTAAACCTGTCTCAACTTACAACAATTTGGGGAACAAAATTCTCATAACCATACTGTACTTTAAAATTCCACTCCCCTTTTTAAAAAAAGGATCAACTCTTTAAAAGCTCATGAATAGCTGTACTAATGCTATCTTCTGCCCACAATTATATTAATTTTTCCCAAATATACAGGCAATGTTGACTCTTGGTGGCCAACTCTTGGCAGGTTCCATATTTGGAAAGTAGAGATAGTCCTTGACTCATGACCACAATTGAGACTGGATCTTCTGCTGCTAAGCAATGCACACCTAACTTTAAGTCATGTCCAATTTTATTGTCGCAAGCTGCTTGGGTAGATGATGAACGTGTGACCCCAAGGACACTGAAACCATCACAAATACGTGTTGGTTCCCAAGCACCTTATTGCATTCGTGACCGCAGGAACACTGCAGTGTTGGACGTGCCGGGACTGGTAATAAATTCCCCTTTTCATTCAGCACCACTGTACCTTTGAACAGTGATGAACTAAACAAACAGGTGTTGTGGTCAAACACCACTGCATATTACTAAGTCTGAAGAATACAACAGTCTTCAACATGATCACAACAGGGACCAGAATTTCAGTTGCTAAGGCAGTTAAGTTGTCCCTGATTTTATGGCTTTTAAGCAAATCATTGCAGTTGTTGAATGAATCCAGTTTGTCCTGTGACTTGTCAGAAGACACCTGGAAAGGTAGAGATCCCATGATCCTGGGATGCTGCAACCATCATAAATACCAGGCAGTCCTCAACTTACAACAGTTCATTTAGTGACCGCTCAAAGTTATAATGGCACTGAAAAAAAGTGACTTATGACCATTTTTCACACTTATGCCCATTGCAGCATCCCCAAGATCACGTGATTTACATTTGGATGCTGGACAACTGGTTCATGTTTATGACGGTCATGTCATGGGAACCCCTTTTGCAATCTTCTGACAAGCATAGACAATGGGGAAGCCAGATCAACCGAGTTAGTAACTTAACAACTGCAGTCATTTCAACTTAACAAATGTGGCAGGAAAAGTAAAATGAAGCAAAACTCACTTCACTAATTTCTCATTTAACAGCAAAAATTTGGGGCTCAATTGTGGTCGTAAATTGAGAATTATCTGTACATTCTGCTTGTCAAGTGCCTAAATTTTGAGCATGAGTCCCTGAAGATGTTGCCATGATTGTAAGTGTGAATACTTCTTGTACGTCAAATTTCTTTAGTGCCATTGTAACTTTGAACTAAACAAATGGTTGTAAGTTAAGGTCTGCCTATAGGTACAAACTCCCACCAATAAGGCATTTAATTCTGCACAGGATAATGGCACTAGCTTACACGATGTTTTAATCTGCCAGTGTAGTGATGGTTAATGTAATTAGTCACCTATGTTGCCACGTGATGTGGAGTGAATATTAAATATACATAACCGTATCAGGGCAGAAAACAATCGGAAAACTGAGGCCGACAGCTTTTCTCTGGTTCTTAAAACGCTCCAACTCCCCATCCCCAAACTGGCATCCAACCTATTCAACAGCTAAGAAATGAGATGCACAAATAAAGTGCTCTTAACAAGGGGAAACATGTAAATGTTTAATTTAAAATAAATAAGATACAGTTGAAACAAAAACATGTTTTCTTTTACTCAAGAGCAAAAGAGGTTTAATAATGATTTGAAATTAAAAGTCAAAGTGAAAAAGGGTCATCATAATTATAAAGAGACCTTCTGTATGTTGCAAGAACACGGGAGGAATCGAAAGGTTTGCCTTCCAGTCCTCTGCTTATATTAATGTATTTCCTAGAAACAAGAAACGTTTTTTGAAAAATTGCACTTTTTATACGTGTCCTTCCATAAAAACACTTTGGGGTTTCCAAGTGCTGTGGCAAGAAATGTGTGGAGATTGAAGAAAAGCATGGCTTTCACCCGAATAGTTGAAAAAGGAAACAAGGCAATGACATTCACTCCTAAAAAATATTGTCCATTGAAGGAACAAGAGGTGAACGTTCTCCTTGACAAGGTCAGGCCTTCCGTGTGAGCAAAGCTATTGCATAATATTATAATTACCATCCAGCTATCGTTGAGGCTGGCAAGACCGTTCTCAGCAATATGACGAGCCAGTTCTTGCTTCGGGGTTCTCTTGAGAGCTCTTCTGCAGACAAGATTCTTTCCTTGGGGAGAAGCAGGGGGGGGCGGGGGTGCGGGGGTGGACAAACACAGGGGCTGGGGAACCAGGATCCATGCCCTTCTCAAGAAGTGCTTTTTTTGGAACTGTTCTCCTGAGGTCTCGGGTCTGTTCACAGGCAGGCACTTCAGGGTGAGAAAGGCGCTGTGGTTTTGCTCCGCCCAGGTTGCCTTCATACGCTCAAGATCTCAAATTCTTCTTCCATTTCAAACAGCTTATCCGTGGAGTCAATGAGCTCTAAGGAAAATGGAGAAACTGGATTTCTTTGTAAAAACAGATTGGCTCTTATATAAAAACCTTCCCCATTCAAGCTTTGTCGAGCTTGGGGGGCGGGGCTGGGAATACCAAAACTGCACTCCTCTAACTATAGGTAGTCCTTGATTTACAACCACAATCGAGCCCAAAATTTTTTGTTCAGTGAATTTCACCCCATTTGACCACCTTTCTTACCACAGTGGTTAAGAGAATCGCTGCGGTTCTGTTAATTCACTGTTAAAGTCAGCAATACACAGTTGTTAAGCGAATCTGGATTCCCCACTGACTTCTCTTGCCATGATCCCGGGACAATGCAACCGTCATAAATATGAACCAGTTGCCAAACATCCAGATTTGATCCTGCGACCATGGAGATGCTGCAACAGCCATGTGTGAAAAATGGTCATAAATCCCTTGCCCCCTCCCCAACTGTTGTAATGTTGATCACTAAATGAACCATCGTAATTCGAGGACTACTTATAGGTGGGAAATTGGATGGAGAATGGCTGTTGGAAAGCAAACGAGTGAGGAACAAATCAACCCATCAGAGGCTGCAGGGACGTCTCCCAGTATAACTTAGCTGTCCACAACAAGAAACCCTTCTAGTTCTTTCCGTTACGGTATCAATATGCTTACAAGGTGTCAGCAGGTGCTTAATGTTGACTTCACCCCAATTGAACAATTTTTTTGATCCAGAAGGAATGGACAAGAAGTTTGCTCGTGCAAGCGAGCAAACTTTGGCCTCGATTCCAAAAAGTTGCTTCAGAGCATGAAAGTAGCACTCACCAACAATTGCTGTGCCTTTTCCAAGGAGTAAGGCAGAGGTCTCCAAACTTGGCAACTTTAAGACTTGTGGACTTCAACTCCCAGAATTCTCCAGCCAGCTATGCTATGTTGGCTGGAGAATTCTGGGAGTTGAAGTCCACAAGTCTTAAAGTTGCCAGGTTTGAGGACCCCTGGAGTAAGGAATAAGTTCCACTGCTTTAAGGAGCTGCTGTTCAGAAATCTACTCCTTGCGGCCAAGTGTCCAAATAGGCTTAGGTCAGTTATAATCCTCGGGGCTTCATTCACACAACATGCTAAACTGAGGTTCTTTTGCAGTGGGGCGCTTTGTGTAAATGCAGAAAATGAATCCATTCGCATTTAAGGCTGTGTGCAAATGGCGTGGACAAAGTAACACAGGTATCATAATGGGGGAAATGAAGGAAATCCCTTTGAAACACCCCTTTACCTGCTCCGGTGGTGGTGACTTCTGGTTTTGTGGGAGGTATGAAAGGGGGCCAGTGTGGTGGGTGCTTCTGAACCAGCTCAAACATTCGTAGACTCTGCTTCTTATGTATCTCCTGGGAGGGTGGAAATGCCATTTGTAAATTGCAGCACTTAAGCAAAATTATTAACCACCCAACCCTCAAGAATTCAAAACGCCACGCTGAATGTTTAAGAGCTGGGGACTACAGACCATGCCTTCCTGTCCTTTCTATGTTTAACCTTGTTTAAATTTTGTATGAAAAAATACAATCCAAAATTAGGTATTTATCACTTGAGCTATTTTTTTGCATCAGAAGTTCAAATTCACTATGCTATTTAATTCTTGTTCTTAAATACCAAATAAAGGGCATTAAAAGACAAGGAATGAATTAATTTCAGGCCAATGAAAACCCATTTTTAGAAAGTAATAGCTGTATTTTTCTATTTCTGACTTTCTTTTGGGATCACTCATGCAAGATCACAGTTCCATTTAAAACACCATATATATTAAGCGCACAAAACTCCAGAAGGCTTGTAAAGCGCTCTTCAGGAAGACAAGTTTTAAAAAGTATCAGCACAGCAAAGAAACAACAAAATAATTATAATAATATTCAGTACAATGGAATAAACAAGCATCCAATATGAATCTCTCTCTTACAATCTTTCTATCCCTCTGGTTATTATCAATCCTTCTAATAGTAAATCTGTTAAACACAAAACAAGAAATGATAATAATTTTCACGTTTTATGCTTTCCCTAATACTTGCCTGTTGCACAAAGCTACACCAGTTATCAAAGTCCTTTTCTTCTTTACAAAAGAATCCCTGTAACAATGGAAGAATATTAGAAAGGAAAAACAAGGAATAATCCAATGATAGAAACATTTAGTCATTATACATTCTTTTCAATTCTCTCAGAAGGGTATTATTAGGCATCTTGAAACAGTAAGCTTAGGTGCTAATGCAAAACACAATAATCAGAACAGATTCAAAATGGCTTTTTCATCACAGTAAAACTAAGCCAAAATACACAGATAAATTGTATTCACAAGTCATGCTAAGCTATTGCTTGGTCTATCCAAAACTCCTTTTTTTTACAAATCACAGCAGCTTAATGTACGTATATAATATACTGTCAAAACAAGCAGACTAGGCTATAGGTTAATCTGTTGTATAAATGTCTAAAACAGGGCTCTCCAAACTTGGCAGCTTTAAAGACTTGTGGGCTGGCTGGGGAATTCTGGGAGTTGGAAGTCCACAAATCTTAAAGTTGCTAAGTTTGGAGAGCCCTGGTCTAATGCCTAGATTAGAACTTTGTTAACCCTGTATCACAATTTCAACAAGAAATTTCTTTGAAAATGTAATTGGCATCCCGTTGCCTACGTTGGATTTCCTGAACAAGGCACATTCTTCTGGGTGGGGTGGGATGTTGTCCACCTCCTCACTGCACCCCGTCGCAATACTTACTAATGCTACCGAGGGATCGAGGTTCATTATCTTCATCCGGTGGGGGGGCTTGCTGGCAGTGAAAGCTGTGGTCATCAACTGCACCACTCTCATCCGAATCTACAAAGACCTGGGTGGTGTGAGGGTCCAGGTAGATCAATTCATTTCCTACAAGGAAGAAGCAAGAAAGGGGTTGGATAGCCATGAGTGGAATGGAAAACCGGGCAGCTCTGCATGGCAGGTGGACATTGATTTTGTCCACCTAAAATCCAGGATCTGCTAAAGCCCCAAATCTGAATTCCCATACGAGGGGTGGGGGGGTGGGGATTCAGTCTTCAAATCAGGTCCTAAAGTACTCCTCTCTTCAGCTAAGAAACAAGCTGAGATGAATATGGCTTGTGTGGATCTCCCCTTCAAAGCACGAAGCTGTGGAGAATAGACTGGACTCCAATCTTCAGTATATGCTCTTTAGTATATGTGATTTCTCTTCCCCTGGTGTTTTTATTTGCTGCTTCAGATTTAGAAGAATCCTTCAACAGAACTACTGCAACAACTTCATTTTTCCTTACCCAGAAATCCTATAAAGTAGTAGGCATTGTTTGGTTTTCCTCCTAAAGCTCCTAAAGATTGCGGCATCTTAAAGCATTCCTAAAGATCCAAAGGAGAAAGAAAAAAAAAATATATATTTATGTCTTACTGTCCCCCAAATATACTATTTGTGCTTCTTTCCTTCAGCAACGGAATTCAAGGCAGCTTATTATCTACTTCCTCCAGGTAAAAATCTGCTTATTTTGAGTTAGACCAGGACCGGTAAGGCACGACCCCCACCTGTTTTCTGAAAGCCTTCTTACAAAGATATGCAAATCACAGAATTACAGAGGCATGACTTTTCTCTTTTCCTGGAAAAATAAGTTGGAAAATAGATGTCTTAAGCTCCAGGCTGGCTTCTCAAATCTATTTGAGGTGGGATTTCTCCAAGCCTGCCAAAAAGCCAAACAGCTGAACATTCTAACCTGCCGTGTCTGCCGAAGCAGAAATAAATTACATTAACTAACCTCCAAACTAGACTTATTTATCTGTGCATTCAGAATATAAGGAAGGATGATGTGAATTAGAAATTACGCCATGAAGAGCTTATGGAACCTCAGAATTGATTTCTTAAAACTGTGTACTTTAAAGATGGCCTAAAAAATCTGATACAATTTTAGCATTTTCACGAAGTGAAACGATGATCAGGCACGTTCATTTTTCTAGTACAGATAGTCCTCAACTTACAACAGTTCATTTAGTGACCAAAGTTATAACGGTGCTAAAAAAAAGGGACTTATGGCTGTTTTTCACGCTTACAGACCGTTGTGGCATCCCCATGGCCACGTAATCAAAATTCAGATGCTTGGCAACTGGTTCCTATTTATGACGGAGTCATGGGATCCCCTTTTGCAACCTTCTGACAAGCAAAGCTAATGGGGAAGCCAGATTCACTTAACAACCATCTTACTAATTTAACCGCTGCAGTGATTAACAACTGTGGCAAGAAAGATGGTTAAATGGGCGCAAAATTCACTCTTGCTTAGTGACAGAAATTTTGGGCTCAGTTGTGGTTGTAAGTTGAAGAATGCCTGTATCAATTCTTACCCTGGACCATCCAGGTCATTTCAGTGTTTCAATGGCTATACATGCGTGTGTGTGTTTGTGTGTGCGTGTGTGTGTGCGTGTGTCTGCACGTGCATTCCTATATGTGTGTGTCCACATGTCTAAAAAAACCCCAATTGACCTCTTATGGATGAGATCCTTCCTTAAGCCAACTGGCTACTCCACAACTTCTGCCAGGGAGGTCTACCTTAAACGCGTCGACGTAAACCGGGTTGATGTGGTTGATCCCTAGGCGAAGGGGTACGATCAGCAGCAGAGGCTTCCAGCTGCCACCAGGAGCTCCTGAGGTCTTGGCTGGGTTGATGGAGCTCCTATAGGACAGTGAACTGCAGTGAGACCTGGGGCAGCCCTGGAGTGGGGCCCAGCACATTTTTTCTGGTGAAAAAGACAGGGGAAAAAAGAAAAAAAGAAACCCTTATTCCTCAATCCCTTATTAATTTGTCAGTGGCCAAAGAATATTTTGTTTTTTTATTTTATTTTTATTTGTCAATTGCTTATAAGGTAATAGGTATAAGTAAAAACATAGTTATGAATACGTGAATACGTATAAGAAAAAATAAAATATATATATAAAAGAAACAATAGGACAGGGACGGTAGGCACGTTGGTGCGCTTATGCACGCCTCTTGCTTAGAAATAAATTCACCTTGCTTAGAAATATTTTCAGCCTACGTCCCAGTTTAGCGAAGAAAATGAATCCGAAACAGACCGCTCTACCGATTTGTGAAATAAATGAGAAATTCCATATTCACAGGGATTTGGGGCTTAGGCCAAACCCTCCTTTTTTGCAGAAAGAACCCAGAATTAAGAAAATTGTACCTGGTCCTCCCTGCAATTAAGGAAGTCAGGAAAGCTATAAATATCAAACAGAGGCATTTTAAGACTTCAATAAATAGGGAGAGTCTGTTTCCGTTATTATTCTATGTGTGGGTTGATCCTTAATTTAAGAAAGATTAGAAATCTGCAAAACCTTTCAAGGTGGAAGCGTTTTGTTCATGATGCAGCCATGTTGCTCTCAGAATAACCCTGCCATTCCTATTTCACTGCATAACTAAAGGCTGCAGTACTCCGTTCTGAGATCAGAAGAACTCTAGACAACCATTCCAATGTGGAAAGGGGCCATTTTAAATTTGGAACCTTTTCACCTCAAAGTTCCTTGAATACTGAAAAAGACATACACACAGCAGAACAGCTAGCCATAAAAATATCTGTGCCATTTGATTTCCATTTCAGGGAACAAGAGAGAAAACAGACTATCGACGACAGGGGTCTCCAACCTTGGCCACTTTAAGTCTGGGGGACTTCAACTCCCAGCTTTGCTGGCTGGGGATTTCTGGGAGTTGAAGTCCTCCAGGCTTAAAGTGGCCAAGGTTGGAGACCCCTGATCTACGACATGGATGTCAAACTTCCAGAGTCATGTTGGCGTCATGTGACATTTCGCAACGTTTTCCCCCTTCGCAGAGCTGGGGTGGGTGGCCGTGGCCTGCGTGTGACACATCCGGCCCGTGGGCTGCCAGTGTGATGCCCCAGTGTACGATGATCAGCTCAGGGTTTAGGATTGATACTGGAAAAAATAATAATAGGCCTCATCCTGGTAACTGTATTCCTCTTCTCTTGTTCACGGTTTGCCATAAGCTAGAAATGACACAAGTTTTTAAAAAATGGAATTTTAATTCAGGTAACCACAGGCAACATTTCCCAGGTAAAATTTGGGTCAGTCACCAGACCTAGAGATTTACTCTTCCAGGTGTTTAGACTCATGTTTTGTTTTGTTTTTCTGGATTCTAAATGAGGCTTAAATGAAACTGAATTTAAACTTGCTCAGGTTCTGACAATGATTAAAAACTTACTGATATCTTCGATCACCACAGTGTTGTCCATGGACACGTAAACTGCTAAGGAATTCCATTCGTCAAAGAGTGCAAGTTTCCTGAATAAAGCAAGACAGCTGTCAGTCAAAAAGCATGCTCAGTACAAGTAGCCCTCAACGTACGATGACAAATGGAGCCCAGAATTTATGTTGCTAAATGAGAAATTTGTTAAATGAGTTTTGTCATGTTCTACCACTTTTCTTGCCACATTTGTTAAGTGAATCACTGCAGTTGTTAAATGAGCAACATGGCTGTTAAATGACTGACTTCCCCATTGTGTTTTCTTGTGAGAAAGTTGCAAAAGGAGATCACATGACCCCAACCGTCATAAATATGATCCATCTGTCAAACATCTGAATATAAATCACATGACCACGAGGAGGCCACAACAGTCATAAGTGTGAAAGATGGTCCTAAGTCACATTTTTCAGTGTTGTTGTAACTTCCAATGGTGTTCTGGTTCGCTGGCAGCAGGTGCGGGTGGCTGAGGTCTCGGAGAGCGAGGACTCAGATGAGGGGCCTGCGTGTGATGCAGGGATGGGGCCAGGACCATCCGGGATTGGAGTGCTACCTTTGGAGATGGTGGAGGCTGGCAGCAGCAATGAAGAGGTCCCCAAGGAGCCTGTGCCAAGTGCATGCAAGGCAGGGCTGCTCGAAGTAAATAGCAGCTGCAGCAGCATAGGCGACTCGGGAGTAAGGCTGCAAAGTAATGGCCCCTCCCTTCAGAGATAAAAGCCAGCTGAGAAACCGGAGTTCTTTGCAGGAAGCAAAGAAGTTTTTGCACTCAAGCCTTGTGGACATTCGAACTATCTTGGTTGGTGTTTGGAGACTCTTTGTGTTTGAAATATTTCTTGGCAACTTTATCTAGTGTTCTTGGAAGCCTTGCGCCACCTTGGCAAGGCTTGTTCTTATCAGAGAACGAGTCTGAAACAGCCTTTTAACCAGGAAGGAACGGAATTTGTAAAGAATCATTAAAAGGTTTTGCTGTTACCTCTGTTTTGTGTTTGTTTCCTTGGAACAAGGTTTGGGTCAGAACAAAAGGTCACTAAATGAACTGTTTTAAGTTGAAGACTAGCTGTGCTTATTACTCAGCCTTCCAATGTTTATGCCTCCTCCTGCTTGTGGTAGTTTCTCAACGGTGATCTCATTTCAAACACTTTCCCAATGCTACTGATGCAGAGCAGAGATGCTCTTGTGGCAAGCTTAAAACTTCAAAATATAAACACATTTGCTGCAGTTTTGGCAGAAAGACTAAAGAAAGTTTTACCGGTATATGGTCATGATGATCAATCTGGCTTTCTACCAAAAAGGCAGTTAAGGAACAATGTGAGAACTCTTTATTACTGAATATTTACAATAGCATAATGAACAACAGGAAGCTCTAATATTCTTAGGTGCAGAGAAGGCCTTTGACAACTTAAATTGGGTTTATGTTTATGACAACTTAAACTTTATGTTTAAAGTCCTAGAAGTTTAAATTGGGTCTTTATGTTTGAAGTCCTGGGAATTTTATTCAAGGAAATCAAAGCTGTCTATACATCACAGCAAGCAAAAATGGTTATTAACGGTGACCTAAATAACTAATGCAAAATCCGAAAGGGTACAAGACAAGGGTGTCTTTTGCCTCCTTTGCTGCTTATCCTGATGTTGGAAGTTCTGAATAGGAATATCAGGCAAGATGGGAAAATAAGAAGGATAAATATTAAGAAGGAACTGAAGGCCTTTGCTGACAATTTGGTGATATTTCTGCAAGACTCAAAAAATAATATAGAATATTTATGAGGAAATTAAATGAGTATGGGTCTTTAGCAGGTTTTCAAATAAACAAGCAGAAAACATCAATGCTGATTAAGAATGTGACCTCACAAGACGGTGATATATTGATTAGAAGATCTGATTTTAGAGTAGAAAAAAAAGGTGAAACATTTGAGGGCTCTGTTAAGAAACACAAACACCAAACTGTCCCAAAACAATTATGTACCTCTCTGGAATGACATTAAAAAGATTTATTAAGATGGGATAAACTGCAGTTATCACTATTGGGTAGAATGTAATTAAGATGAATGTCTTACGAAAAATGCTTTTGTTTTGGATACTACCAATACTTGTAACTGATATTCCGTTTAAACCAGGGGTGTCCAACCTTGGCAACTTTAAGACTTGTGGACTTCAACTCCCAGAATTCCTCAGCCAGCTGGCTGAGGAATTCTGGGAGTTGAAGTCCACA
>NW_020769328.1:10821700-10833307 GCF_900518735.1 Pseudonaja textilis | reverse complement strand
TCCACAAGTCTTAAAGTTGCCAAGTTTGGACACCCCTGGTTTAAACTATGGTGAGGGACATTTCAAAATTTATATGGTAAGGAAAAAAACCCCAAACATTAGAGATAGACTACTACAAGATCCTAAAGAAAGAGGGGGTCTGGGTCTACCAGATTTGAAATTCTACTTTGATGCTGGCTGTTTGGTCTGGCTAAAAGAATGGATGAACCTTCAGAGTAAGCTGCTACTGGATTTAGAAGGCCATGAATTAGGACTTGGCTGGCATGGTTACCTATGGTATGATAAAATTAAAGTAAACATTGATTTCTACAACCATTTTTTCAGACGTGCTATTTTGAAAGTTTGGAATAAATACAAAACAAGGTTTTCCACCAAGGTGCCTATTAGTTTCCCCGCAAGAAGCTTTTTTAAAGAAAAGAAATGGTGACAAGGCTGAACTGTTGGACTTATGGTAAAATAGTATCTTTTAACTTGGGTGACCCCACTCTCAAATCTAAGGAGGGGCTAGAATCAGGTCATGTCTGCCATTGGTTTACATATTTACAATTGAAAAAAGATTTAAATTAGACAAAAAGAATAATGGGTTTAACTTTGTTAAAAATGATTTGGGAATCCTATTGTGTGGTAGTGACAAACATATTATTGCTAAAGCCTATAAAATTTTATTGAATTTAAATCTGGAAAATGAACAAGTAATGATCCAGTAAGCAAGGAACTTTGTATATAATGTAATACTTGAACAATGGGAGAATATGTGGAATAAAGGTTTAAAATTTACATTAAACTATTACTTCAAAGAAAATTACTATTGGATGATGTATCGTTGCTATTTAATTCCAGATATGTTGTCAAGAATGTATAAAGGTATTTCAAATATGTGTTGGAAATGTAAATGTAAAGAAGGGACTTTTAAATCATTTATGGTGTATGTGTGATAAAGCAAAGAAATATTGGAGTAGGATTCATATCTTAATATAGAAAATGCTTAAAGCGAATATAGGAAGAAAACCAGAGACTTTTCTTTGGGGTTTAATGGAACAAGACTTGGAGAAAAAATTCAGAAATTTGTTGTTATATTGTTGATGACAGCAAGACTCTACTCTACACACAGAAATGGAATGTTACCACAATCCCCACGATGGATGAATGGCTGCAAAAACTGATGAAGTTTAGCAGAGATGGCAAAATGGACTGTTTTGATGAAAGAAAAAAATACAAATACTTTTATTTCTACTTGGAAACCACTTCTGGATTTGTGCTTGAGGTGGGGAAAAAATGAATGTGACACAGTGGACAGGTGCCCCAAATACAATTGTGACCGTGGGGACAGAGTGCAATCTTAGGATGAGTCACAAGTATCCTTTCGGGATCTAACTTTCAACGGTCATTAAATGAGGACCCCACACACATATTGCAGAATACACATGCTGGCTTACTTCAGTACTTGGGCAACAGTATTTGGTCCAAACCATTCCCCAATGGATTTTCCTTCGCCAACACCCATCTGCGCTGTGTGGATCAGGAAGAGAAACAGACAAAAAATAAAAATATCAGAAAGTGACGTTTGCCTGTTAAATGGAAATTTATTTCAATATTGCATTTGTGTATCTCTCAGAAGAGTCCAGGATCAAAACCATCTGGAAATATTAACCCACATCAAAAGTATTTTAGCTGAACTTTGGGTGGACAGAAGGGTGAGACGGTCCAGAGGCAGATCTCTCGGTATTCGGCTCCCATCATGCTCAGCATAGCTGGGGGATTCTGGGAGTGAAAATCTACCCCTTGAGAGGTCAAGCAGAAAGAACCTGCAGCCCGCAGCCTCAGCAGAAGCAGAAATGGGGAGGGGCATGATGCCAGCCTGCAATGCTATCAACGTATTTCAGTTGCACAACTGAAGCAAAGTGCTTTAACGTGGGCTGCCTTTGAAATGTGCAGAGGGCTAATCTTCAGCAGACTCTTGAGATGGGAAGCCTGGTTTTTTTTACCATTTCAGGGCAATATGGCCATTCCAAGAGACACTGAAACTGCTCACGATCCGCTCTAAAGCTGCACATCATGTGGGACTATACAGTGTTTCAGAGACCCCCTTTTGAAACCCTGCCTAGATTTTAAGAACTGAATGAAGAAGATAGCTGGAGTGCAACGCTGACACTAGAGGTGTATTTGGCAGGAATATGACAACCTCTTCCAAACACTGGAACTTCCTGGCAAGCCAAATCAACAAACAAATAGGCTGTTTTTCAGATAAACTTTTGATTTTTATGAAGTTTCCTGAGGTCCATTTTAACTGGTAGAAGGTAATTTAATTTCAAGGACCTTTTTTTTTCAACTATTTTGCATTCTGCTTTGACTACAATTGTGTCGTCAACCCTGAAGATGACCAGGCTGTGGCCATTTTCTTTTCTGTAGTTTTTTTCTATAGAGACTTTATTCGGAGGCTTCAGGCTTGACACGGCCTGGGGTTGAGGGGCAGGGATGGGGGGTGTAGAGACAACTGGGATGCTGTAGCCAAAATAAAATTCTTTCCCCAGGGAACCAAGGACGTTGCCACAGGTGTTTGGAAGGTGAAGACTGAAGGCCACCAACAATCAGACTGTGTGCTGATTGGATCATGTGACTGATGACTGTGGGGAAGTTACATACGTTTTCTTTTAGGTAAAGGTAAAGGTTCCCCTCGAACATATGTGCTAGTCGTTTTCAGCTCTAGGGGGAGGTGCTCATCTCCATTTCAAAGCCGAAGAGCCAGCGCTGTCCGAAGACGTCTCCAAGGTCACGTGGCTGGCATGACTAAACGCTGAAGGTGCACGGAACGCTGTTCCCTTCCCACCAAAGGGGTCCCTATTTTTCTACTTGCACTTTTTACCTGCTTTCAAACTCTTAGGTTGGCAGAAGCTGGGACAAGTAATGGGAGCTCAATCCGTTATGCGGCGCTAAGGATTCGAGCCGCCGAACTGCCGACCTTTCTGATCAACAAGCTCAGCCTCTTAGCCACTGAGCCACCGCCTCCCTATTTTTACTTTTAATTGAGTATAAAACCGGCAGGAAAGTAGACTGTGCCAATACGATATGTCCCAATAAAATGTTATTTGAAGAATATTCCTGCCTCGGAGTTCTCTTCGTTGGGGATGTGTTACTTGGAACCTTTGACATGTGTATTTTCTCTTACATTTTAAACCAGCAACAAGACCCAAAAGTAATACAGGAACCAAACTACTATGATTTAGTATATTTGTGCAAATTTAGGTTTTTTTGTGTGCATATGCCTTCAAGTCATTCTTGACTCCTGGCGACCACCTGGACAACTCCCTGCATTTTTTTTCAAAGTAGTTTGCCACTGTCATTTTCTAGGGCTCAGAGAATGACTGGCCCAAGGTCACCCAATTGGCTTCATGCCTATGGTAGGACTAGAACTCATGGTCTCACTACACATCTTTACAACATAGTTATGATTTTGCTTGGTATGATTCCATGCTAACACTTGAGGATCTCTCTAGTATGACATCAGTATTGGCTTCTCTTTTGCCCAAACTCTTCTCATATTTTTTAAACTTCGTGGTTCTGCCAACACTTGTCTTTATTTCACTTCCAGATGGGATTCTGCCTTAATCTACCACCCTCCAAATGACACAATAATTAGGACTACACAATGCTCTTAAAATCTACACTTACCCATTTGATGAATTGAGTAACAGCAATCTTTTCTGTCCAGGAAGCAGCACAAAATCTTTTTATATTCTTCTGGTTGCTTTTTGTATTCCTCCCACTGCCAATCTTTGAGAAAAAAAAATTATTAGAGATTTTAAATGTTCCCACCAAGGAACATTTGCCACCAAGGACAAAGGATAAAACAACTAAAGGTGACCATTTAAAGAAAAAGTTGTATATTGCAATCCTTCTTAGAGGACGGTCTGCTTCAATGACTTCCGTGGGATTTGCTAAGTGACATATAGCATCTTTGGCAATAAAATACTCTGTGTGCATTTTCAGCCAATCCCACAGAGGTCATTAGAGCAGACTGTCTTCTAAGTAGATGCCATAATGGAAAGGTCTATATGGATGTGCTGTTATGGACGTCTAGCCAGCCAGGGGCACCATTTGCCGGTTCTCCGAACTGCACAGAATCATAACAACCAGTTCTATAGAACCGGTCCGAATTGGTAGAATCCCACCCCTGGGAGGAGGGAAAGAGAGAGAGGGAGGGAGGGAGAGAAACTTACCCCTTCCCAAATGTTGACAGATCAGAGCCTGAGCCAACATCATCTGTCCACACCGCAACATGCAACCCCAGCCAGCATCTGAGGAAGGACCTGTACCTCCTTGGGAGTGAGAAGCACATGCTTAGGTCATCATAAAAAAGGGAGGCACAAAACCCGAGGCTTCCTTGGATCAAGGGCCCAAGTTTTACCCCAGGAACCAAAAGAATCTGCACCTGCCTGCTGACGTTTGTAACCAGGCCATTTCATAGCCTGGTGCAAAGGCAAGGAAGAAGATCAAAGGCATTTACAAAAAAGATTAAAAATCTTTTTAAGATTTGCTCCATAATCTCATAAATTTAATAACCACGTCACAGACATGAACTGTAAATGTGGTGCCATTTTCAATTTCAACCGTATATTCCCATCAGAAACAACCCCGTCATAAGAAATAAAGACACCCCTGCTCCAAATAATTTGGGGAAAGAAATCCCACCCCTCCATGTCCACGATGTGGCCACACCCATCATTTTCCACTCCATTCCACTGCTTCCATCCAATTGTCCTCAAATACCTTAAGTAGAGTTCCTGGCTATCCAAACTTGCTCTTCTCTGATGTAAAAGAGGATGGAGATGGTAAACTTTTCAATGGAAGGGGGAAACCCAGCTACAGCAGCCCCAATTTTATCCCCCCACAGGAAGAGCCAGTTTAAATGATTATAGGCAAACCTCAATTTGCAACCAGTCACTCAGTAACCGTTTGAAGTTATAATGGACACACACATCCCAATCTATTTATGATCCAATTTTGAAGTTAGGATGACCTCAGCCCTGCGGTCATGTGATTGCATTCTGGTCTCGCTTGGCAACCTGCTCACTTTTATGGCTGTTTGCAGAGTCTTGTGGTCACATGACAATGATTTCCGATATTATTATTTTTTTGCCAGTTTCCTGTTTACTTTGTTTCCAGCAAAAAATGCTGATTGGGAAAATGGATTCGCTTAACAATTCAAATGTTTGCTTAATGACTGCAGTGTAACAACCTCTTCAAAAAAAAAAAAAAAACAAGACGAAAAATCATTTAATGACCACAATGACTTGTGACTGTAATTCCAGGCTCAAGTATGATCATAAGTTGAGGACTACCTGTATTTATGTCACTCAAGACAACCGTGTCAGACTCCAAAGTAGGGGTGTCAAACTCGTGGCGTCACGTTGTCCTCACGTGATGTATCGCGACTTTTCCCCTTTGCTAAATTGGGGGTGGGCGTGGCCAGTGTGTGACGCATCCTGCTTGTGGGCCCGCGAGTTTGACACTCCTGCTCTGAAGGGTTTGCTAGATCTAGGCTTAGGGCTAGAAGTGCAGGGTCTGTTCTGCCTTGAGCAACCCTCCCCATCAGGGACAAGCAGATATAGCCAAGGCCTTTTTAAAAACAAAAAACAAAAAAAACCCACCCACTAATACTGGCAAGAGATCTTGTTCAGAATAACTGGGCCATTCTCTTATAAAATTCATGTTTTCACAAACAGAAGGGACTGAGAGGGGCAAAACCCCATCTGGCCAGGAAGCAAAACTTACCAATGGGTGAAAATTTTCTTCTGTAGGTAAACCAAAGACGAGAGCCGATATCCGAAAGCAGCTTAGATTTTTCTAGAATTGAAAAAAGCAACAGCAGGTGAACACAAATGCTGTACTCCTGCCATATTCCACTGAGCCAAGATGACGTTCAGGCATTCAGAAAAGTGTAAAACTTGTTTCCAAGTGACCTCTCCCTTACTGAAAAGTTACATTGCCCCCCAATTCGCTTTTCATTCATCAAAGCCAATGCAGTAGCTGATAGTTCATTGTAGAAATAGGGGTTTTTCTCCCCTGCCTCTTGCTTAATTCCTTTCAATTCGAAGTGGAATCTTGTCCTTTAAACCTGTCTTCTTCCTCAACTTCTTCTTTACTTTAAGTGCTCTTTATAGCACTTGTAATTAATACCTTGCATTATGTCGACTTTCAAGGATTTCTACTCTTTCTACAGATTGCCAGAGAAGTAATATGCAGCTTTTAATTCCAAATTTACCTGTTTTCAGGTGGTGCTGTCTTCCTAAAATCCAGGCAGGCTCATCTGTCTCAGGAAGGTCTTCTAAGTAATCTACTAAAATAATAAAAGTAATTTTTAACTATGGTAGATACATATTTATTTGATTTACAGAATATATGTCCATAAATATACTTGTTTAACTATAGCAATAGCACTTAAGACTTATATACAGCTCCACAGTGCTTTACAGCCCTCTGTGTGTCAGCATGTTTCCCCGACAATCTGGATCCTCATTTTAATGATCTAGAAAGGATGAAAGGCTGAGTCAACCTTGAGCCGGTCAGGATCGAACTGCTGGCGGTCGGCAGAATTAGCCTGCAATACTGGATTCTAGCTACTGCACCACCACAGCTCTTATACACAATATACAATTAAGATGTCAAATGCTGTACTTTAAATTGAACATCAAATAATTAAATATTAGATATAGAATTTGTTTTAGAACTAATCCCAGAACAGGCAACTTTTTCTACACAGAGGATTTGCTCATTTGCTCTCTGACGATACCCTCCAAAAAGTACGAATAGCCTAGCCAAAAATTAAATTTGTTTCACACAAGTCTATAATGCATCCCATGTGTTTCTATTTATTGAGCGTTTTACATTTTGCATGTTGCATTAAACATTACAAATTAGTAACTGTGGAGGAGACTTTGAGATTTGTATTCCAAATTCACAGGAATCTCATGCAATCTTGCCCTGGATTGAGTTTCCTACATGCACTCAGATCTCATTTGCTTTTAAAAGACCGAAAGTAATTCCTCTTACATTTAGTCAGACAATGACCTATGCTATTTGCATGTTACGGTGTGATGATGAAAGCTGATCTATTTTGGCCACGGCCAAATATTAAATACTGTGGTCTATCCTTTGAGACCCAATCCCCAACTGCCTAGAAGGGCTAAAAGAGATTGCCTCAAAGTCAGTTCCTTCTTCTAATTCCTCCCCCAGTTACAACAATCAACACAAGTTACCCCTCTAGAAAGGGATACAGAACAGAAAGAAATGTGTTGGAAACTGTGTGGATGTTTAATTTTCTCATTCTCCCCCCCTCACCCCAACCCTTAGTTTAGCAAAATGAAACTAACCTCAGAAATTGATCTAAGATTTGAAATCCAAAGTAGAATTAAATGTACTGATCAATACTGCTTTGAGTTTATCTATGGAGATTTTCATCCATCCAGGTTATGGTTGTCCTAAAGGTGTTTTTTCCAAAAGGCAACTGGACTATCTTGTTTTTTTTTTCCCTTTAAAAATATTTCGCTTCTCGTCCAAGAAGCTTCTTCAGTTCTGACTGATGGAGAATCATTTTCAAAGAAAACAAAAACAAAAAAGTCCAATTGCCTTTTGGAAAAATTACCTTTGGGACCGTTTTAAATTATTTCCACCAAGTAAACATAACCAAATAATTTAAAGAGATGAAAATGGCCACAAAGGGTCCTCTGAAACCCAAAATGCTTTAAAGGATAAAGGTGTATCCCTTTCATTTTCAGCATACTCTTTTGCAAAGCCTAAGCCTAGAGTCCTAAGACTTCCAACTAGAGTATGTGCTTAATTCAATTCTCATTAGTACCAGTAATAAAATACATTTTGAAAACTATGGCATTTTTTTAATGCAGAAAGAATGTGACACGTAGCTTGCATATTAATTATCATTAATAGAATAAGATTGTTGGAAGGCATACAAGGGAGTAGTAAGGTTGTGTAAATAGTAGAAACAATGTGGACATTTTAGCGTTGAATTCGTGTTTGAAAACATGTTTATGCTGCTCCTTGCAAGTTCAGATTGACGCTACACCAAGGACCATGAAGTCATCCGTGAGCTAATTTTGACACATGAATATCTTCTAGGAAAACCATCCAAATTAGACTCCCATTTGCCAAGTCCCAATTCTTTTTCCAACAAGAAAGGAAGCATTCTAAATGTTCGTATTTCAGCTTTAAAACTATGCTTTAAAAAAATAAACTTGCCTCAAGCATGTAGGTAAAATTCTCAAAATTCATGCACCCAAATGCCAAGATTGGTTGGCTCCTTGGTTTCAGCTATCATTAGGATTAATGGCACAGATAATGCCTCCAGCAGTAGAATCCAATAAATGGTTACTTAAGAAGTGCCACACGTTATAAGCTATATATAAACCTTCTACAATAGCCCAACTCCCTGTATTGACCAGTCAGGAGAAGCCGCTTCCCCTTATGACCTCTGCAGTAGTTTCCGGAGCATTTGGGGAGTTAAAGGTCACCCCATCTCCCCTCCCTGTGAGTGTCTTCAAGGAGCAAGGGATAAAGTATGTGTCACAACATGAACTTTGCTCCTCAGAAGATCTTTTGTACTTGAGACACAAGTACAAAAGGGCAGAGCTTGGGGTCATGACTCTACAATGCACAATTTGACACCTGAGGATCATTACGGCTACCTCGATACCTATAATTCTAGACCGAAAGCACCTCACGGAAGGACTTCACATTGGAACAGGGTCATTTGTTAAACCTACTCACTTGCTGCCTGAGAAAACTTGATGTGCAGTATTAAAAAAGTTAAATTGACCCAAGGCCAAAAAGCGGAATATAGTTACAGATTCTGGACACCCTGTATTATGAATAATTTGCAAACAAAAAGAATAGAGTGTCTTTTTCTCCACCCCAAATCCCTTACAGTAACACTGATTGGCTGCAATGTGCACGCTGGCTGTTCTTCAGGCCCCTAACATGAGCTTAGTCTTCTCTACCCATGAGCCTCCCAAATGGGCTGAGAATACAGTACTGAGTACAGTACTGCTGGCACTGTGTGGCTGACCACAATCTAGACTAGACTTTTTCGTAAAAGCTTCAGTTTTAGTCCCAAACAAGTAAAAGCACCTCATTTAATCACAAAACAGATTAAGATGTTTAGAATCATCATGACCATTAAATGACAGTACAGGTAGTCCTTGACTTATGGCCATAATGGAGCCCAAAATTTATGTTGCCAAGTGAGACATTTGTTAAGTGAGTTTTGCCCCATTTGGGGACTTTTCTTATCACAGTTAAGTGAATCATTGCCGTTGTTAATAACCCGGTTGTTAAGTGAATCTGGCTTCCCCATGGACTTTGCTTGTCAGGAGGTTGCAAAAGAGAAACAAATGACTCTGGGACACTGCAAGAGTCATAAATAAGAGTCAGTTGCCAAGTGACTCAATTTTGATCCTGGGACCATGGGGAGGGTGCTGCAATGGTCATAAGTATGAAAAATGGTCATAAGTCACTTTTTTCAGTGCCATTGTAACCTTGAACAATCATTAAATGAATTGTTGTAAGTTGAAGGCCTGTATATCACTTTAGGATTCTAGGGGGGAGACAGTGCAGTTATATAAAAGTAAACTAGGTACTTGTACACAGAACTGTATGATATATTTTAAGGAATGATGCTTTTCCAAAGAAAACTGCAGTCTATAACCAGATGAATCTGATACTAAACTGCTGAAATTTCAACTAAAAATGAATTTAGAAGACTCTATAGCAAAAACTCCAACAAACCTTTCCTTCTAACTACTATACACAGAGATCTAACTAGGAAATTCTCTCTTCACACCCTACGTTTCTATCATGTGCCCACACATGAAAATATTCCGTACATGGAGTAGGAAGAACACCAATACTGTACTTGTAATTGTATCCATATTTTACATAGTTAAAATCCTGCACTAGCCTTCCCTCCGGTCTATTTAAATAACAAAAAGTTTAATGCAATGTGTTAATTTCAAATCAACAAAAAACAGCTATTGATATTTAAAACAGCATAGTTTAATATTCAAAATACGCTATAATATAAAAGAAGCTGATGCAAACCAGCTTCTTTATGTAAGAGTAACAGATTCATTAAAAAAACATTTTACAACTGAACGGTAAGGTATGGTATCTATCTCAAGCTTTCATAGGTATTTTTTTTGTTTTGTTACTGCACACTATGGGAGATATTCTCCATTGGCTAAAATTGCTGTAATAGTTGCAGCCCTACCTGAAGAGAAATAGTTTAACTCAAATAACCTCCAACTAAGTTTACTGTAATGTGTTATATAAATGGAGCCGTCTTTGTTTTTCAGACACTTATTTTATTTTTAGTGCTTTCAAGTGAGTGTTAACTCCTGGCAATTGCCTGGACAAGTCCGGCAGTTTTCTTGGCAGGATTTCAGAAGTGGTTTTCCCTTGCAGCCTTCTTCTTGGGACTGAGGGAGAAGGACTGGCCCAATTTCACTCAGCTCACTTTGTGCCTCAGGCAGGATTAGAACTAACAACTTCCCAGTTTCCAGCCTTATGCCTTAACTACTACTGCACCATTCTCTCTCTTCTCCCTTCTCTCTCTCACTTCTAGACACTACAATCTTCTAAAACCAGTATTGGTCATACATAATCTATTTTTTATACAACTTCACAGAGTTCTTTGTTCATTTTGTAATATCATTCAGCGCCAGAAGTTTGTTAATCTCTCCTTGGTGCATTTATTTCCCAAGGTAAGGAAATAACTGGTTTAACACACTGGGTCTAGGAGATTGAAATAGAAGTTGAGAGGTTACTTGCTTGAAATTCACTTCCATCACCAATTTATAAATCTCTCTCTCTCTGTCAGACCCCATAATGCTTACATTGTCTTTCCATACTAGACTGTGGAGACTGCAACACGTTCAGACTACATGCTTCAGGTGGTTGCTGAAATGTATATGAACACTTGCAATAGTCAGCTCAAGAATTTCCCTAGATTGCCCCAGCTGCCTGGTGCACTGGACTGGACTTCAAAACGAGCAAACCAAAAGCCCACGTCATGTTTGTGAAATTTATTAGATCTAAAAAATAAAAAAAAACCTGACTGCTGGAGTTAGAATGGAGTTGAAGCCAGTTGTAGATTCTGTGGGGTTACTTATTTACGGCAGAGCTTCCCAAACTTTCTGTTACCCAATACCTCTTATCAGAAAATCCTTTTTTACTTCACGTAGGTAAAATCCTGTCAGTCAGTTTAAATATCCCTGTTGGGATTGGGAAATGGGTTCATGGGTCCATTGCCCTGAGAAAAAGCACTTTTATATCCCATTTTGCAGAATTTACCTAACTCTGAGAAGCACCCATATCCTGGTACATTTTCCTCTCCATCTATTGCAAGGGTCCTCCGTCCTCAAACCATTCCCAGTCACCCACAGACAAGCATCGATATATCTATTTAAGTTATCCCTTGCTTGTCACTCAGGAACTCAAGGCAGCATATCCTCCTCCTACTTCACAGCCTTGTTGGCTGAGGATGATGGGCGAGGAGTCCAAATCCTATGGAAGACACCAGGTTGGGGAAGCTTTTAA
>NW_020769328.1:10783887-10821690 GCF_900518735.1 Pseudonaja textilis | reverse complement strand
AGCTTTTAACAGCCCTGTTGGCTGAGGATGATGGGTGAGGAGTCCAACCCCTCTGGAAGATACCAGATTGGGGAAGCTCTTTACACAGCCTTGTTGGCTGAGGATGATGGGAGCGGAGTCCAACCTGTCTGGAAAGTACCAGGCTGGGGAAGACTTTTAAACGGCTGAGGATGATGAAAGCAGAGCCCAACCCTTCTGGAAGATACCCGTCTGGGGAAGCCCTTAACCGCCATGTTGGCTGAGGATGATGGGAGGACTCCAGCCCCTCTAGAAGATACCAGGTTGGGGAAGCTCTTCAAAGAGCCGTGTTGGGTGAGGATGATGGGAGCGGAGTCCAACCTACTTGGGCGCCGAGATGTCTAGGGCCATAGTGGCTGAGGATGATGGGGAAAGAAGTCCAACCTGCCGGGGAGGGGGGGGGGGAGTTCAAGACCGGCTGGGGACGATGGGAGTTGGAGTTCAACGTCAGGCTGAGGACAGCTGCTTTGAAGGCGCGGGGGGGGGGGGGGCTGAACCTGAGAAGGGGGAAACATTTCTGCCTCGCCCGGCTCCCCTCCCGCCCCGAGAGGCGTCCCGCTCCCTGGGCAAGGCCGGGCCTCACCAGACTCCATCCTCCTTCCGCGTCACCGCCACCACCATCCTCTCATCTCCGCGCCGCCGCCTTCTTCGGCCGCTTCCTTTCTTTCCCTCAGGCGGCGGCGGCGGCGGCGCGGCGGCAGCGCCCAGCCTCCTCCTCCTCCTCCTCCTCCCCGCGGAAAACAACACGGCTACGGCAATCTCCGCCCGCGCGGCGCACGCCGGGAGTTGTGGTCTCCATCGCGCGCCCCTGCGCCCTTCTCCTCGGCCCTCCCGCTCCGCGCACTCCAATTCCCATCAGCCCCCCGAATGCTTCCCGCGGCGCCTGCGCGCGAGGGAAGCCCACGTTCGGGGAAGTGGGAGGAGCTGGATCGTGGGGGGGGGGAGCGGGGGGCGGGGACGCCGTGGTCTATTGGTCGCTCGTTTTGCGATTGCCCCTCTGGATTGGTAGAGAGGGGACGGTCGGCTCCACCCGCTTCTCGCGTCGTGGAATCTGCGCAGGCGCGCGGTGGGAAAATCTTCAGTCTCCGGGATGGAGGGACAAGACGGTGGTGGTTCTGTGTCCAACGTGGAGCTCTGTAACTTGGCTTACGCGGGGCAGCTGGAGGAGCTCAAGGAGCGGCTGGTCGCCAACCGGAGCCTGGCAACACGCGCCGATCAGGTTGGCAAGCGGGAGAGAACGTGGCCGGTCTTGATGGCCTTGACATCTTGACATCTCAAACCATGGTTTATTGGATCCTGGCTTGTCTAACAGCCAAGCCCTATCTAACAAGCTCTATGAGCTTGTTTTGCACGGCTTAAATATGGCTTCCCAATCACAGACTTGGTCCAGTGCATTAAGCCCGGATCAGGCATTGTGGCTTAACAGGGTCTGGTTTGAGAGAGGTTTTGTATTGTGGCTTATTCAGCAAACCAGGTTTTTTTTTTTTATCAATATGTACAAATAATAGAGTGGAGACCCCACTTAGAGTGGATTAAGGAATTAAGACCAAAACCTTTATTGTACCACATAACTTCGATGCAATCGGTAGTGGTATGGTATATTAGATATCCAATTATGAATAAGAATGTCCAATTACACTCAATATTGGCATCCTAAATTGTAACCAATATTGCTAAAATACAGGTAGTCCTTGACTTACAACAGTTCATTTAGTGACTGTTCAAAATTACAACAGCACTGAAAACAGTGCCTTACCACTTTTTCACACAACCATTGGAGCATCCTCATGTCACATGATCAAGCTCAGATGCTTGGCAACTGACTCATATTTACGACAGCTGCTGCGTCCCAGGGTCAGGTATGCACCTTTTGAGACCTTCGGCTAAGTAAAATCAATGGGGATGCCAAATTCACTTAACAACAGTGTTACTATATTTATCTATTTATTGAATTTATATTACATTTTACCCACCTCAAGAAGGATGGAAGGCTGAGTCAACCTGGAGCTGCTCAGAATTGAACTGCTGGAATGAGTAGTGAGTTAGCCTGCACTACTGCATTCTAACCATTGCGCCAGTTTGGCTCTTCAATACTTTTAAAAGAGCAGCAACTTCATTGTAAAGTGTGGCTTTGAAAGGAGTGATCTATAGAGGGAAAACTTCCTCAAGGCTAGGTGACTCCCAAATATAAGATGCAGCACCAGAATTCTCAATAAGGCCCATGCAGTTTGGGGAATTCTGGGAACTGAAGTTCTCTTATTTGGAGGGGTTTTAAGTAGGAAAAGCTGTTTTGAAGGATGAAGTGGTCTCTTCATGGCACCATCCTCTTCCCCTGCTGTATCCGTTGACTTTGTGTCTGTAAACAAAAAGATTGTTGACATAATCTTGTCTTCTCCATTCAGGACAACAGGACAGCTCTACACTGGGCCTGTTCAGCGGGTCATTCAGATATTGCTGACTTTTTGATAAGTCTGGGAGTGCCTATTAATGACAAGGATGATGTAAGTATCACCATTTATCTATATTTTCTATTTACAAACTGTTAACTTGAGGACTGCCTGTATCTTCTCGAGAAGAGTTCTTCCTTCAAGCCCCAACTGCTCAGGGATCGATCTACTCCACACTTCCCCCAATCGCTCTTCTGAAAGATCAGTTTTGAATCCGCTTTCTCTCTGGGAATTAGATGATAGCTGTCAGGAGCCACCACTTGTCTCCCCCCCCCCCCAGTTTTCTCTCCCCACAAGGGAAGGTCTCAGGGTAAATGCCTCGTAATTGTCCCAATCTTCTCCCCCCATATCTGGCCCTAAAGGTAAAGGTTTCCCCTCTCCAGTCATGTCTGACTCTAGCGGGCGCTCCTCATCTCTGTTTCTTAACCAAGGCAACCAGCGTTGTCCAAAGACGCTTCCGTGGTCAGGTGTCCAGCACAGAACAACTGTTACCTTCCCACTGAAGTGGGACTATTTACCTCCTCGCATTTGCATGCTTTTGAACTGCTAGGCGGGCAGGAGCTGGAGCAAGGAACAGGAGCTCGCTCCGTAGTGCAGCGCTCGGGTCTCAAACCCAGGCTGTCAGCTTATCAACTGACAAGCTCAGTGTGTTTAACCACTGAACCGTTGCGTGCCCCTCTGCCCCTAAATAATTAAAATGTCTATGAACCGCTTGATTTGCATTCTTACATTCCAGAAGGCAAGCGAGCAAAAGCCGCCAGCCAAGGGCCTGCTCCTCTAGCGCCATCCCTGCAGAGAGGACATTTGAAATCTGTTGTGATTATGTCTGTGGAGATTCTCAGTCATCCAGGTCACGGCTGTCCAAAAGGTGCTGTTTCAGGAAGCAACTGGACCTTCTTGGTTTTCTTTGAAGACATTTCACTTCTCATCCCAGAAGCTTCCTCAGCTCTGACTGGATGGTGGGGAATGGAAGGATTTATCCAGTCTTTTTTTTTTTTTTCTTTCTTTCTCCAGGCTGGCTGGACCCCTTTGCATATTGCCGCGTCGGCTGGCCGGGATGAAATTGTGAAAGCTCTCCTTCAGAAAGGCGCGGAGGTGAACGCCACCAATCAGAACGGCTGCACCCCGCTGCATTACGCCGCGTCGAAGAATAAGCAGGAGGTTAGATTTTTGAGGGATCCTTGGTGCTCTCGGAGCTTGGTTTGTCTTCTTGCAGGCGATTCGTGACCAAACTAGAAAACATCAGCAGTGCTAGCCTTCATAGTCTTTTCCAAGGGAAGGTGCATCAGTGCATCCCAGGATAATGTTGCAGGATCCAATCGGAGTCGATCAGGTTTTGTCTTCCGAGCTTTCGGACCAGTGGCGGTAGGCTACCGTTTCGGGCTGGTTCAGCCGAACTGGTAGTAAAAAAAAAAAAACAGCTTCCGACGATCAGCTAAGAAGAGAAAGAAGAACAAAGCGCAGGATTGGCCCTTCCACCCGCCCCTGTGCTTTTCCTTCTCCTCTGAGATGATTGGCGCTGCAGGCCTCAGCTGGTGTATGGAAAGCTGCACGCGTGTATCAGGTGCGCGTGCAATCACTGAAACGGTAGTGGAACAGGTAGGATCCCACTATTGTTTCAGACTCAGGCTGGAGCCCCTCTTCGGGGAACTTCTCTCTCTAGCAGAGGCTGTTCTGTTTGAGGTATTCATGTGGTGCCTGTTGCATGTGGACTTTTAGATGTTGCTTGGGTTGTTGATGGCTGTCTATTAAATCGTTGGCTGTTGTTCCCTTGTACTGTCAATCCCTCACCATGTAAGTACTTGATAATCTGGGAGTAAACCAGCACTTCTGTTGACTGACAAGGGGGCCTGTTTCCCAAGTTTCAATCGCTTCCCTGGCTGTTTTTGTGCCTCCTTGTCCAACAAGCTTAGTAGCTGCAAAATTGAATGTATGTCCTTATTCATTGCACTGTGAGTACTACCAATGAGTACAAGGAGCTGAGAAGTCAGTCTTCGACTTACAACAGGCAGTTACAACAGGACCAAGAGACAGCAAAGTGTTCTGACCTAGGCTTCCCCAAAAAGCACTAAGCAGACTTTTTGTCCCAGCAAAACCCCTTTTATTAAATGAAGGTGAGTTCCTTGCATTCACATTCAGCCAAAGTCTTTCCAGGGTGCACAGACCTTATCTAGCTTGGAGAGCTGCCAAGTAAATATTTTCAAACGCAGTGCTGACAAGGAAGGGCTCAGCACAGAGTCTCCGAGATGCACAGACAGATCTTCACACGGCTGCAACGAACGAACAGTTTCTTGCAAAAGCCCCCTCCCCTTTTGCTCCTCCTCTTTTAATCCCTATAGGAGGGGCCATTCACCATCCACCTGTGGCCTTACTCCCACGTTGACCGCATGCGCAGGCTGGGAACCAGCTCCAGCTACTCCCCTGCCTCACTGCTGTCCGACTCTGAAGGCAGCTGATAACTGCCAGCCTGCCCTGGCCCCATCTCTGCCTCTGATGCAGAGCCTTCTTCCGAGTCTTAGCCTCCAGGACTGGCCCAGATTCCTCCCCAACCTCCTCATTGTTGTGGTTCGACGGAAACTGGTGCAGATGGCAGTGGAATCAGACAGGGAGGAAGAAAGGGGACCAACCAGGGAGTCTGGAGAGGACTCCGACGAGGGTCCTGTGTCCGATGCAGAAATGGGGCCAGGACCATCTGGGAGTAGGGTGCTGCCTTTGGAGCCTCCAGAGTCTGGCAGCAGCAAGGCAGAGGAACAAAGGGAGCCTGTTCTCAGTGCACGCATGCGCAGAGCTGCTAGAAGGTGAGAGCAGCTGAAACAAAAGGGACAACTCGGGAGTAAGGCTGGAAGGTGATTGCCCCCCCCCCCCAATAATGGATAAAAGTCAGGCCTCAATGACAAAACCTTTGCAGGAAGCAACGTAGTTTGATAGATTTTGAGTCCTTGTAGCTCTGTGTAACTGGTTGTCTTTTTTCTTATATTTAGGTTGGTTTCTTTTATAGTTAATTGGATACTTCTGTTTTTTTTGGCAGCATTCCACAGAACTGGAAGGTGTGTGCTTATCTTGGGGGACTGTTTAAGATTAGTTCTGGCAAACAATTCCCAGCACTGCAATAAAACAGGTTTTGCTTTTAAAACAAGTTTGGGGTTAATGACGATTGATGAAGCCTGGGTCAGAACACTGTCACTGTCTGACTCTGCTGCCGGCGCCATCAGCCGCCGGCCGGCCGGCCCCAACAAGTTCTCTCCTCGTCTGATCGTTCCCTTGTGACCTTGATCGTCTCTTCTCCTTTCCATAGGTTAGATTTTGCATTGTGGCTTGGTTCTTTTTCCCTACGTCTCGAAAGCAAACGGTTCGCACACCTTTTTTCTCCTCTCACCCACAGATTGCACTGATGCTGCTGGAGAACAAAGCTAACCCAGATGCGAAGGATCACTTAGCGTCCACCCCGTTACACAGAGCAGCCTCCAAAGGGAACCTGAAAATGATGCAGATCCTTCTGAACCACAAAGCGTCAGTCAACTTACAGGACTCGGAAGGAAACACGCCTCTGTAAGGATGGGAGGGTCCCCTTTCCTTGGTTTCAGGGCGGGGGCAGATTATCCAACCATAAGGTAGTCCTCCATTTACAGCCATCCGTTTAGTGACACGTCAACGTTACAGTGGCACTGAAAACAGTGACTTATGACCGTTTTGCACACTTATGACCATTGTAACATCTCCCCCCCCCCCCCATGATCACATGATCATAATTCGGACACGTGACCAAATTTTGCGATCTTCTGTTGAGCCAATTCAACAGGGAAGCCGGATTCATTTAACAAACGAATTTCTAACTTAACCAACTGCAGTGATTCACTTCACATCTCTGGCAAGACAGGTCATCAAATGGCAAAACTCACGTAGCAAATGTCTCGCTTAACAACTGAAATTTTGGGCTCAGTTGTGGCTGTAATTCGAGGACTACCTATATCAGTGGTGGCTAACCTTTTGGGGCTCCAAAAATTGTGCATGCTCTCATGCAAGCGCCCAGAAGGCAATGCATGCTCCCTGCACGGTGCACGCGCGATCCCCGCCCCACCCCCTGCCTCCCCCTTACCTGTCCTGTGCCTATACCACCTGATTTTCTGCCCATTCAAGCCTTTTTCAGCCTCCCAGAGGCTCGCCAGAAGCCCCTGCAGCCTTTGGAGGCCAGAAAATGGGCCCATTTCATCACTTCCGGTATTTCCGGAAATACAGAAAGTGACGAAACTTCTCCTGAGCCTCTGGGAGGCCGAAAAAGGCCTCAAATGGGCCAGAAATCAGCTGGGAGGGGCGCGCATACGCAGTGCAGGTAAGTTTGCCTGGGGCTCGTGTGACTGCACAAATGGCTCTGCGTGCCACCTGTGGCATGCATGCCATAGGTTCACCATGACGGACCTACATTGTAAACTTGCAGAACTAACCCAGGTCCACGGATTCATTCCAGAAATTGTTAATTTGGTCCTGATTTGTTTACGCATCTGAACAAAAATTATATATACTAACTCTATTCACCCAAGCTGTATCTCTCTATTAATTGGTTATATTAATTAAACAAATAGTTCCCAGCCTGCTTTGGGGGAATCTCTGCTGGTCAGCAAAGTCAGCAAACCATGTGACTCACTTAGCAGCTGCAGCAATGCGTTTAACCACTGTGGCAAGAAAGGTCTTAAAATCGAGCAAAACTCACTTAACTCCTGTCTTGCTTAGCAATGAAATTTTTTTATGGTCATAAGTCAAGGACCACCTGTATTGTGAGAGACAGAGCCTCACAGAATTTTGACAGCAGAGTCTTAAGAATCTGTACCATCAATCTGCTTACATGAGACAACCTTGCTTAATTAGCAAACTTATTAAATCTGTTCTGATATATAGTCCTTACCTGGTGGTTATACTAAACTAAATTTACCCAGATGGAACTAGCTGTAGATTAAAACTAAATCCATAATTTGCACTGCAATCTGCTAAAGCTACTTAAATTGCTTCCAGCATTTGACCTGTTAGAATTCCACTAAGCTTCCTTTGATCTTAGATTAATGTGATGCCTGAACTGACAACGTTAACCCTTAGATGTAATGCTAAAATGTTACGGCAGGTGTGGCTATAATTCAGGTCTGCCTTTGAAGCAACAAAGACTAAATATTTAGGCCATTAGAGAATCAAACTGTAACTTTGGGAAAACTTCATTTTCCATGGGGTCAGTACATTTTTTTACATCATCTCAAGAGAGCACAATATCTATTCAAAATGTCCTAATTCTCCTTAGATGGTCAAATTAAGTTGCTCTATTTAATGTTTTTTGATAGTTTACCAATAAAAACGAAGTCCTCACTTCAAATAGCAAAAAATACAGTTCCTCCTACCTGGAAAATACTATTCTTGAGCGTTGAATGCAATATCACAGAGTCCCTCTGTGAGGAAGATGAGCAGTTTCTAATATGATCAATAAAACAAAATAAAACGCAAAAAAAATAAAATAGGTCATACAGAATCCAAAGTAGCTCTTTCGGCCAAACAAATCCAGCAGATACATTTGGTCGTATTTTTTATATGCCATCGAGAACAGGGGTCTCCAACCTTGATAACTTAAGCCCGGTGAGCTTCCACTCCCAGAATTCCCCAGCCAGCTTTGCTTGAAGCCCGCGAGGCTTAAAAGTTGCCGCGGTTGGAGACCCCTGATCCAGAGTGACTTGATAGTGAGACAGGCAGCATATAAATTTAACCAATCGATTGGCAAGCCTTCAGCTTCTGCAGAATTCTTGCTCCGGCATGGTTATTAAAGCTGTGGGGAAAAAAAGAAACATGTAACGAGGGGCTTTTGCTGAAACGGAGCCTGCAAAAGGAATTAATTCTCGGTTTTCTTGACAGCCACTTAGCATGCGATGAAGAGCGGGTGGATGAAGCGAAGCTCCTGGTGGCCCACGGGGCCAGCCTCTACATCGAGAACAAAGAAGAAAAAACCCCTTTGAAGGTTGCAAAAGGAGGGCTGGCATCCATCCTCAGAAGGCTGGTTGAGGGGTAGCTGCTCTGTGAGAGCACCCTAAATTCCATTCTCCATATTCATAAAGAGAGGTGTTTTGTTTTTCTTTTTTTAATCAATCCTAAGTGCTACAACTTGACCTTTTTTAAAAAAACAAATAAATTTTATTTTACACTTTTAAAAACAAATTTATTATTATTTTTTATTTTATTTATTTATTTATTTTGTCAAGTGCTTACAATATAGTAGAAGTAAGAATAAAACATAAGTTTAAATACCTGAAATAGGTACTAATAATTGGGGACAACAGGACAGGGACAGTAGGCACGATTGTGCGCTTATGCACACACACCCCTTACAGACTTCTTAGGAATGGGGTGAGGTCAACAGAGGTTAGTTTGAGGGGAAAGGAGTGGGGGTTTGAGCAGGTGACAACAGAGTCAGGTAGTGAGTTCCAGACATTGACCACTCTGTTGCTGAAATCGTACTTCGCGCAATCGAGTTTGGAGTGGTTTACCTTTAGTTTATATCTGTTGTGTGCTCTTGTGGTTAAAGCTGAAATATTCATTAACTGGTAAGACATTGTAACATATAATTTTATGTACTATGCTTAAGTCTAATCTTAGCCGGCGTTGTTCAAGGATGTCTAAGCCTAGAATCTCAAGTCTGGTGGTGTAGGGCATTCTGTTGCAAACAGAGGAATGTAGTACTCTTTTGGTAAAATACTTCTGAACTCACTCAATTGTATTTATGTCTGATATACAGTGCGGATTCCAGACAACCGAGCTGGTATTGGGCTAACAAATCATATATACAATTTTTGCAGTAGGTTGTGGCATTGACTTTTCCATATTCATTTACATACATGCATGCATGCATACATACATACACATCATTTACATTTTATATTTTACATTATCTTTTGTTCCTGTTACCTAACCAAACATACCATTTCTCCCAGACCGTATAGTATTCTTTTTCTTCCTTCTCTTGCAATTCCATTGTAAGTTTATTCATTTCTGCACAATCCATAATTTCTTTTATAATCACATTATCTGTGGGACTACTCTCTAATTTCCAAGTTTCAGGCATACGTTATTCTAGCTGCTGTCAATATATGTATCATTATATATTCAATGTCTTTCTTGTATTCACTTCTGATTATCCCTAATAAGAACATTTCAGGCTTAAGTTCTATTTTTAAACCTGTTATTTCTTGCAGCCAAATCCTTATTTTATTCCAAAATTTATTTGCTGCTTTCACATATGAAAGAAGGTGCCTGGTTTCTTTTTACATTTCCAACATACCGGGTTCAAATTTGGGTACATTTTGGCCAATCTCGCTGGTCCTAGGTGCCAACGATAGAACATTTTGTAGAGATTTTCTTTATAGGGGGCTGCCATTGTTAATTTATAGTTTTTCATCCAAAGTTTTTCCCAATCTTCTAATTGTATGTTAAATCCGAAGTTTTTCATCCAAGCAATCATTGTTTGTTTCACTGCCTCCTCTTCTCTTGAATTTTTATTGCATTGTGGCTGCTTTCTACTTTCCCATGTCTTCAGGGACCCTTCTCCAAAAGTCTCCTTGTGTTAACAAAACTTATTAATGTTTTTTGCCAAATTTTGTTGTCCTGTTGGAGAGCAGTTTCAAGATAACTCTTTCTGTCTGCTTTCATCTAGAAAAGAAATCCGATCCCTCGTCCTGCAAGAAGAGGTAAATAGAAGGAAGGCCGTTACCTGTAAAAGCGGTCCACGTATTCAAGAGTTCCCCAACCTTTCCGGCTTTGCAGCCCGGTGGGGGTGGGGGTGAGGTGGGGGAAAGAGGGGATGGTTCCTCAGAGCAGCAGGGAAGCATGGGGGCAGCTCCATTTGGGCAAGAGGCAGACGCACACGCCTGCCACTCGTGGACATGGAGCACATGCGTGCTGCTCGTGCGCCACTTCTGCGCCCCGGTTCTGAACGGCAAGGGTTGGGGACCCCTGCTTTATTCCATAAGCTCATTTTCTGTGTATTAAGTCAAAAGTCAAAATCTGTTTTTTCACAGGTGATGGCTCAGAAATTGAGCAAGCCTGGTCAGAATTCAAGGCTGCAGAATCTCTTCCCCTCCAAAGGTGGCTGAACTACAATTCCCAGCAGCCAACTGCAAGCAGTAGAGGATTCTGGGATTGTACATCTGGAGAGCCACTGGTTGCAGCTGCTTCCCTGGATTATTATTGTTATTTTTTGCTGTAATATTTTTGGAATCTTTTTGCAAATATCTTTGGCTTCAGCCTTTTACCTCCTGGATGCAATAAGTGATTGGAGCGGAGCATTATGGATAGAAAGCCCTGATAGATTTAAACTTAGTTCGGGAAGGCTGCAGGTAACACAAATTGTTCCTTGTGAATAAATGCTAATGTAGTTGTCATTGTGAAACTTCTTGGATTTACTTGTCGGGACCTTATGTGGCTAATTTCTGGTTTCAGCAAACTGCTTATTAAAATAATTACTGTTCAAGATCATTTTTAAGTATTCTTGAAGCCTTAAAATATTAAATAATGTTTATTAATGGTGGTGATGTTATCCATTCAGTTGTGTCTGACTGTTGATGATTCTATGAAGCACATCTTCCGATTTTGCACTACTTCTTTTGAGTTTAAAGGTTGAATCATGGCAACTGAACCAAACTTTGCTAATTTTTGTTAAACTAATTTTGCTCTGATTGATGAAGTTGCTTGAATGAGCAACGAATCAGATCAACAAAGTTTGGCCCAGTTGCCACGATTCAAACTTTAGTCACCTTTGACCTGGATGGTAGAGTCTTCATTGACCTACTTCTTTGAGTTGTTTTATGCTCTGGCCAGTGTCAGCTTAATGGTATTCAGCCACCATGTTATTTGGTGACCTGTGCTAACTCTTTCAAGCGTAATTGCTTTCTCCGGTGAATTGCCCCACATGACATGTCCAAAATAAGTGAGACACATCGCTAAATGTCTATGGAGATTCTCAGTCCTCCAGGTCATGGTTGTCCCAAAGGTGCTTTTTCAAGAGGCAACTAGACTTTTCAAGAGGCAACTAGACTTTGAAGACTTTTCGCTTCTCAGCCAAGAAGCTTCTTCAGCTCTGACTGGATGGTGGAGAACAGAAGGATTTATACTCCTTGCAGGCAGCTGGTCATTTGCAACCTTTTAGAGGGTCGTTCAAGCACTTGGAGGTTTATCTGTGTCCTCAATGACCCTCTAAAAGGATGCAAATAACCAGCTGTCTATAAATCCTTCCATTCCCCACTGTCCTGCCAGAGCTGAAGAAGCTTCTTGGATGAGAAGCAAAACGTCTTAAAACAAAAAACAGAAAGTCCAGTTGCCTCTTGAAAAAGCACCTTTGGGACAACCAAGACTTGGATGACTGAGAAGCTCCATAGACATTAAGTCAGTGGTGGGGCGTGCGTACGCTCACAACCAGCGAACCGGTTGTTAAGCCACCTCTGCATTACGAGACACAGTTTTATGATTGTGCCTTCCAGTGGCATGTCTGTTGCGTGTTCCAATACTTGCTTGACGCCTTTGCTGTCCAAGGAATATGCAGGAACCTTCCCCTGCACCACAGCTCCAAAAAGAGTATTTTAAACTAGCATTTCTCAAACTTGACAACTTTTAAGATGTCAGCTCTCAAAATTGGGCAAGGATATTCCCGGGAGTTGAAATCCATACACGCCAATGTGGAGAAACACTGGTTTAAACCAAACCTCTCAGTGTTAAGGAGTTTCAAATACCACCAATGATTATGAACTCCCAGTTGTGATGTTGGTGTTTTTCTACCCCAACTTCACTACGTTGGTTTGAGGATATACAGGATTACCTGTACACAGCAGGAAAGTTGAAGATAATGGAATGTCGGATAATCAGAGTTGGAAGGGACCTTATAGGTCATCTAGTCCAACCCCCCTCCCAAGCGGGAAACCCTACACCATTTCTGACAAGTGGCAGTCCAATCTCTTTTTGAAAGCCTCCAGTGATGGCACCCCGCAACTTCCAAAGGCAACTTCTGTTCCATGGGTTGACTGTTCTCACTGTCAGAAAGTTTCTCCTTATTTCCAGGTTGAATCTCTCCTTCTTCAGTTTCCATCCATTATTCCTTGTCTGGCCTACAGATGCCTTGGAAAATAGCTTGACTCCTTCCTCCTCTCTGTGGCAGCCCCTCAAATATTGGAAGACCGCTATCATGTCTCCCCTGGTCCATCTCTTCACTAGACTAGCCATACCCAGTTCCTGCAACCGTTCATCGTATGTTTTAGCCTCCAGTCCCCTCATCATCCTGGTTGCTCTTCTCTGTACTATTTCTAGAGTCTCAACATCTCTTTTATAGTGTGGTGACCAAAACTGGATGCAGTACTCTAGGTGTGGTCTTACTAAGGCTTTATAGAGTGGTATCGGTCCCTCACGTTTATCTTGATTGTATCCCTCTGTTAATGCAATTTAGGATTGCACTAGCTTTTATTAGTGCTGTTACAGAATGCATCATCATGTCCTTAAGTAACTTTTCGACTGTGTAACACGTTCTTGTTATCAGAGAAACATAACAGAAGAGAATCTGGTAAACATTTTATTGTTCTTTGAAGTAACAAACAAACAGAGCCACTTCCCTGTTCTTCTACATTACAAAAGCTGCACCAGAGCTCTGTGGCTGAACTCCTGTGTTACTCTTCATTTTTTAAAAAAACAAACAAACCCTGGGTTATCCAAAAGCAAGTTACAGAAAAAAAACCCAATTCTTTACTAATTGAGGCTGCTTCTATAAAGCTCGTCAGGTTGTTGACAATGACTTCCTGGGGGGGGAAATTAGGATTAAGTGTGGTGGCTAAAGTATTCGAACAATGGGAAAAGATGACTGGGCGCATAGAGTGGTGCCTTTTAGCATTATTTGAAACTTTTTAAAGCAGCCTCCTCTTTTCTGCAGGTAGTCCTTAACTTGGGGGAAATTTCTTAAGTGAGCTTTGCCCCATTTTACATTCTTTCTTGCCCCCTTTGTGAAACATTGAAGTTGTTTAATTAGTAACCTGGTTAAATGAATCAGGCCTCCCCATTTGCTCGTCAGAAGGTGGCAAAAGCTGATCACTGGGACACTACCATGGTCATAAAATGAACCAGTTGCCAAGTATCTGAATTTTGATCACGTGACCACGGAGATGCTACAGCGGTCTTAAGTGTGAAAAACGGTCGTCACTTTTTTCAAATGCCGCCATAACTTTGAACTATCACCCAACTGCTGTGGTTTATTCAATAAATCATGGTTTTGGACAATCTCGCGTGACATGTGAATCTGGTCAGTTTGTAGGTTCGTGTGAAGCAAACAAGGCTGGAGAAATCGATCTCAGGTGGTTTGACATGAATGCTAGCGTGACACTATTTGGAAGGCACAGATATGGGATCAATGTACAAATTCATGATTAGATGGGCTGCTTTTTTAGGGTTTCGTCAAGGGCAACCACGGCTTTTAGGAAACTGGTTGATGGCCCATTTCCTGCGTCTCATTTTCAGGCAATATGGCAACTTGGGCTTCTTCAGGGCTCTCATGTTCTCCAGTCTCATTCGGATCCTTGTTTGGTGGGACGGCAGCCAGGGGGACACTGGCTTGGCTGGGCACTGTAGCGTATTCCGCCTGGGTTGTAGCCATAGGCCTGCAAAAAAACAAAAAACAAACAAGGTGAATTGAATTAATTTGAATACTTTATTTGGCCAGGTGTGATTATAGACACACAAGAAATTTGTCTCAGGCGCAGAAGCTCTCAGGTGCAAAGCAACAGAATAATGGTAATCATAATAATACCAATAAGAGGGGGGTGGGGAGTAAAGAAGATAAGAAGAATGAATAATAAAACTGCAATAGTACATGGATAAATACACACGGACAATAGACAATTGAAAAGTTTAGACAAACATGCATTTTTCTTGAAGCAGCATATTGCAGGAGAAGCCTGTTCTAACTCCTCTTTTATAAAAAACCTCAGTGGAGGGGTAGTCTTTCCCAATTCAAGGTCTTAGATTTCAACTCCCGTCATTCCTGGGTATCTGGCACAATGCTGGGAGTTGCAGTCCAACTCAAAAATATTTCTCTGGTCTTTTAGAGTTATCAGCAGAAAGAGAGTGGTGGTGGTGGGGAAAGTGATGCATAACCTTAAATATTTTCATAGATCATTTCTAGGCGGCCGAAGCTTCTGGCACTCAAGAATATTGCTGGAGAGCATGATTGACGACTCGACTATGGATGCGTCCCATTGGAGAATATACATCCGGGTGGGGGGGGAGACCAGGGTCAAGGGTGAGATGAACGGTGTGTCTCAGTGTCGGCCGCACCCAGGTAGTGTTCACATGTTCACACCTAATAAATGATTTTTTAAAAAAACTCTTGAGAGGTGGGGCTAGAGACTCATGATTCGAATGGGGGTGGATTGTCGGAGCCCTGACAGCCAGCCGACACTGAGACACATCATCTCACCCTTGACCCTGGTCGTCTCCCCCCCCCCCCCCCAAATGTATATTCTCCAATGGGACACATCCATAGCCAAGAGTCATCAATCATGCTCTCCAGTAATAATCCTGCTCGCCAGAAGCTTCGGCCGCCTAGCAATTATCTATGAAAATATTTAAGGTATGCATTACTCCCGCTTCCCCACTCCCTTTCTGCTGACAACTCTAAAAGTCCAGAGAAATATTTTTGAGTGGATACAGGGCAGAAGGAGGTACCATGTTGGAAAAGGTTCCAGTGGCCGTTTTAGGTGAATCCAACCTGGTTATATTTTTATACTTTTATATGCCCTCAAGTTGAGTTTCACTCTTAGCCTACATGCAGTTTATTTCGCCATGTTATTGAGGTGGTTGCCATCACTGTCTTGTTGAAGGGTAGATTTAGTCCAGGGATGTCAAACTTGCGTCATCACAGCGTTGTCGCATGATGTATCATGACTTTCCCCCCTTCGCTAAACCAGGTGTGGGTGTGGCCAACACGTGATGCATCCAGCCTGCGTGATGCATCCAGCCCACGGGCTGAAAGTTTGACACCCCTTGTTTAGTCAACTAGCCCAACATTCCTAGACAAGGAATGAACAGTCTTAACTACCTAGCTTCTGACATAGAACATGGAACAATAGAGGTGGAAGGGACTTTGGAGGTCTTCTAGTTCAACTCAAGTCAAGAGACTTATATCATCCCAACCAAATGGCTGTCCAGTCTCTTCTTCAAAGACATGATGGAGCAACCACCCACAACTTCTGGAAGCAAGTCATCCAATGATTAATTGTTCTCGCTGTCAGGAAATTTCTCCTTAGTTCTGAGTTGGATCTGTCTTTATTGATCTTCCATTAATTTAATGATCCACCAGCTTGCATGCTTACTCATAAATTCAACTTGGCTCCTTTATGTGTCCATATAAATTACAATTTTTAGCCTGGGATTACATCCTTTGCCACTGATTGGGCAGGTTTTCTTTTATTTATTTTTTTATCCTATCTTTTATTGTATAAATAACTCAAGGTGGTGAACATACCTAATATTTCATTCTGTTTTCCCCACAAGAACGCTGTGAAGCAAAAAGTTGGATTTGGCTTAGTCCTTAAGGTGAACCAGCTACTATGAGTCACCATAAGGTGAACCAGCTACTATGGTTCACCTTAAGGTGAACCAGTTACTAGGATTGTAGCTTACTGTGATAGCAATAGCACTTAGACTTAGATACCGCTTTACAGTTCTTTGGAGCCCCTTCTAATGATTTACACAGAGTCAGCCTCTTGCCCCCCAACATTCTGGGTCCTCATTTTACCCACCTCGGAAGGATGGACGGCTGAGCCTGGTGAGATTCGAATCTTGAGCCTGGTGAGATTCAAACTGCCAAATTGCAGGCAACCTGCAGTCAGCTGAAGTAGCCTGCAGTACTGCACTCCAACTACTGTGCCACCATGACTCGTATGAAGCCAGCCACTTGAGGCTGATTCTACAACTCTATTCTAGGCCCATCCTTGGTAGCTGGACATGGGAACCCAGCCACTGTGCTGAGAAAAATACGTTTGTGGCTTATTTGCTAAACTTTTGTTCCAACAAGCTCTATTAAAACCACAAGCCAGCTTGACAAACTTACTGCATTTCCTTGGCTACGGGTTTCTCTTTTCGCCTCTTCTTCTTCTCTCTGGAGATTAGAATCCAAACGACGATACAAATCAAGGCAGCGGCTAGAATTGACGCAATTAATGCTCCCGCAATGATGCCGCCTTCTGAATCTGCAGGGGGAGAGAGAAACTCCTGTCGTTTATACAAGAAACTCCTTGGCAGAAGGTGTGGAGCAGCTGGTTGACCCTTCTGAGTGGACTACAGAATAGGAAAGGCGATGTGTCCATCTTGGCAAGATTTATACATATTGTCCGCTTGTCTTGGCCGTTCTGCCATGGGCAACACAATGGGATGGAAAGACTCTTGCTTTTGGGTTCCTTGTGAATGCGGCTGTAAAATGGTGTGTGTGAATTCCAACCACTTCTTTTCAATCCATGAATGTGATGGGAGAAACTCTAGGGCCCTTTTGGTGGCGCGGTAATTCAGATTCAACCTAGAGTAATAGGGTTGGAAGGGACCATAAAGGTCTTCTAGTCCAACCCATTTCCCATGACAGAAAATCCTAACCATTCTGGGCAAAAGGCTGCCCAGTCTCTTTTTGAAAACCTCCCGTGAGGGAGCACCCAGACTTCTGAAGGCAAGCCGTTAATTGTTCTCGATGCCAGGAAATTTCTTCTTCTTTCTCATCCAAAGGAAATGCTTTAATCATATCTCTATTTCAGTTTGGTTAAATTTCAGGGAGATCTAACCCTGGTTCCCAACCTCTTCAGGAATAGGATGATGCTTTATCCTTAAAGCTGCCACATGATATGTTTTCATTTTTCTTGTTGAGGAATGAAGCCCAAGGAAAAACGGCTTCCCGAAAACCAAAGACAAGGGCTAAGATGGGGTTGAACCCCTGTTACACTTACATCGTTGGAGCTTGGCCCCTCATTTCCATTCATTTAAAATTGCCTCCTGGTTTTCCTTTTAGAAGATGCTCAAGATGGGTATCAAATCAACAATAGGGTAAGATCGGGATGTTTGAAAACACTTTCCAAGTTATATAAAATCATCTAAACCTTTTCTTTCTATATTATTATTATTATTATCATCATCATTATTATATATTTATATTATAATTTTATTTTCCAGCATAACTCTGGGAAATTTCAAGCAAACTTGATACACAGATGACTTACCCTCTGGAAATGAATACTGTGGGGGTAAGACACCCCTAACGCCCCTCGTAGTGTGGGTGGGTGTGCCTTAAAATGGCTTCTACTGTACAGCACAGTGTGCTTGCCATGGTAACAGTTTCACAGTACTCCACAAGGGGGCTCTCTCGTGGAGGAATAGAAGAATTGTGACACTGCGCACAAGAGTACAACAGCATGAGTCCCGACTACAGGATTTTCCTGTCTAATACAGGATTGGGATAAATAAATACTCGGGCAATGCTGGGTTATCGGCTAATTATATAATAGTAACACCCAGTAAATCATCAGAGTGTCAGCTGTGTGTAATAAGTAAGGCATCAGGCTAGAAACCAGGGACTGTGAGTTCTAGTTGTGCCTTAGCACAAAGCCAACTGGGTGATCTTGGCCAGTCCCTCTCTCAGAAGGAGGCAATGGTATATCACTTCTGGAAAACCTCGCCCAGAAAACTGTTTTCTTGGAAAGAGTTTGCAGAAGTGATTTGCCATTAATTGCCTCCTTCCTAGGGCCGAGAGAAAGGGACTGGCCCGACGTCACCCAGGTGGCTTTGTGCTAAGGCAGAACTAGATCTTATGGTCACCAAGTTTCTGGCCTGATGATTTTGTTGTTTCACTGCTTTCCTTAAAATGCTTGAGTTTTTAATTAGAAAGGGCTGGTTTAAACAAGAAGTTTAAGGACATTGGAAATGAAATTAAATTGAACAGATAAGACAACACTCAACGTTTTGTAGTGAGATCGATGTAACAGGAGCTGTTCCCAAGAGAGTTGATAGCTGTACACTGGTAATAGCCTTCTTCAAACTGGGACAGGTTGCCCAGAACCAGGCGTCCCGAGTAAGGATCTGAAAAGGAAGATGGGAGAAAGGCCAGGTTGTTAAACACACATCTTGTGCTTGGCTAGCGATGGCATTGGTTTTGCCCAGAGTCGTTTGGATAGTGAGATAACGAGCAGCACATTTGGTTAATAATAATTTTGGAAGATGGGAGGTTTCAGCCTTTTAAGGTGGGCCAAGTTAAAGAACAAGCACTGCAGAGCAGGGGTGTCAAACTCAAGTCCCACAGGCTGGATTCAGCCCGCAGGATGGTTAGATCTGTCCTGCGAGGCCACCCTGGAAATAGCGAAGGACCGGTCTGTGGTGCCTCTGCTAGTGAATATTGAGCTCAGGAGGGCCGTGGTGGCTCCCCTGGGCTCCGTTTTCGGCCACGACAACCTCCTGCATCCCTTTGCCAGCCTGCAGCCCTCCCGAGCACCGTTTCGGTGGCAGAGGGCTGCAGGCGGATCCTCCCCAGCACTGCCTGGGCCACCACAGGTGCGCCCAACATGAGTGAAGTCAAGCTGGCCACACCCACCCTGGCCAAGCCCCCCACGACCCCCACAGGTCAAACACATGCGGCCCTCAATGAAACCTCTGCTGTAGAGTTTTCAGGAATGCCACTTTATTGTAGAGTATATTAACATAACTTTGAAAGCCTATCTGAATTTCTCTCTGTCCAACTTGCACAAAGAAATACAATTTGGAATTAATTTGCATTTCTTCCTTGTGTAGGTAGTCCTCAAATAACAACAGTTCATTTAGTGACCAAAGTTACGACGCCAAGAAAAAGTGCCTTATCACTATTTTTCACACTTGCAACATCCCCATGGTCACTTGATTAAAATTCAGCTGCTTGGCAACTGACTCCTTTAGGATGGTTGCAATGTTTCATGGTTATATGATCCCCTTTTACAACCTTCTGACAAGCAAAGTCAATGGGGAAGCCAGATTCACTTAACAACCGGGTTACTAACTTAGCAATTGCAGTGATTCGCTTAACGGTGGAAAGAAAGGTTCTAGAATGGGGCAAAACTCATTTAGCAAATGTCTCACTTAGCAACATAAAATTTTGGCTCAATTGTAAGTTGAGGACCACATAAGTATATTTGATTCAAGCTCAGGACTGTGTAATCTCTATTTTCCAAGTATTTCCTTACTCTCCTCCCCGTTTCCTTGCCCTTTTATTCCCTCCCCAAGGTCATCTCTTTCGTACTTGGCAGGAAGCTCATCTGCCACAGAAACAATGATGCACCAAGCATCTACCACTTTAGTAGCAAGGGTTGACTGTTTTCTCAGAGACGTTTCATTGCCCATAGTAGGTAACATCAGTTCTAGGTGGTTACCTAGTTTGGGTAATGAAACACCTGCAAGAAAACAACCAAGCTCAAGAAAGCCCCAAGGACCTCTCATTTCAACTCTGAGCTACAGATATTATTCTTTATTGGCATTTTAGAAGCTCACAATGGAATCGATGTAAGACACTGGATATGGGGACTTCTAAGACAACGAGTGACAATTGCAGGGCGATGTCGAGGGACAGCTTGCATGATTCCTGTTGAAAAAATAGTCTACTTTCTAAGAAAGTACTATATGTTCCGTAGAAGACAAATGACTATTGGTAGCCACAATAGAAGAAGTAGAAGAAGAACATCACGGCTTCAAAATCTTAAGGGACTGGTTGGGACAAAACTCAACAGCACTTTTTCCTGTGGCTGTTCATAAAAACAGGATTGCCAACATGATCACCAATGTCCAATGACAGATATGGCACAAGAAGAAGCCATAAAGAGCTGTGTGGACTGATGCCCCCCATACTGGAATATATAATAATAATAACACTTCATTTGCGGTCACAGACCAAAACACAAGTACTACAAAAGAAGAACATAGGAAAATTAAGCATGAACAATTGGTCACCAAAAACTTGACTAAGGGGAATTACAGCGTTCTCCTCTGATGGTTACAGCTCTTAAAAAATTTTTGGAAACCTGAGAAGTGATGTATAAATGGAATATATAAAAAAGGAGAGTTGGTGACAGAACTTTTATCAGCCCTGAAATTCAACCCTTCGTGGAAATTCCCTTTTAAGCTTCTCAGGAAAAGAGTAGATGGTGTTTAGCAAAGAGATTACAGATCAATACAGATTATCCTACTGTCGGCCAAGAGGCCACTCATCCTTAAAGCCTTTTGGGGAAATCCCTAGTTCTGAGAGTTGCCGCCATTTTATACACCACATAGAACATAGAATAATAGAAAGGGATCTTGAAGGTCCTCTAATCCAATCCACACTCAAGCAGGAGGCCCTAGACCGGGGGTCTTCAAACTTGACAGCTTTAAGACTTGTGGACTTCAGCTCCCAGAATTCCTCCTTCAGTCATGTTAGCTCAGGAATTCTGGGAGTTGAAGTCCACAAGTCTTAAACTTGCCAAGTTTGGAGACCCTGGTGATAGATGATGGATGGATGGATGGGGAGACGATAGACAGACAGATAAATGATAGAATTCAGGGGTCTTCAAACTTGACAGCTTTAAGACTTGTGGACTTCAACTCCCAGAATTCCTCCTCCAGTCATGTTAGCTCAGGAATTCTGGGAGTTGAAGTCCACAAGTCTTAAACTTGCCAAGTTTGAAGACCCTTGGCCTAGACCGTTTTAGACAAATGGCTGTCCAATCTCTCTTTGAGAACCTCCAGTGTTGGCACATCTACAACTTTGGGAGGCAAGTGGTTCCACTGATTAATTGTTCTCAATTGTCAGGAAAATTCTTGGATCTCTTTTTAAAGATCTTCCAACCGTGGCTTCTTGTCCTACCCTCAGGTGCTTTGTAGAATAAATTAACTCCCTCTTCTCTGTGACAGCCCCTTAAGCAGGGATGGGATTCCACCTGGTCCGTCCGGTTCTACAGAACCGGTTGTTATGATTCTGCACAGTTTGGAGAACCGGCAATTCGCTCCACTGGCTGGTCCCACCCCTCCCCACTCCGCCCACTCACTCCTGACCTGGCATGCATGGCATCCAACTTGCCTGCCTTTGGTAAGTTGCTATTTTTCCTTTTTTTTTTTTCCAGACCGTCATCTGTTCTACAGTACCAGGAGATTTAGATTAGCTAGAAAGCAGGAAATCGTTGGATTTCTTGCTTTCTAGCTTATGTAAAAGCAAAGCTGAACCTTCCTTAGGACTGAAGCTTCTGTTTTCAATGCAGACTCAGGCAATAGATTGCAGAATGGTAGATCTCTGAGTGAATCTGTGATTCTGTGAGCAATTCAATCTGCCTGCCTGCTTTGCCTGATTTGGGGTAAAAGTTGCTCTTTTTTATTAAAAAAAATTCAATATTTACATAAATATTTACAATATTTACATACAAGCCACGCCCAGCCAGTCATGTGATCTCCAAGCCATGCCCAGCCAGCAAGCCACGCCCAGCCAGTCATGTGACTACCAAGACACACTCACAAATTAGGCCACACCCATAGAACCGGTTGTTAAGAAATTTGAATCCCACACCTGGCCTTAACTACTGGAAGATTGCTATCATAACAGCACCCCCCTTCTCCTTCTCCTCATTAGACTAGACATACCCAGTTCCCACAACTGTTCATTGTATGTTTTAGTCTCCAGTCCCCTAATTATAAGTGTCATGACATATCGCAATGACCAGAATTGGACACGGTATTCAAAGTGTGATCTCCCTGCTTCATACTGCACTGTTGAGGCCATACTTGGAACACTGTGTCCAGTTCTGGTCACCACGATTGCAAAAATATACTGAATTGTTGCATCTCAGCTTTTACACAGGAACTGGAAGGAGAAAGCTACTCACTGTATAACTCAGTTACAGGCTGCGGTTTATCTCCAATTAGTTTGTACCAATTGTAGGCTGGCTTTGGCACACCAGTTTCCGAAACGCAGGCTAAAGTGATCAAGTGGCCGATTTCAACTTTAGGATGATGGCTTGAACCAAAACTGCAGAGAGGCTTCGAAGGAGGAACTGGAATACAAAACAGCAGGCAAAGCGGTAAAATCGAAATTATACTTCTCTTTGTCTTCGTTGTGTTGTATTCTAGGGAAGGGGCTACATAGCTGCAAGTCAGTGGCAGGGTTAGCAAAACAGAGCATGCATAGGATCTAGACCCCTCCTCCCCTTCTCTGGTCCATGGGAAAAAAGGTCTTCTGTGAAACTGATGCCAAGAAGGTTGGGGACCGCTGTTCTAGGCGGCTCTTTTCCAGACTGGTGCCTTCATGACACCATTGGGCACCTACTTCCCAAATTGTGAGGCGGCTCTTCTCGATACTTTAGTAATTCTCCAGAAATGAGGTTTTAAATATATCGGCAGAGGATAGAGACCAGCAACTTTCAAATTTGGCAATTTGGAGATAAGTTGACTTTAACTCCCAGAATTGCCAACTGCGAAATGGAATAACTCTGTTACTCAACAAAAATATATAATCCTACAAGATCAGAAAAGAGTTAATAATTCTGGAATGCTGAGTTAGAATAAAAATGGAAATTGCCTTCCTTGGATGGCAGGAGAGCTGAGAGGAATCCTGAGCAGGAAGTATACATTTACATCTTGGACCAAGCCGTTCCTTGTTAAGCCATGGTTTAATCATGTATAAATCACAACCAACTGCATTTATATATAATAAATGGTTCATATATCATGAACCATAATTTGGCTGGTTAGCCTTTTGCATGGATTCTATCCCTGTACTAAATCTTTGCACTCAAAACTTGTTTTTAATGACTTGCCTATTACATTACATCATGGTTTGTTTAATGAAACAAGTTCAAACCTGATAGATACACATGATACCTCAATGCAAAGTATGAACTCTGCCGATAGTTAACCAGAAGCTCAAGTATATATTTATAGACTGGGTCACATACCATCTTAAGCCATAGCTTGTTGGCTAACCAGGCTTATACGCTGCAGTAAGCCATAAACAGTGCTGATGAATCACAGTGACTGAATACTTAGTACTTAGATTTATATACTGCTTCGCAGTGCTTTATAACCCTCTCTAAGCAGTTTAAAGAGTGTATTGATCCCAACAATTTAACATTTTACCCATTTTGGAAAGATAAAAGGTTGAATCAACCTTGAGCCGGTTAGGATCAAACTCCTGGCAGTGGGCAGAATTAGCCTGCAGTACTGCATTCTCACCACTGCGCCACCATGGCTCTTACACTCAATATGCTAAGCCAGAACAGAATGCAAAATATGTTTTAGTTTAGCTTAATGTGGAACCCAATCACCAAATCTTTAATTCAATGTAGCAGGTGATGAACACAGAAATATGCTGAAGAAGAAAAAGAGAAATAAGCACCTTGCACGCTGACCGACACTGATTTTTCACCTTCACTTGGGGTAGCGTCCGTAAATTTGTAAACCGAACACCTATAAACCCCACTGTCTGAGGTCTGCATGTTGAACAGGGTGAGGGTTGCATTTCCTGTTTTGTTTGCTACTTGAATCCGGTCTTTAAACTGTGTAAAGTAATAGGGTGTGCCATGCTGCGAAATATAAATCTGCGAAACAGAATTTAACATTCATGAAATTGGTGATGGAAGAAAAAAATATTGAGGTTTATTTGTTTTCCTCCTGATTTTGAGCCTGCCTGTAAAAAAAGATAAGTTGTCAAGTCAGTTCATAAAACAGTAATATATATATATATATTAGAATTCTGCATGTCTTTTGATAACTGTACATTGGTGTTGCATACATCACTGATCAACTAGTTAACTAGATTTCATCTAATGCAGAAATATTATTAGGCTTCCTGGGATTACACCAGCAAGATTATGGTCCAAAACATAGTTCCAGATTAATTATGAAGTATTTACAGGAAAAAAAAACATTTAGAATGGCCCCCACTTAATTATTAAAATCTGTGGAGGAGATCTCTGGCATCTAATGCAGAGATCCCCAACCTGTAGGCCGTGAGGAGTTTGCAACTGGGCCGCGGAAAGGACTAGTGAGCGTTCATGCACACGTACCCTCACTTGTGCGAGCAGCAGGCGAGCGCATATGCACATGCTCCATTTAAGTGAGTGTCATGTGTGAATGCACGCCACGTGCACGAACAGCTACATATGCATGCGCATGCTTGCTGGCTGCTCGTGCAGAACAATCCCCTTTCTCCCACCCCTGGTTTGCAAAGCCGGAAATGTTGGGGAACTCTGACATGCAAGGAGATTTTAAAAATATTTCTGAACTAGAAAAGAAGAGTAAGAAAGAAATCCTGGATATATGGGGAGCATAGCTATATATTTTTTTTTATGAATAAAAGGCTGTCCCTTCCAGTCGTATTCCCTGTTTCCTTATTTTAAATTTGCAAGCAACTCCATAGAAATAAGAAGCATACATTTATTATATTTGCAAAATGATGTTGTGTTTAATTAATCAAGGAGAGAAGCAACCTAGCATTAAGAATAAATTTCCTAACAGAACAATTAATCAGCGGAACAGCTTGCCTTCAGAAGTTGTAGGTTCTCCATCACTGGAGGCTTTTAAAAGGAGACTGGACAGCCGTTTGTCTGTAATGGTATAGGGTCTCCTGCTTGGGCGGGGGTTGGACTAGAACAGGGTTCTCCAACCTTGGTAACTTTAAGACTTGTGGACTTGAACTCCCAGAGTTCCTCAGCCAACTCATCTTATGATTTTCCTTTTCCAAAAAGAAGAGGACTTGGGGATCTAATTCCACTATGAATAGTGGACAGAGTTACTCAGTGAGTAAACTGCAAAGAAGCAGATCCTGGGAACAATTCACACAGGTTACAACTCCGCAAAAGGGACAGTAACTCCACAGTGCTTTTTAATAACCCACAGATTATAGCCTAGCAATTTTGTACCGGACAAGCGGCTGTCATGCAATTAATATCTAGAAGAGTCTGAGCATAGAAGAAAAACAAAGGACCAGGAAAAAAAATCTTTCTTTCCTAGATAGATACATTAAATATTTAGATGTTTAGATAAATACATTAATCATTTTCTACTAGGGAAATTTCTTGCTTTCATTGTTCTTCAGGCCAGCACTGGGATTCCACTGTATTTTCCAAGATTTGCCAGACTGTGTTTTGTTAAACGAAACACTCCAAACATTGGATTTTTAGCAAAAACCTTTCTTAATGTCTTTTGACCAAAAACAGGCTGTACCCCACACCTGACTAAGTACATTAGAAACAAATAAAATAAACCTCATCCGTGTGAAATTTTAATCACCCAATGATTTTCCCCAGAAGGAGAGAGGCAAAAATCAGTGGAACTAAAATAATAATAATAATGTAATAATGTAATGTTGAATTCATGGACTATTAGATCATGGGTATACATTCTGATTTTGGTAACTGGGTGTATACATGCAAAGTCAAGTAAGTATGGACATCGCTGTTTCAATTCAAAATTTCAATTTGCATCGCATTCACACAGCACCCTGGTGCAGCCCACAATTTGCACTTTGGATTGCAGTGGTCCTATCCTTGTTTCTATAAACCTCATTGAGTTAGCTAACTCACTTGTTCCATAAACTATAGGAATAATTTTGTTAAAAATGAATTGGGAATCCTATTGCGTGGTAGTGATGAATATATTATTGCTAAAGCCTATAAAATGTTATTGAATTTAAATCTGGAAAATAAACAAGTAAAGCACTGGGCAAGGAACTTTGGATATAATAAAATACGTGAACAATATGTGAGAGGAATAAAGGTTTAAAATTTACATTAAACTATATCTTCAAAGAAAATTACTATTGGATGATGTATCGTTGCTATTTAACTCCAGATAAGTTGTCAAGAATGTATAAAAGTATTTCAAATATGTGTTGGAAATGTAAATTTAAAGAAGGGACCTTTTAATCATTTATGGTGGACGTGTGATAAAGCAAAGAAATATTGGAGTAGGATTCATATCTTAATACAGAAAACTCTTAAAGTGAATATAGGAAGAAAACCAGAGACTTTTCTTTGGGGTTTAATGGAACAAGACTTGGAGAAAAAATTCAGAAATTTGTTGTTATGTTGATGGCAGCACAGAAATGGAATGTTACCACAATCCCCACAATGGATGAATGGCTGCAAAAACTGATGGAGTTAGCAGAGATGGCAAAATTGATCCTTTTGATGAAAGAAAAAAATACAAATAGTCATAAGTTGAGGACTATCTATATTAAGAGCACATTAAAAATCCCAAATATTTTATATCTTATTATTCTTATAGATTGCATGTTCTTACCTTGTGAATCCCGCTACATCTTCCCCGTGTATCTGTGATAGACACAGTCTTTCCACAATGACTGGTAGATTTTTCACCCCTATAAAGGCATGTTGGTGGCTGTATTTGAGTAGAAATGTGCTAGTCTATGAGTTGGTGACTTGGATTTTAAAAAAAGACAAAGCATACTTTTTTTTTTTAACATGAGCAATATGGACTTTCATTTTAAGGTTGCCTTATCGCCTTTTGGGGCCTTAAGTCACCATTCGGAGTTCATTATCAGGGCTCCAGGTTTGGAGCTCTCAATCTCAGGCCTGCTGCTTATTTTAGCTTCCTATCCTGAGATTTTACTTCTACCCATCTTGTAGTAGAGGTAGTTGTCAACACTAAATTAAGGCACCAGGCTAGAAAGTGGGAGAGTGTGAGTTCAAGTCCCACCTTAGCCTTGAAAGCCAACTGGGTGACTTTGGGCCAGTCATTCTCTCTCAACCCAACCCACCTCACAAGGTTGCTGGTATGGAGAACATAAGAGGAGGAAGGTCCATTGGAAATAGAATAGAATAGAATAGTTGGAAGGGACCTTGGAGTTCTTCTAGTCCAACCCCCTGCTTAGGCAGGAAACCCTACACCACTTCAGACAAATGGTTATCCAACATCTTTTTAAAAACTTCCAGTGTTGGAGCATTCACAACTTCTGGAAGCATTGGATATATTTGCCACCTTGAGTTATTTCCAAAAATGGTTATGGTGGGATAAAAATAAATGAATAAATAAATTTTACTGATATGCAGCAAAAATATAGACTAATACAAAATGGGCCCCACTATCAGCAAAGCTAATGATCTAGGAAGTAGAGTATAGCCAGAGAAATTCGGAAGTGGTTTTCCTCATAACCAAAAACCAGAGGGACAAATATTCCCTTGGTTTTTGTAGCTCAGCTATTCCTATCTGGAGAACTTCTAGAAATAATAGAATACAACTTTCATAATTCTGAGGCAAGATGGCCCATGACTAAGAAATTGCGGAATTGTATGTGATATTTCTTCGATAAATCCCAAAGGATTCACGATTGAAGAAAATTGATTTAGGATTAGGATTTAAATTGGGCCATCAAATAATGTATATCATAGATTCTGCCCTGGTGAAGGGATATTAATTGATGAAGAATATCTGATGGCGGACTTCCGGTTTGAAGGGCTTTGACGACAGACAGAAATCCGCAGTCGTGCGCGGTTTCTGTCTGGGCTCGCCGCTGGAGCACCCTGAGCCGTCTGGTTTCGGGGCTAAGCCACCCCATAGAGGTGGTGAAGAGTGGGGAGACCACCAGCAGGGTCAAGGAGAGACGCATCTCTCCTCCTCAGCTGGCCATTACTCCCTTTCCCGAAGGCGAACCACCACAAAGAAGAACTCTCCCGGAAAAGAATGTGCAGGAGGAAGATAAGAAGTGAAAGTTTTGGCTGACCGGGTTAAATTGTAAAAGCAACAACCAAGGTACCGTGGAATTTAAACTTACAAAAAATAACATTGCTCCCAAAGAAGAGTCGGAAGCAGCAAAGGAAAGTGAAAAGGGAAAGGTTTGGCTTTTTTTTCCTTCTCTCTCCTTCCCTATACTGACAACTAAGAGACTTAAATAAGAAATCAGAAAAATCCACTTTGACATCAATAGACAATTAAGCTGAAAATAAAACAAAATGCCAAAGGGATAATAAAGATTTCTGGACATTAAAAACTTAGTTTTTCATAAGCAGGAAGGGAGAGAAAAAGAATAAGGGTAGGATCTGGAAGGGGGAGGAGACTGCCTGGAATTAAAAAGAATTTAAAGTAAAACTTCAACAAGACTTCTAAAAGATACATTTTAACTGAATCTTTGCAACTAAATAGTAACCCCAGGAAGAGAAAGTGAAAAAAAAGAGCAAAAAAGAAACAGCTTGCGCATATTTGGACTATATGGTGATCTTTTGATTTTTGGTTATTATATTTGAATGACTAAAATCAATCGGGTGGTTGTTTAAAAATTTATACAATGGCACCACTTCTGGATGAATTGAAAATGGAACTTAAAAAGTACAAAGAAGATGCACAAGAAGGGAAGGGTTCTTTTGGCTTCGTTTTTCAATTCTTAGAAATGGAGATTTGGAACAATGAGAAACAACAAGAAACGACTGCAAAACAAGAAGACTGGGACAAAGAAGCCATCTTTGATGAACAAGTAATTCTATGTGGGGAAGAAAAGGGAAAGGGGGGGAAAGAGAATGGAGAATTTAAGACTTAAAAAAACAACCAAAGAAAAGAAAAATAATTCAAAAAATAAGTATAATACTGGAAAGCAACAGAAAAGGGGAATACAGAAGAGAGAAATAGAGGTAGAGAGACAAGGGGGTAAAAAGGGGAGAGAGAAGAAGAGAGGGAAGAAGGAAAGAAGTTACAAAGGACCGGGGCAAGATATAGGATCTATTTAGAGATAATGGGTGAAAATCTAACTGAAAAAGGGATTCTGTAAAGGTACATAAGATTGTATTGTTATATTAATAATAGAAATAACTTTAGAAAATTGGAAACAACGTATGATTAAAATGAGGGATAAAATAGTTAGCGTAATTTAGTGAAATGTTTGTGAATAAAATAAGTGAAATAAAATAAATGAGAAAATTGAATTAGGAAGGAACGGGAACATTTTAATTAGTTAATGTTTTATAAAATATAAGTGAAGAGGGGGGGGATTAACTATGGAAAGCTTATAATTGTTCCCATAGAAGTATGATGTTTAATTGAAAAGTAATGTTAAAGATGTTAAGACTTTAATGAATATTAATATTAATGATAGAATTGGAATGGAATGTTGTTTTAATTATATATACTTATATATTTTTTTCTTTTTTTAAGAATACAGTGTGTTTTAATAATGTACCAAGCAGAATCCAAATGGAAGTTATGTATTATATTGAATGTTACAACTTCAGGGAAAAGATATAAAGGCGTCATACTCCAATTAGTAACTACAGGAGAAATTTTGTTTAATGAGAAAAGATAATAGAAAATTGAAACAGGACAGACAAAAAATATAAATACAATGATCTGAATTGAGATGAGATAATTAAAATAAAATTGAGAAAATTAAAAGAGAGGCAAAGCTATGCAGAAAATGTAAAATAGTAATAAGATATGGAATAGAATATAAAAATGAGCATGAACCTGAATTTGTGTCTGTACGAAGAAATGTAACCCGGGATTACGCTGCTTTAAAAAGAGATGTTTTATTTGTATTTTTTTTTCTCTTTGTGAAAACTCAAATAAAATTTACAAAAAAAAAAGAATATCAGACAGCATGCCCAAATTTAAAACTTTTAGCATTCTAAGTGCTAAGCAAACAAGAGAGCCTTTAGAAGCCAAAATTGATTTCTTCTCTGCTGGCTTAAAATGTATCAGTCTACTCTAAAGAATTGCATAATGGGAATATGATTACTTTGGTCACATTACTTCTCTGCTAAAGTACATTTTAATATTTTTAGTATTTATTTGATTTGTCAATTGCTTACAAGATACAGGTATAAGAATAAATATAGTTTTGAATATATGAGATAGATACTTACAAGAAAAATAAAAGAAACAATAGGACAGGGACGGTAGGCACGATTGGTGCGCTTATGCACGCCCCCTACAGGCCTCTTAGGAAGGGGGTGAGATCAATAGTCGACAGTCTAAGGTTAAAGTTTTTGGGGTTTGGGGAAGAAACTGGTCTCTCCTTATAAATAAAAACACCTGACTTTAAACTCAGTGGAGACCATTCCACTGAGCTACAACAACTTTATATTGTACCCAGGGAAGATAATATTTGTAACTCGGGGTTGAGCGTGGGGTCCTTGCTGCTCTCTGAGCTTGGTTGCAAATGTTTCATAACAAAATACCCAAGCTCAGACAGCACCAGGGACCCGACAACTTTTAGATTGTGTTCAGAATAGTATTTGGCATCCAAAGCAGTCTTAATCAGGCAACAAGGAACAGTTCAAGTTTGAAATAAAAGCATAATGTCTTACTCCAAGACTTTGCAGATCAGTGCCATAAAAATTCCATTGAATCATATCAGGAATAGATGGTGGGGTATACATGCAAGGAAGGGTGATATTGGCACCAACTGTTGTATTCACAGCACTCTCTGGCATGGTCACAGTCACACTCTTCACAAGACCTGTGGAAAATCAATCAATTAAGCAAAAATCAATCAAATGTCTATTTATATTGGAGAACCAAAATGTTGTCCCTTTCCTATCTCTTTCTCGGAGATAAAGCTCTGGCTCTTTGGCCAGTTAAAATGCATCAACCAAATGCAGGTATTTTGGATTATATGCCAACCTGATGGAATAATTATAACCATTATCTTCCTAGCCATGTATTTAGAAAGAAAACTCAGGGACCATGTCCATGGAAGAGATGAGAAAGGCAGATAATGGGAACAAGGGATCAATAGCCTTGACACCAAAATCTATCTCAGAAAAGGCAAATCTAACATTTTTACCGTTACTTTTCACCGTTCTACCATCGAGAGAATTTTGGCATACTGTGTAACAGTGTGGTATGCTGGATGCTCCGTAGTGGATAAAAAGATGCTCCAGAGAGTTATAAACACAGCACAAAAAATCATCGGTTGCTCTCTTTCTTCTTTGGAAGAGATTGCGAAGACCAGACTTCTCTCTAGAGCACTAAAAATCTCCACAGACCATTCTCATCGTGGTCATTCATATTTCGAACTGTTACCATCAGGGAGACATTATAGGTGTCTTAAAATGAGGACTAATAGACTGAGAAACAGTTTCTTTTCCAAGGCAGTAATTGTCTTGAATCAAACAGTGCATTTGTGATTTAGTCCTATGTATATAGTGGCATTTTTAAACCATTTAACCTACTAAATGTTTTAGATAGGTTTTAGACTAGGTATATTATTATTATTATTATTATTATTATTATTATTATTATTATTATTTTAAATACTCTGCAGTGTGATTGTGATGTGGCATTTGGGTCACTGCGCTTGAGTAGCTTTCAAATTTCATTGTATTCGTGGAATGCAATGACAATAAAGGTATTCTATTCAACACCTCTCTGTGGAGGAAGACAGAACAGCAACAAGTAAATTGTGATATCATTATGCAAAGATGGAAAGTGGAAGGACTTACGGTTCAACACTGTTGTAATAGCAAATGGTTGTTAAACAAAGTAGTCACTAAACAAGGACTGTATTTTTGAACTTAGTTTAAGTCCAAGTAGTATGTTATGCCATCAGTTTTCATAACCATAAGTAATTATAGGGAACACAATAGACTAATCCACATTTTGTTGCCAGGCTTTTTACTGGATTCATATCCCAGGTTTTGTCCAAACATCTCAGAAGATGGGACTATCTGACATACCTTCTCTGGACTAGAAAGTGAAGCAAATTCCTGCCAAGAAAACAACCTGGATATGTCCTTGAGGCAGGGCTGGGATACGACAGGGTTAACCACCGGTTCGGGATTTACGAGCTTCCCTGCAGGCTGCGAGCCGCGTGCCTGTAAATCGTCATCAGCAGCTGCCTGCCGAGAAGCAGCCTTTGAAACAGCCCTCTTTTCTTGCTTTTCTAACTGCAGCTGTGCCTCGTTCGGCAGCTGAAGTTGAAAAATAAGGAAATAAAGGTCAGGTAAGAGCCCAGGTGGGCAAAAACATCAGCAGACATAGAACCGGTTTCTATGTCTGCTGCTCTTCAGAGCTACCGGTTCTACAGACGTGGACAGAACCGGTAGAAACCCACCCCTGCCTTGAGGTCAATAGGGATCAAGTTCAATTCCAATTCCATTAAAAGAAAGCTTTACTTTTACGAATTAATAATTCAGATAGGAATGTTGCTCTAGAAAATGCAGGTCAGCCCTTGATTTACAAGCACAATTGAACCCACAATTTTTCTTGTTAAGTGAGACATTTTTAAGTGAGTTTTGGGCCCTTTTACAACCTTTCTTGCCTCAGTTCTTAGGTGAGTCACTGCAGTTGATAAGTTAGTAACCTGGTTGTTAAGTGAATCTGGCTTCCCATTGACTTTGCTCGTCAGAAGGTCCCAAAAGGGGATCACGTGACCCCGAGGACACAGCAACCGTCCTAAATATGAGTCAGTGGTCAAGCATTCGAATGTAAATCACATGACCACGGGGATACGTCAACGGTCGTTAAGTGTGAAAAATGGTCATCAGTCACTTTTCTTAGTGCTGTTGTAACTTTGAAGGGTCACTAAATGAATTGTTGTAAATCCAGGACTATCTGTATGCAGACGTCATCTGACTCTCGCCTTGTGAAACACACACAAAAAAAACCCCAACAACCCTTAACAACTGTTATGTAGGACCCTGCCGGTAAATCCGATTGAGCAGTGGGAAGATTTAGATAACAAAAGTCAACTTAATAATCTCATAATTGAAGACAAATTGAAACAGCAGATGGAAAGGCTAGTCAAACATTGGAAAGTTCTGTTCTTTTCTTAAAACCAGCAATACAAACACTCTACTTAGAGGAATCCCTAGAAGTTAAGTGCAATTCAATTTTGAATTTACGTCTTTTTGCATGACCCAAATGAGATCCAAGGGGAAAGGGATAGCAAGCCAAGCCCTCTGGAGAACCCCAAATTTGCCAGTTATCCCTTTTGTTTATGTAATGATAGAGTAGAGGGTGGAACAAAAATGAAGAGTTACTCTTTCCTTATGACTTCCTGGGTTGTTGAAATGCCACTGTGGCCAGCCTTTGAAGCAATGCTCAAGTAGCTAAGTGAATGCTAGGTTGGGTTCACCCATTAGATGAGCCTTAATGGAAACCTTTCGTTTAAGTATTTTATATTATATTATACTGTTATAGCTTACATTATGCTGTTATAGCTTGTTATAGTGGATGGATTAATATCGTGGAAAATCCTTAATTGACAAGTTGTGGTTGAAGCAAACCATGGCTTCTAGCAATATGTACCTGCAAGTAAAGAGTTTGTTTGCGTGGTGCAATAAAACAAATTATCTTTGATGGCCATCTCACCCATAACCATGTATCTGCTTCCTGAAGCTTCTTCTTCTCCTCCATTCAAGAAAGTAGACACTTAAATGTGCAGGAGAGATCAATGAATAGAGGCGTTCATGATACAGGATTTTTTTTTTTAAAAAAAAATCAAGTTATGTAGTTATGTGATCAAAGCACTGCTTCTGTCTCATATGTGCTGCACATGAGAGGTAGGCCTTCAATTACTTCACTCCCAGCTGCTATCTTAACTTTTCAGCCTTATCCCTCTGGCCACCCTTATCGATGGAGATTGGGTGCTCCACCTGTTCTACCAGAAACAGATTCTAATGAAACTTAGATGCGCAATTTTTCTCCAAGCTAAGGACTTCCTGTTAAATGTCCCCCCCCCCCCAAAAAAAAAGTCTGTGGGACAAGACAAAATAAAATTTAATTTTGTTGCATTTCCCTTAACATTTAGTTAAGGTCACAGAATTTCTATTTAGCCATAAAGAAATATTTAGAATTATCACAATAAATTTGCATTTTGGTAATAAAATCTGAAATGCCCTGGCAGCAGAAGTCTTCAAGCTGAGTGAGAACTTTGGTTTTCCTCTTTGCGTAGCTGATTTTCATTTCAAACCACAAATTTACAAGCTCATTTTTTCATATAATGATGAAAAATGTGGTTTTGAAAAAATAAGTCCCCGCCCCCTCACACATCTGCAGTGTTTATTTATAGTTCTGAGGGCCTGAAAATCTTTTTTAGATAGGCAGTTAGAGACATTGGTCGTGGCTGGGAACCCTGAGATTGTGATCAAATCATCTGAAGAGGATGTTCATCTTACGAGGAAAGCTGAGATCAAGAATTTGCAATCAAATAATCTATCTAGTATACCACCAAAATCTCTTGCCAATTTACAGGGTGTTGTAGATGAAAAACCTAGATATTAAGGTACAGTTAAAAGAACCAAATATCAAACCAACCATTCTTGGCCTGCTTTAAAGGGCAACTTTTTAAAAGTTTTAGTCGGTAGAGAAATTGGCTCCTCAGCATGCAAGGAGTAGATTTCAAGGAATTGAGCCATCTCCAAAAAAGCCTCTATCCCAAAATCTAGCAAGATGATCCTGTGGCAATTTGGGTGCTGGTTAAGTGAGTGGAGAGAGTAGAAATCTCTCTGTATTTTGTTCAGAAGTCATCTCTTCTCCACCTGCTAAAGCTTCATTTGCAAAACACACTGAGCTTGCTTTCTATTATCTCTTTTTGTGTGCGTGTGTCTAGCTTGACGTGTTGTGTGAATCCAGCCTGCCTCTATAGCCCTTTTAAGAGAGCACAGTGGCTCGTGAGTTTAGGACACCGAGCTGATAATCGTCAGGCTTGCGTTTGAGACCCTGTTGCTGCTGCAGGATGGGGTGAGCTCCGTCACACACCCCAGCTCCTGCCAACTGAGCACTTTGAAAGTGGGTGATCGCAAATGATTGGATAGGTACCACTTTGGTGGGCAGCTTAACAAAGACATGAAAAGAGTCCCCACATGGGCATCCCCTGAGCAATGGTGATGTCACCGTTCAACCTGGAAGGGCTTTGGTGCTCCCGGCACAACTATAGTAGTAGTAGCACTTTTCAGACGAGAAGCAAGTGGAATAGAGCAGAAGATACAGTGAGTATCTAAAATGTCATGACGACGTCAGCCACCATGGTATGTTGCACATGTGACACACATAAAAAAAAAAATCTATGAAACTTTGATTGCACCATTGTGGCTGCCATCTAAATTTTTTTGACCACACTGTGCAGACATCTATGGAGTATATAGCGAGAGTTTGGAGGTTTCATTCCCTGTTCCTTCTTTTTTTCTTTCAATCTGCCTGTTTGGTCTATGAGACTGCAAATGTTACCTCCATCTTGGTTCCTTTTTTTCTTTTGAGCTTCTCCATAGTTTCAAAGGCTCTGAACGATGGAAATAGTAGGAGCCAAGATCATTCTTCTTATCCCTTTCCTAAGTTTCTTTAATTTGCCTTTTCTTTCAGTCTAGGTTAGGAGCTTGCTCGTGAAGCTTTCCTCTAGCTTAAATGCCTGCTTTCGAGAGCATTCACACGTACACGAACACACCTTTCTCTCCAACAGGGTGGATACCTCTGAGAAGATCAACCCAGATCCTGGGATCTCCAAATGAATTCTCTGGACTAGATTCAGAGCTCCATGCAGAGCACTTAAGAGGAGTCAAATCTGGAAACCCGCATTTTTACACCATGGGTAAAAGGAAATGGAGGTCATTTTCTTTCTGGAAAGGATGGAATCGACAGAACAAGTGAAGCTGACGTTAGTCACCCTCGGTCACTCGCTTTGTCTTGGATCAAGAAGTACCCTCACTTGCTTCTCTTCCAGGATGATATGTCCAAAGGCAACCTCTCAAAACTCCACCTGTCCAGATTCAGTTTGAGTACATTGTCCATATAAGTTGACCTCACATGAGAAAACGTCTAACCTTCTGCTTAGTTCGATCAATCCGAATTAGAGCTGGAAGGGACCTTGAAGGTCTTCTAGTCCAGCCCTCTGCTCAAACAGGAAACCCTACACCATTTCAGACAAGGGTCTCTCTAGTTTCTTCTTTAAAACCTCCAGTGATGAAGCCCCTATAACTTTGGAAGGCAAGCTATTCCACTGGTTCATTGTCTTCTCTGTCAGGAAATTTCTCCTTAGTTCTAGGTTGGATCTCTCTTTGATTAGTTTCCATCCACTATTCGTCTTGCCCTCCGGTACTTTGGAAAATAAGTTGATTCCCTCTTCTTTGTGGCATCCCCTCAAATACTGCTACCATGTCAACCCTAAGTCCTTCTTTTTCTCCACTAACAGTCCATGCTCTGTTCCTGGAACCATTCCAAAAGTTGAATTTATATATTTGTTTTCCTTCCCAGATCACTTCCCTGCCCACTAAGCACTTGAGCTGACACACCAAGGAGCCCATTTCTTTAACATGCACACACCAATTTTTTAAAAGCCAGGTAAAACATGCAATTAACATAATTGCTCAATAAACCCCAGTATTCAGAACAAAATCAGAGTTTCTGAGATTCTGGAAAAGAAGCATCTTATTATGGCATCCAAAGCCACCTGGCAAAAAGGAGCCTAATTTTGAAAGATACCATCTTCACCAGAATCTTACTATCCAAGCAGAATTCCAACAGCATCCAGAAATAAAGGGATAAAACTACATACACATTGGAGAACTGTGAATTCCCCAAAATAGAATCACAAAAGGAGATACCTTTGAACTTCTACCCTCAACTTTTCTGTTTCCCCAAATATCACATTCATGTTCTGAGTTGAACACCTTAAAAGAACAAAACCATCGTTTCCTCCCTTGTTTTGAATTTAGCTGTCAAATTGTAGAAGCCTTACCTAGAACAGCTGTCAGAATGGCCAAAATCCTCAGCATGCTTGCTAGCGTTTTCATGCGCAGGGTAAGAAACAGAAGATGCTTCCCTGAGAAAGAGCAAATTCAAAATGGAGCTTGTGGGATATGGGCTGTGACTTTTACTTATCACCTAAGCCAGTCAACAAAGAGTTGACTCCTTCCTCCATTATCAGATATCCCCAACAGTTTTCTGGCTCACCTGTACAATTACCTCAGCTGAAACCATTTTCTGAGGTGTGGACTATTGAAATATTTGTTAATCATAAACTAAAGGTACAAGGAGGGATCTGTGGCTGGATGCTGGCACCTTTAAAAATACAATAGTTTGGTAGCGACTGTTCCAAACCTTCTTTTCAGTTGCAGTGATGCGCATAGCATATATTGCTTTTGATATTTTTCGCCATTATACTGTCATTTTTTTTCCTGTGGATAATCTGTTTGGTTTAGCTCTCAAATCAAATGCTGCATTGCCTTATGTAGGTCTGAGATGAACAATCTTTGAGGAAGGGTGCTGGAAGAGATGAATATAGTAAGCAGAAGAATAATGGTATAAACATATCCCACCTCTGAGAAGGGTCCTTCCTTCCTTCCTTCCTTCCTTCCTTCCTTCCTTCCTTCCTTCC
>NW_020769328.1:10733173-10777786 GCF_900518735.1 Pseudonaja textilis | reverse complement strand
GGCAGGACTGTTAAACACCTGGCCTAAGGGCTGGATGCGTCATGCGCTGGCCACATGCCTGGTTTAGTGAAGGGGGGAAAAGTCCCTATATGTCATGTGACAAATGCCGTGACGACATGAGTTTGACATTCCTGGCTTAGAGTTTTTCATCCGTCCTTTGGAAACACTTTGTTAATCAAGAGTCCTTGAGAAGGTGTGGATCTTTTAGAGCAGGGGCATCAAACTCGATTTCATTGAGGGCCACATCAGGGTTGTGTTTGACCTCAGAGGGCCGGGGTGGGCGTGGCAAGCTCAATGTCACCCATGTTGGAGGCCCCTATGGGGGTCCGAGAACTCTGCCAGCAAAAACGGGCTCCCAAGCTCCATTTTCTGCTTGGACAGCCTCCTGCAGCCCTCTGCCAGAGAAAACGGAGCTTGGGAGGGCTGTGGCCGGCCCTCCTGGGCTCCATTTTTTGCCATCGGGGGCACCACAGGTGGGTCCTTCCCTGTTTCCAGGGCAGCCCCATGGCCTGATCTAAGCACCCTGCGTGCTGGATCCAGCCCCCTGGGCCTTGAGTTTGACACCCCTGTTTTAGAAGGTGCTATCAAGATATTGCCATCTCATAGTTGTTGAAAGATTTTTTTTCTCTTCCTTGGGCCAACATAGCCTTGATGGCTTTTTTTGGAGCCTTGTATTATATGATGGGACTTGCTGCCCTGTAATGATTACAGTCCCCGTTGAATTCATCACCATAAACAAGGCCTAAACAGGAAGCGGTGGTGGGATTCAAAAGTTTTTACTACGGGTTCTGTGGGCGTGGCTTGGTGGGTGTGGCTTGGTGGGCGTGGCAGGGGAAGGATACTGCAAAATCCCCCTTCCCTCCCCACCCCACTAACCCGCTTCCCAGCCTCGTGCAGGGCAACCAAAGGAGACCCAGCCGATCAGCTGGGACCCAAGAGGCAGAGAATAGATGGGGTTAGCAGGGCCAGTCAGGGGTGGGATTTGCTGGTACTCTGAACTCCTCAAAAATTTCCGCTATCGGTTCTCCAGAACTGGTCAGAACCTGCTGAAGGCCACCTCTGATAGGAAGGCTTTCCAAATGAAGACGGAAATGTGAAATAAACCAGAATGAAGCCAAAGCAGAAACACGGTGGGCTTCTGAGCATCAAGATGGAACTCAAAGAGTATCAAGAAGAGCCCCATTAAACGGCAGATAAAATTTAAATCCCAGAGATTCTGAGCAACAGGGAATTCTTTTGCCTTTGGGGCCAAAAGAATCTGAGCCAGCAACGTCGCTGACTCCCACTTATCTACATTTTTTCCCCTTTTAATGAGAGTTCAGTAGCACAACAATGAGTCTCACATACATTCGCAGCAAGGAGGCCCTTATCTAAAGATAGAAAGGAAACAGGGAAGGGCCAGGATAACAGAAACACCCTGTTAGCAGACTCTGAGTCAGCCCTGGGTGGATTCAAAGGAAAGTTCACAGTCTTCCTCCTACACACCAGAAACACAGCCCTTTCTTCTTCAGCACAAAACCCCATCTGAGGACAAGGCGATTCACTGGATGTAGAATCAGATTGGGCTGCGTGATGTGTGTAGAAAACTCTAACCGATTTTAGAACATAAAACATAGAATGTTGGAGGTCTTCTAGTCTAACCCTATAACATTTTAGACCAGAGGCCTCCAAACTTGGCAACGTTAAGACTTGTGGACTTCAACTCCCAGAATTCTGGGAGTTGCCAAGTTTGGGGACCCCTGTTTTAAACAAATGGTGGTTCAGAGTCTCTTCTTGAAAGCCTCCAGTGATGGAGCACCCATCACTTCTGAAGGCAAGCTATTCCATTGATTAATTGCTCTCTTAGGAAGTTTCTCTCCTATTGCTTCTCTCCTTGGTTAGTTTCCATCCATTGCTTCTTGTCCCACCTTTTGGCTCTTTGGAAAACAGTTTGATCCCTTTTGTCTTTGTAGGAGCCCCTCAAATATTGGATCACTGCTATTATGTGAGCCTGCACGGGAATACCCAGAGATAAACCCTTCCTCATAATTTGGAGGGTCTGCTTCCTATGTACAGAGAAATAGGGATGCTTGTAAATTAAAAGACAACAGATTGTTCAGAAAATTCATATTTGGTTTCATTGAATGAATCAATTCATTAACAGTTGATTCAGCAATTTCCTGTCCCAAGGTCCTAATGTGACACCTTGGGTTCATATAGATTCCCAGTACAAGCCATGATGACTTAATGGGTGTCATAGTGTCATTGTGTACTGTAAATGGCCTGAATTATGTCATTGATCCTGGATATCATGACGTGACTGAACCATTGTAATTGTCCATGTGTCACATGAAATATGGCTATTGTTTATTGAAATGCTTCTTTTTATTTATTTATGTGTGTGTGTGTGTGTGTGTGCCTGCGTGTGTCAGTTTTATGTCATGGACAAGTCAGCAGGCTAGAAACCAGCAGTCTAGTTCTGTCTTAGGCATGAAACCATTGCGTGACCTTCAGCCAGTCATTCTTTCTCAGCCCCAGGAAGGAGAAAATGGCAAATCACTTCTGAAAAGTAAAGCCCTACCCTTAGGCAAGAAAAGCCAACAACACGCATATGGACTGGGTGAAACCAGGCTTAATAGTAGTAACTGTGAGAGGGATCTTGGACTCTTCGTGGACAACCAGTTAAATACGAGTCAGCAGCAGCCAAAAAAGCCAGCGCAATCCTAAATTGCATTAACAGAGGGATCAACATTAACAGAGGGATCAAGATGAAGTAAGGTACTAATACCACTCTATAAAGCCTTACTAACACCACACCAGTGGTGGGATTCAGTCAGTACATGCCACTTTGGGAGAACCAATTGTTAACTTTCTGAGCAGTTTGGTGACCTGGTTGTTGGAATAAATCATTAGGGCAGAGAACTGGTTGTTAAATTATTTGAATCCCACCATTGGACCACACCTAGAGTATTGCATCCAATTTTGGTCACTACACTACAAAAATGATGTTGAGGCTCTAGAAAGAGTGCAGAGAAGAGCAACCAGGCTGATTAGGGGACTGGAGACTAAAACATATGATCAACTGTTACAGGAACTGGGCATGGCTACTGTAGCGAAGAGAAGGACCAGGGGAGACATGATAGCAGTCTTCCAATGTTTGAGGGGCTGCCACATAGAGGAGTGGGATCGAACTATTTTCCAAAGCACCAAACAAGGAATAATGGATGGAAATGGAACTCAACCTGGAAATAAGGAGAAATTTTCTGACAGTGAGAACAACTAACCAATGGAATAGAAGTTGCCTTCAGAAGATGTGGAAGCTTTATCACTGGAAGCTTTTAAGAAGAGACTGGACTGCCCTCTGTCAGAAATGGTGTAGAGTCTCCTGCTTGGGCAGGGGGTTGGACTAGATGACCTACAAGGTCCCTTCCAACTCAGTTTGAATACAAATGTATTTTGTATTCAAGAAAATTACAGGGATTTGTTCCAGAAGTTGCCAGAAATCAGGATTGACTCAAAGGAACAAATATAACAAAAATATTCATTATATTATGTTTATAATATTATGTATTTCTGTTTTTGTTGCATTGCTTTCTCATTTTTTATTTTTTTCTGCCTTTGTTCTGCTTTATTGAAGGGGATTTTTAAAAATAACATAGCTGATGCAAATGTCATTTGCAGAACATTGGAAGGTCAGGATACCCCCTCCTGATAGATGCATCTTCAGGACACTTGAGAAATTGAGAGTCTGTTAGGGAGGGAAATGAAAAAAATAAGGATAAAGATGATGGAATAGAGCCTTAGTAATGAGGACATTGCAAGCTGGCTGGCTGCTGGCTTCGCAAGGTAAACCAGATAGGAATCACAACTAGATGACCTAATTCTGCTTTATTCTAAAGCTACATTAACAGACCACTGCAAGTCTGAAGATACAGTTATCCCACAGTCTCTTTTACAGTCTGCGAACTTAGGGAAGTTGCCTCCCAAGTCTCTTGCTCTGTCCATTTCTAAACTCTTGGCTGTGCTCTCTTTTATCTGACTCTTCCCTAAGCATCTCTTCATCCCATCTTCCAAGGTCTTTCCCCCATACTAACCGTGGTTCTGCTTGTTGATGCAATGTGGGTCCATGTCAAGTATCCAATCCAGATCCCATTCAACATGTAGGCAGACAGGTACCTCCTTCTCTCTCTCCCTCCTTCCCTTACCCTTCCCTTTCCTTTCTATTTTTAATCCTACCCTGTTTCTCCAACAATACGGCCTCCCCCAATAGGAAATCCCAGCATGTTTTATAGGCATGAAATGAAATTAAGCCCCTCCCCCCAAATTAAGGCCTATATTAAAACACGCAAAATGGGGGGGATGGTTGGGGGGGCTTGCCATTAGGAAGTACTTTTGTTGCATACCCGGATATGGTGCTGCCTGTATTGACCCCCAATACGAAGTGCCCCACCAACGCTGAGGTCAACATCCAAGCCATCTCCGCCCGCCCACCCGAAGATGCAAGGGGGGGGGGGAAATTAAGTCACCCCTGAATAGACGGCCTAGCAATTTTGGGGGGTCTCAAAAAAAAAAAGAAGACCCAGCCTTATTATATGAGTAATATGGTACATTAAGCCTAAACCTTTAGCTGAAACCTTGAAGGACAAAGAACTTACAGTGTTATTTTGAATTAAGAGACTTGGATGAAATGTGTGTGAGACCAAGCAGACGTTTCTAACATCTTCCAATGGAAGAAGATGAAAAAATGTGTTGCAGATGCATGATTTTCATGAAATCATAGTGTGTTTTGTGAGAATCTCTTGGAATACTCTTGAGATTTTTTTTTTCCCCTTCTGTTCAATTATGTCCAATTCTCAGAGACCGACTGGACTGCAGATCTCTTGGCAAGATTTCAGAAGTGGTTTTCCCTTGCCTGCTTCCAAGGGTGGAAAGAAGGGGACTGGCCCAAGGTCCCAGCTGGCTTTGTAATTAAGATGGGACTAGAACTCAGCCTGGTGCCTTGCCAAAAATCCAACCCAGAAACCAGCCCTGCGTATATTTCACACACACACACAAAAACCACTAGAGGGTAGTATTGCTACAAATGTTTGCTCTCTCTTAACCTACATGTTCTCTCTCTCTCTCTCTCTCTTTTTAAAATGAAAATATTGTTCTTTGTAATGTATTTTAATAACACATTGCCATTTCAGCATCCCACACCTTTCCTTAGTTGGATGCATCAACTAAGCCATGCAGGGTGGTTAAGCATTCTTCTTCCAATGGGGCTGATCCTGATCAATGGGTTAGGAAGTACTTGTTCTTGTGCTTCACTGAGATCCTGGTCAGCTCCCTGTGCCTACCCTTTGCGTTCCAAGAGAGGACTTCTATTGCTGGGAATGATAATTTTCTTTCTTCTGCATTAAGATGCACTTACTCTTCCCAGTTTTATTTATTTATTACTAAATGTATTGGCTACCCATCTTCACACAGGGTAACAGTTGGATAGGAAAAGATCTTCATCTTCCCAAGCCCTGAATTTGAGGAGAGAAACTCCTGGTTCGTTTGCTGGCCATCTCTGAAGTCAAAATATTTTCCTACCTTGGACCAGGCCACTATTTTCTACCCTCTGCAGGCTGGCTGGGGAATTCTGGGAGCTGAAGTCCTGCCCATTGTTGCTGAGTTTGAGAAATACTGGTTTAATATCACAGCAGGCTCTGGAAATGTTAATATTTTGGTGAAAATAAGTAGATCTGCCCAAGCGGATCCTACACCATTTTTGACAGATGGCAGTCAAGTCTCTTCAGTTACGAAGATTGCAAGCTATTAGTGTACAAAAAGAGAGAAACTTCCCCCTCAGCACTGATGATGTTACCCAGTTGGGTAATGAAACGCGTGCAAGGAAATCACCAAGCTCAGAGTTCACAATTCAACCCTGGACTTGCAGAGATTCTCTTCTAATTATAGAATGGAGAACTGCCATAATAGCTGAATCTCTCTGGATAGCTTATAATAAAAGGCATTAGATTGCATATCAATATCCAAATCACTTAAATTATTCATTCGGGCAATACCAAACTACAATGTAAAGGAGACAATCAGCCAGAAATGCTTTCCTTTCCTTAAATGGGATGAGAAATAAATATTCTAGAAAACAAAATAATGATGCGGCAAGTCTTGACTTGGAAAGCACCAGTTTTTAGCAGTCTAAATGAATTGAATTTGATTCATGAGTGTCCTCGTAGTTGTTATTAAACAGCCAAAATGGGCTTTTCCCCCCCCTCTTTCTCCAAAGCTTTTGAATCCCTGGGTGATTCCGAACAACAGAAAAAAAGATTTGGAGTAGAAAAACAAGCATGGAAGAACCCTCTCCCATCCAAAGCATTACTTCCTGAGGCTGCTTTTCCCCTGAAATGTCAGAACAGTTTAGTTTAGTTTTGTTTTGTTTTTTGCAAGAATTGGGGGAAAGGGATGGCATTCTTCAAGCACTGATAAATGTGCATTATTCCAGCTGCAGAATTCCTAGTTTCAAGAAAGCAACAATAAATCAAAGTAGTCTCTTCCAATTCTTGTGTTGAATTTCTCTAAAAGGAAGGATGTTCCCATGAAGGCTTGATCCACCCATTAGTTAATGTTCTCCCCCACCCGCACAACCAAAAAGAGAGGACCCAAGAACTTGGTGGAGAGGAGGAAGAGGAGGAAAAAAAATTGGGAACCTTTCTGGTTAGCCATAGAGAAAAATGTGTTAATAGAAGAGAATATTTGTAGCTCAGGGTTGAACTGTGGGGTCTTTGGGTACTTGATAGTTTTCTGCAAGTACCAAACTTGGAAGTTTGGTAGTTTCATTACCAAACTAGGGAACATCATCAGTGCTAGAAGAGAGGAGGAGGAGGAGGAGGAGGATGACTGTAGGGTCTTTAGTACCTTTCAATCTTGGCTGTCTTCTTGCAGACATTTCATGACCCAACTAGGTAACATCAACAGGGTTAATGCTGATGCAAAACATGTATTGCATTGACTTACCCCCAACTCAGAATCATCTGTTTTGCACAAATGGCCAAAAACCTGAGTTTTCAAACCTTTTTGGTCCGAGGAACTATTAGATGTTTTTAAATGAATTCAAGAAGTCAAGCTCTAGTGACCAAAAATTGGGTGCATTTATATAAACCATTTTTTTTGCTTTTGCTTTTAGTCTCTCATGGGACATAATCTGAAAAAACCCTGTCCCCAAATTTCTGTGCTTGGGTATAGCACTCACTCCAGGCTGATTGTAACAAGGAGAAACACCCCACCACCACCACCACAGATCTATCATGCAATACAAAGAGATGTTTTAAAGGGGCTCCTGGTCTTTTGAAGAAAATTGGCTACTTTTGGAATTCTGTAGAGAAGCAGTGAGTCTGGCAACCACAACTACTTTAAGCAGATACCTCTTTTGGATCTTCGATCTAAGATACACACACACACACACACACATTTGACAATTCCAGGCCCCATCACTCCATCTCTTTATTGTAACCCTACTCCAGCAAAGAACCATGCATTATAGTGACAACATTCAGAAGAACAAAAACAAGAACTCCAGCGTCTGTTGTAAGAATAACGTTGAGGAGAAATCTCCAAGATGAATTTAACCTCCTGCATTTTGAAAAAACAGTACGTCTATGCTAGACTACAAATAAAAGCCCCGGAGATCTAACAAGATCATCTCTTCATTATCTGAAGAAGACAAGAGAATGATTGCTACCGTAGCAATCCGTATCGCAATTCGGATGGATGGGGATAGCTCTGCCGATTGCAGGGAAGAAATGTTCAGTTCCTGTGTGTGTGTGTGTGTGTGTGTGTGTGTGTGTACGTGAGTGAGTGAGTGTGTGTGTGAGAGAGAGAGAGAGAGAGAGAGAGAGGGAGGGCATGGATCAACCTTCCCGACTCAGGGCTCTTTCCCTGCAATTGTCCTCCAGTGGTGCGGCCGCTTGGCCTCCTGGCTGACGGAGCCACGGAGAAGCCCACGCTCCGGCCTTCCATGCCCAGCCTCTAGCCCTTGCCAAGAGATGGGGCTGTGCCAGATACCAAAGGGCAGGTTGCATTCTCCTCCCAAGATTGCTGCAGAGGAGATCTGGAAGACAGCCCGCATCTCTGGGAAAGGAACCCGGTCTCTCTCTCTCTCTCTTTGCAAGTATGTGGGCGCAGAAAAGATGAAGTGTTGTGCCAAAAACTCGTCTTCCTTTCAGCTCCGCTCTGGGAGGTGGGGTTGTTATTGAGTCTGCAGAGGAAATGGAGCAGGGCTGCTGCCACAGAGAGCTGGGGACAGAGGCCGTGCACCGTTCTCCCCACTCCCAAATGTGGAAGGGGTTGTTTTTTATTCCCCCGCCCCACAGTGGGAGAAATGCGCGATGGCACCTTTGCCATGACAGGCGTTCAAATGGACCGAATTCCCATAGTCAAATTCCTGGCTTCCTTTGACTAATAACGAAGGGTAGAGTTTTTGAGACTTTGGGCTGTCCGTTTTAAAGAAAGGAGGGGGTGTTTGCTTGCTGACTGGTTTATTTGAAAAGTGGTCCGCTTTGGAAATAGCAATAGCACTTAGACTTGTATACCACTTTATAGTGCTTTACAATCCCTCTCTAAGCAGTTTACAGAGTCAGCCTATTGCCTCCAACAATTTGGGTCCTCATTTGACCCACCTCGGAAGAATGGAAGGCTGAGTCAACCTGGAGCCTGGTGGGATTCGAACCGCCAAATTGCAGGCAGCCGGTAGTCAGCAGAAGTAGCTTGCAGTACTGCACTCTAACCACTGCACCACAGAGGCTACTAGTTGTTGACTCGCAAGTTTTGGGTCCCCTGGGCTTGGAAATGCAGGTAGTCCTCTCTGTTGCTAAGCGAGAAAGTTGTTGAGTTTTCCCCCATTTTACGTCCTTTCTCACCACAGTTGTTCAGTGAATGACAGCAATTGCTAAGTTAGCCACTTGGTTGTTAAGTGAATCTGGCTCTCCCACTTGTTTTGTTTAGTGGAAGGTCGCAAAAGGGGACCACACGACCCCGGGATGCTACCACCGTCATAAATACGAGTCGGCTGCTTTTAAAACGGATAAGCAAATATGATGCTTTACTTTGAGACTAACACCAACGTGATGAATATTATTGTGAATATTGTGGATATTATTTCTCAAAATTATTTGTACTTGGGCATCACACTGCTGAACTAGAAATTGAATTTTTTTCCTCTTGTATATATAATAAAAAAACTTTTTAAAACTTGAAAAAAAAAAAGAATGAGTCAGTTGCCAAGCATCTGAATTTTGATCCTGTGACTGCGAGGACGTTGCAACGGTTGTGTGAAAAACAGTTGCAAGCCACTTTTTTCAGTGTCGTAAATTTGAACGATCACTGAATAAACTGTTGTAAGTCAAGGACTACCTATAATTAGTTGCACCCCTCTGGGTTCTGATCAGACACTGGGGCAGAGAAGTCCAGGAGAGCTTGGAAGCTGTCTCCAATGCTTCCTTCCTGGAAAGGCAAAACACTTTTCATTTATTATTTTATTTTATTTTATTATTTATTTCATTTCATTTCATTTCATTTCATTATTTTATTTTATTTCATTTATTTATCGAATTTATATTGCCGCCTATTCGCCCATGGTGACTTGAGGTGGCTTACAGGATGTAAAACCATATTTAAAACAAAACAACCAAACAACAAAAAGAATCAAATAAATTAATAAACTGCAACAGAACAAAATCTGAAAAAAAAAAATCCGTAGGTCCGAGAGCCTGTCCGGGGAAAGCAAGGAGGATTTCTCCAGACCTGCCTGGTTTCCCTGCTTTCAAAACCAGCTGGTTTTTTGTCCTCGTGTCTCCACCCGCTCCTGCGGCCTTTTCCGTTCTGTTGTTGGCTCTGTTCCCTTCCAGTCCTGCCTGGATTTCGCTTCTAGTTTTGCCTGGATTTTCCTAGTTCAGAACCAACTCCGGCTAATCTCTGCGACCAAACTGTGCTGCTCAACACCCAGCAGATCCAAGAGGTCAAGATCCAGAATTTCTGAAATAAGCCAGGGCACAAGGGAGGCACCAGCAAGTAAGTTTAAAGTCTCGTATCTTGGTCTGTCGCTTCTCCCGGCTGACCTTGGCTGAACTCAAAGTTGGATCCGATTCATTGTTGAATGGGAGCCTATCAGGAGAGACGAGGGGCTCACAAGGAGGAAGGAAGTAGGTGGCAGCCATAAAAGAAAAAAAAAACGCATTGCTTTAGCCCAGAAAGACAGGAGCGGATGGCTTAACCCGTGCTAAACCGTAAACTATTATTTGCAGGCTACAATGATCAGGTCCAGAGTAAGCCCAAGCCAAGAGTCTGCATGCTGGTTTAGCACCATGCATAGATCCAGTCCACAAAGACTTGGTGCAGAAACTCCTCCACTTACAACAGTTCGTTTAGTGGCTGTTTACAACCCTTGCAGCATCCCCATGGTCACATGATCAAAACCCAGGTGTTCAGCAGCTGATTCATATTTACAACGGTTGCAGTGTCCTCGGATTGTGTGGTCTCCTTTTGCAATCTTCTGATAAGTCAGTGAGGAAAACCTGATTCATTTAACAATCGTGTGACTACCTTAACCACTGTAGTGATTCACTTAACAACCTTGACAAGGAAGGTCTCGAAATGGGACCAAATTCACAAAATTCAACTGTCTCGGCAGCAGGGATTTTAGGCTCAATTATGGTTGTAAGTCGAGGACTGTCTGTATATTACAAGTGTGTTCTAAATATAGGCTATGTGAGGTTGAGGTCCATTTCTGCTGTAAGGGGGGATAGTTCTTTCCAAGAGAAAATTTGCACCAAACAAGGGAGGAAAGAAAGAAAGAGAGGGGTCAAGTATGAAGTTGGGTAAAAGCAATATAAATGAACTGTCCTTAGGAACAAGCTCCAGACAAATAGCACTAGCAATAGCATTTAGACTTACACAATGCTTTACGGCCCTAAGTGGTTTACAGAGTCAGCCTCTTGCCCCCAACAATCTGGGTCTTCATTTTACCCACCTTGGAAGGATGGAAGAGCTGAGTCAACCTTGAACCAGCAAGAATTGAACTGTTGGCAGTAGGCAGAGTTGGCCTGCAATACTTCATTCTAACCATTGTGCGAAGGAAGGAAGGAAGGAAGGAAGGAAGGAAGGAGGGAGGGAGGGAGGGAGGGAGGAAGGAAGGGAAGGAAGGAAGGAAGGAAGGAAGGAAGGAAGGAAGGAAGGAGAATAGCAACAGTACTAGCATTTAGACTTACACATCGCTTCACTGTGCTTTAGAGCCCTCTCTAAGCGGTTTACAGAGTCATCACCAACAATCACAGTCCGCATTTTACCAACTTTCGAAGGCTGGAAGGCTGAGTCAACCTTGAGCCTGGTGAGATTCGAACTGCCAAATTGCAGTCAGCCGGCAGTCAGAAGTAGTTTGATTTCTCCATCCCCATGTAAGAGTTTTCCAGACTTGATTCCTTTTCCAGTACTTGAGAAGGGTCGATGTCCTGCCATTTGGGAACACTGCTTTAGGAAGTGAGTTGTTATCTCAAGCTTTGTGTGACTCAATTAACAAGCCATGATTATATAAGTACCCACCTTCGTTGTGAAATGTTTTAAGAGATCTGATGGTTTTGCCTCAGACCAGAGAACAGAGAATAGTGAATGGTGGGAAAAGAGTCTTTTATTGACCTACCAGAAGAAGCATCTAATCCAAGCCTTACAAAGATGGAAATAGTGAAATTAGCCATCATAGGGAAGGTTGAGGTGGCACCCAATTTTCTTGGCAGTTGTCTTCTCTTCCAAGAATGAAAAATATAACACATTTCTAACTCAGTTAGTCATGTGACATTCATTTGCATGTTCGCCTAGATGATAGGATATGCAAATATTATGCAAAGCAGTTTTCTGCATCCTCTTTAGGGGTTTTGACTCTGTATGTGTACGTGTGTGTTTAGTGTTCTACTTCTTCTTGTTTGTTGATGGATAACCAGCTACCCTTCATGTGACCAACAGCATTCTGCATTTTTCTCCAACAATCCAGTTTTCAGTCCCTCCCTTTTTAAGGATGGTCTCCTTGAACTTTGGGTGACTCCCTACAACATCTCCCTGCAATTTTCTTGACCAACATAGGCAAGTGGCTTTCTTTGAGATCTCGGTTTGACTTAGTCTAGCTTACAGCCTTGGTGGTTTTATTCACACACCAAAGAAGCTCATCTCTGTTTAGGTATCAAGTCCAGATGAGATCAGCCAAGTTCTGCCATCTGTCATTTGTTCATCCTATGCCTGATGTGTGATAAAGCTTTCCAGTAATTCAGCTAGGCATTCATTACAAAAAGATGTTGAGGCTCTAGAAAGAGTGCAGAGAAGAGCAACCAGGATGATGAGGGGACTGGAGACTAAAACATACAACAAATGGTTGCAGGAACTGGGCATGTCTAGTCTAGTGAAGAGAAGGACCAGGGGAGACAGGATAGCAGCCTTCCAATATTTGAGGGGCTGCCACAGAGAGGAGGAAGGGGTCAAGCTATTTTCCAAAGCACCCAAAGGCCAGACAAGGATTAATGGATGGAAACTGAACAAGAAGAGATTCAATCTGGAAATAAGGAGAAATTTTCCCTACAGTAAGAACAACTAACCAATGGAACAGAAGTTGCCTTTGGAAGATGTGGGAGCTTCATAACTGGAAGCTTTCAAAAAGAGACTGGACTGCCTTCTGTCAGAAATGGTGTAGGGTCTCCTGCTTGGGCAGGGGATTGGATTAGATGACCTGCATGGTTCCTTCCAACTCCGTTAATCTGTTAATTAAGGTGCAGGTAAAATGGCATGTGAGAAGGACCTTGGGAGGCAGGAGGAAGAGCCAAAGCCAGAGGAATGGCTGGATAAGAGGCAACACAGCCCACAGTAGAAATGGGGTGGGTCAGTGGCAAGCATCTCTCTAGTTTCTTAGGCTGTAAAAGCAAGGGAGAGGAGCGATACTTAAAGAGTCTGTCCATATAACTTTACAATGAAGTATAAGTAGTTCTTGACTTACAATCACAACTCAGCCCCAAATTTCTGTTGCTAAGCAAGACGTTTGTTAAGTGAGTTTTGCCCCCTTTTACAACCCTGCGTGCCACTGGTTTTAAGTGAATCACTGCAGTTGTTAAACTAGTAATGTGGTTTCTGAAATTTGATCACATGGTCATGGGGTTGCTGCAACTGTGAAAAACGGTCGGAAGTCACTTTTCAGGGCCATTGTAATTTTGAATGGTCACTAAAACGAACTGCTGTAAATTGAAGACTACCTATAGAATTGTGTCCATCTGGTTATACTTCTTATCTGGACTATTGGCCCCAGCCCCATTTATTTCATCTTTCCCTGCTTAAGTGCTATATGTAGAGACCTTCAAATTTCTAGGTTCTACTGTATCACATGACCTAAAATGGACACCTAACATCAAAAACGTCATCAAAAAAGCACAACAAAGAATGTTCTTTCTGCGCCAACTCAGAAAGCTCAAACTGCCCAAGGAGCTGCTGATCCAGTTCTACAGAGGAATGATGGAGTCTGTCATCTGCACCTCTATAACTGTCTGGTTTGGTTCTGCAACCCAACAGGACAGACACAGACTTCAGAGGATAATTAGGACTGCAGAAAAAACAATGGCTACCAACCTGCCTTCCATGGAGGACCTGTATACTGCAGGAGTCAAAAAGAAAATATCTACAGACCCCTCACATCCCGGACATAAACTGTTTCAACTCCTTCCCTCAAAACGATACTATAGAACACTGCACATCAGAACAATTAGACACAAGGATAGTTTTTCCCCGAATGCCATCACTCTGCTAAACAAATAATTCCCTCAACCTGTTTGACTATTACAAAGTCTGCACTACTATCACTATTAATCTTCTCATCACTCCTTATCACCCATCCCCTCCCACTTGTGACTGTATGACTGTAACTTTTTCACTTGTATCCTTACGATTTATATGGACTGTTTCCTAGTATGATTTGATTGCTTATTGTATCCCGTGGCCATCATTAAGTGTTGTACCTTATGATTCTTGACAAATGTATCTTTTCTTTTATGTACACTGGGAGCATTTGCACCCAGACAAATTCCTTGTGTATCCAATCACACATGGCCAATAAATAATTCTTTCTTTTTAACAAATTTTATTCAATTTTTCACATTAAAAACAAAAATCTCTTTTTAGTGGACAACACATTTCCGGGTCATCACCTTTACATACAAATATGACAGCAATTATACATTCATATATGCATATTTAATTATATTATTACCTTTTCCATTCCAAATTTTCAGTAAGGAGAGAAACAAACACATTAATTCTAGCCTCTTTCATTAATCTCAATCGAAACACCTTTTTGTTTCATTTCAATTATTTCAAATATAATCCTTTAATATTTATTTAAAAAATAAAGATAAACAATATGTTTTTGCCTAATAATAATAATAATAATAAAAAGTTACCAATATCTCTCCTTGCTTTTAATAGTCTATATTAACTTATTAATTTAGTTGGTTCTTTAGTCTGTCATATTCCCTTTCCATTACACATTCTTTTTATAAATTCTAGATTAATACAAATTTTAATACTAAAAAAAAAACAAGTATAGGTTTCCCCCCTTTTACTGTTTTGAGTCTGACACCTCAATGGTTAAAATATACCTTTATTCCCTCATCTTGATTCCCAATAAACCATTATTTTTAAGAAGTTACAATAATAATTATTACATCTTTTCATTTGGATTCCGCAGCATATTTTCCCCACTTGATTTTTAATAAGAGTTATCAGTATCTATATTACCCTATTTTCTAAATATTTTTAATTGCAGAAATATTCTTATTACCCCTTGTCACCCTGCAGAATCCCCTTTTAAATTCATCAACCATTATCTCTGAAAAACCAATTTCTTTTCAACATTTTACTATTTCCGTATTTCTTTATTTCATGTACCTGTTTCTTACTGCTTCTCCTCCCCGTCTTTTCCCCATATCTTTTCTCATTCCAGTTTATATCCCTCTCTTTCTTAATATCTTCCTTTCCCCCTTTCTGCTGGGTCTTTCTGCCTTTCCTGACTTCACAGGGATTCCCCCTTTTGATTGCCTTCTTAAATTTCAACTTTTTAACCTTCCTTCTTTCCCCTCTTCTTTGTAGTGTTGTGTTAATTGTCTATTTAAGATGTCTTCTCCTTGAATCGACTCCTCCTCCTCTGAAGCTCTTTCTTCTTGTTCTTCAATCGCCATTTCCATTTTTTCTAACACAGAGCAAAGTGATTCGCCTCTTTCCTGTGGTAATTCTCTCATATTTTTAAGTTCCATTTTTAATTCCCGAAGAGATATCATTATTACATACTCTTATATTTTATGATCGTTAAAGTCCACAAAAAAAGCACTTTTACTTTCCTTCTTTCTTCTTCCAATTTTCTAAAACTCTCAGTTATTCCAGCCGAGGGTCTATATGAAAAACATCAATCAATCCCACAGTCAGTCTTTCCTTGTTTTTTTCTTTATTCTGGTTCTGCTTTCACTTTCTAAGATTCTTACTTTGTTTCTATATTTCTTTAATGTTATATCCACACAAGTTCATTCAGAAACAGGATGCTTTCCCTTTTGTTTGAGCTCAAGTTTTTGTCAGAAGGTGGCACTTTCCATTATACAAAGTCTTCACCTTTTTCCCCTATTTTTTTATTTAGGGTTTTTCGAACCTCAATATTCCAGCAGAGTCCAGTCTCCAATTTGTAAACTTTATTATTATTATTTTTTGACAATCTTACGTCCAGCCTTATTTTATGCCTGTTTATTCCCAAAATATTTTAGTCCAATTTAGTTAAATCTTTAGTTCCAGCTTCTTCCTTTCCCGGTTCGAAGCCCGGCTTAGCTGTCAAAAATATTTTCTTTGTTTTCCCCTTTCCCTTTGTAATTTCATCGCTCACTTTTCTTTTCTTAAAAATTCCATGTTACCTTAATCCCGGGGTACTTTTGTTTAGTTGTATTGCCCAATTGTCCCGGTTCAGATGTTATCTACTTCTTTCTTCCCTCCTGCACAAATCTTAATCCAGCTGAGTCCTCCTCTTCGGGGTGGCCATTTTAAACCACCGCTGCAGTCATCTTCGGGGGAGCGGGGAAGGACCAAGCCTGGGGGGGAGATGCAGCTCCCCTCAACCTGGCTTGCGGCTTTCCCTTACTCCACCACCCTCCAAGGCAGCTTCAGCCCTAATCGTAATGATCGGGGCTCTCCAACGAAAGAGCACGGACCATAGCTGCAGAGAGTTGCGATCTACGGTCCGTCAGCGAGGAGGCTCCGCCTTCTTCCTCGCCAATAAAGAATTCTATTCTATTCTATTCTATTCTATTCTATTCTATTCTATTCTATTCTATTCTGTAAAGGAAAAAGACCAATTGAAGCAGCAAGAAAAGCTATGAGCGTTATTAGCAGAAATTGCCACTTGGAGCCTTGTAAAATTCTGCAAACAAGGCAACGGCTGTACACTGCACTGGAATCTGTTTTTGAACCAGAGGTATTTTTACAATCATGAATCATTTGCAAAATCAGCTCAGCTGTGCAAGACGATGAATAATCGCTCCCTTCTGTATTACAAAGGACCTCTGACAAGTCAGACTAACTGGAAAGTACAGTACAGGAATTTGCCCATGGACCGTTGTCTGAGTCCTCTCCAGACTCCTGGACTCATCCCCTTTCTTCCCCACTGTCCGATTCCGCTGCCGTCTGCACAGGCTGCCGGTGAACCACAACAAAGTGTGAAAACAGCCATAAGTCACTTTTTCAGTGATGTTGTAACTTTGGGCAGTCACTAAATAAACTGTTGTAAGTAAAGGACTGCTTGTATTAACCGGAGCAAAGGCAGGCAGGTTGGCTGGCCTTATGGTCCGTGGGAATCCTCTCTGCTGTGGTTTAGTCAGGGGAGCAAGGTGGAAGTCGACCGTGGCCGGCTCAGTGTGCAAACTGCCCCCTGGTTTAAACAAAGTGGGAACTCAGCCCCTGCCGCTTCTCATCCTTGCTTGAGGGCTCAGTAGGCAGAATCAGAACAGAGCTGGAAGGGACCTTTGAGGTCTTCTAGTCCAGCCCCCTGGGCAAGCTTGGAGATCCAAGACCATTCCAGACAAGTGACTGTCCAGCGTCTTCTTAAAAACCTTCCCGCGATGAAGCCCTCACAACAACTGAACGGCTGTGTTTGTTTGGAAGTTTCTCCTTCATTCCAGGTTGTTTTTCTCCTTGATTAGCTTCCATCCGTTGCTTCTTGTCCTGCCTTCAGGGGCTTTGGAGGAAGGGTCTCCCAACCTTGGCAACTTGATTGTAGGGCCCTAACTTTGTTGCTTGTATCCTTACGATTTATATGGAGTGTTTCCTAGTATGATTTGATTGCTTATTGTACCCTATGACTATCATTAAGTGTCGTACCTTATGATTCTCGATTCTTGACGAATGTATCTTTCCTTTTATGCACACCAAGAGTTTCTGCACAGCGACAAATTCTTTGTGGGTACAGTCACACTTGGCCAATAAAGCTATTCTATTCTATTCTATTCTATTCTACTCCTTATTCTATTCTACTCTGTTCTATTCCTTATTCTATTCTATTCTGTTCTATTCCTTATTCTGTTCTATTCCTTATTCTATTCTATTCTATTCTTTATTCTATTCTATTCCTTATTCTATTTTATTCCTTATTCTATTCTATTCTATTCTATTCCTTGTTCTATTCTATTCTATTCTTTATTCTATTCTATTCCTTTTTCCTATTCTATTCCTTATTCTATTCTATTCCCAAGGTTGCTTTGGACAATAGCTTGACCCCCTCCTCTTCTTTGGGGCAGCCCCTCAAATATTGGAAGGCTGCTCTCGTGTCACCCCTAGTCCTTCCTTTCATTAAATTAGCCAAAGCCAATTCTTGCAACTTCCAGAACCTTTAATCCTCTTAGTTGCTCTTCTTTGCACCCTTTCCAAAGCCTCCACATAAGCCTCCTTTCCAAAAAGCCTCCGCGTAACGTGGGGACCCCAAAACTGGACGCAGGATTCCAGGTGCGCGCGTCCTTACTAGGGCTTTACAAAAGCGGCGCTCAACCCCGGGTTGGAAACCAATTCGAGTTTTCCAAGCTTCCAGGAGAACCCGTGGCGGAAGGAGCGCCAGAGGGGAAGGCGCGCACGGGAAGGGGGGGGGGGGGCTTTTTCCCTGAAGGCCCCCTGCCTCTGCTAGCCCCCGCCGTCGGCCCTCTTCTCGGGAAAGCCTCGTTGGAAGAAGCAGCCAGAGGAGGAGAAGCAGGAGGCGCCGGACCGCTCAGCCAGAGGAGGGCGAGGCGAACCCCGGCCCTTTTCACACGTGCCTGGTTTTGTTGACAGGGCTGGGCTTGGCCCGGCGTCACGTGCCCCGACGGCCGGCCTTGGGCTCGCAGCTGCGCGGGTCTCCGCTCAATGCCGCGACTTCCTGCCTCGGCTGCAAGAGCGGCGGCGGCGGCGGCGGCGGCAGCAGCAGCAGGGCGGCGGCGGCGGCGGCGATCCGGTCCGCGTGAGTTGCGGGCAAGCGCCGCCGCCTCTGTGGCTGCGGGGTCGGGCGGCGGCCCGGAGGCGGACGAAGATGAGCGCGGGGCACGTCGTCTGCACCGGCTGGCTGATCAAGTCGCCCCCCGAGAAGAAGCTCAAGCGCTACGTGAGTCGGCGGGGGTGGGGGAGGCGACATACCCACCCACCCCAACCCACCCTCCCCTTCGTCCGTCCATCCATCCCTCCATCCCGCGTCCGGTGCTCTGGCCTTGCAAAAAGCCTCTGCCTTCTCCCCCGCGTCCCCAAAGGAAGGGCCGGCGGGGCGCGGATCCTCCCGGGCTTCCAAGCCGGGATTGTGCGAAAGGGAGGCGGGCGGGCGGGCTTGGCTTGGCTCGTGGGAAAAGGAGCGCTGCCACCCCAGCCTTCTCGGGGCTTGAAACGCTCGCTTTGGAGGCGGAGGAGGCGCCTCGGGCGCCGGTAGGCTTGGGGGCTTATTGGACACCCCCCCCTCCCGCTCCCCACCCAGCGCCCCCGGTCTGCGAGCGCTTCTGCCCGTTACGCAACCCGGAGCGGAGCTGGCTTTGTTATTTTTGGTTTGGTTTGGTTTTTTTTTTGAACGAGACGCCATCGCGCGCCCCTCCAGCCCCCGCCGGTGGTTGCAAGGCGAGGCGGCCGCCTTTGGCTTTGCTCGGGGAGGGCTGTGTGGGTGAAGTGGCGCCCTCCCCCGACGTGGCTGGCTTGCGAAAGTTGTGAGACCGCGATGGTGGGTGGGTGGGTGGGCGAGCCGGACCGACTGGTGGCTTCACCGGTCCTCGAAAAAGGGGTGGTGGGATGGGGCGGTGGGACAGAGGCTGCGGCCGCAGTCGTTCTGACGTGAGGGGAAAACGAGGCTTGCGAGACGTGGTCTCCAACCCCCTCAGGAAAAGGTGTAAACCGGCTGAGTAGGAGAGTTGTCGGGGGGTGGGGGGAGAGAGAGAGAGAGAGAGAGAGAGATGAGGAGGGGTGTTTGTCGGGCTCGGTGCAGCACCGGAGGTTGGGGGAGGGGCGGGTCGGCAATAGATTCGGATTCTGACGTGACCTCTTAGCAGAAAAGTTACACAGAAAAGGAGACGGGGAAGGATGCAGGAGAGTTTAAGAAGCGGCGGCGGCGGCGGCGGCGCCTGAAGAGCGGCTCGCTTTTAAGTCTCCCTCATGAAACCACCTGCTTTCCAACACACGCATCCATGCGCGCGCACGCCACACACACACACACACACACCCCACACACTCCATTGCCCAAAATGTGTCGCGGTGTGAGGTTGACAACAGTCCCCATCCTGGTACTTTGGCAGCGAGCGACGCCGCTTGAGTCGCCCTGCGCGGCTTGGAAAAGCGCCCGGCCGCTTCTCCGCCGGAGCCTATTGCAAGCAGCTGGCGCGCCCCCCTCATCCGCCTCCCGTTTCCGAACCGGTGCCCTCCTCAGGCGCGCCCCGCTGCCCCGGCCCGGCCTTTCGGCTCCGCCGGGGTTGCTGGGCAGGGAGGGAGGGAGGGGGTCCCGCCCGCGCCTCTGGACCAGCCCCCGTCCGTCACTAGGCCGAGCGGGGCCCGAGGAGGACCGCAGCAAACGCCTTTCCGGCGCCTGGCCTCCGTGGGGCGGGCTGCGTGGGCCCTCTTGCCCGCCCTTCGGCCCAATTTTCCCCCGCTCGAATCCCGCCGGAGCTTCCCACTGTGCAGCTGGCCAGCACCGCCGCGGGTCCTTTCCCCCCCCCCCCCTTTTGGGGGTTTGGCCGGGGGGAGGGGGGGGGGGGGGGGACGGGGGGGGGGGGGGGGGTCGGAGGGTTGCAGAGGCCGGGATGCAAAGCTCCTCTGGGTGCCTCTTCGGTCAGCCCCGCGCTGCAGCCTCGCGCCTCCGCCCGGAGTTTTCCTCTCGGCTCCTTCTTCACCCTTCCTTCCTTTTTTGAAACCTGGAAAATGAAAGGAAAAGAGAAGCGGGGATCAGAGAGGAAGGGATGCTCTCCCTCCAGGCATCAGGATTTAACACACACACACACACACACACACACACACACACACACACATCAAAAGCTTGGGATGCTTGTAGTGTATTAGTGACTTGTTTAACGTCTGCCCCCCCCTCCCACACACAGCCCCGCCTTGGTGAACTTTAAATAACTATTTGCAGCCAGTCTCTCGGGAGCCTCGTATAAATAGCTGTATCTCTGGTATCTTTGGATTGTGTTCTGCTGCGGAGGGTGAGCAAACCCACCCACCCCCCTTGTTCTGTTGGACAAAATGCTCCAAATGCTGCATTTGGAACGGGGCACAATGGACAGAGTTGTGCATAAAGAGCAGATCAATGGACATTTAGCCAACCCCCTGCACAAGCAGGAGTCCCTATACCATTTTACACAATGTCATCCAGTCCCTTCTTAAAAGTTGGAGCACCCACAACTTTTGAAGGCAAATTGTTCCACAGGTTGATTGTTCTCAGTCTTAGGAAATTTCTCCTTAGTTCTAGGTTACTTCTCTCTTTCTTCACTTTCCATCCCTTGCTATTTTTGTTTTGCCTTCTGGTGCTTTGGAAAATAGGTTGGGCCCCCTCTTCTTTGTGGCAGCCCCTCAAATATTGGAACACTTCTATCATGTCTCCCTTAGCCCTTCTTTTCATTAAACTAGATATACCCAATTCTAGCAACCGTTCTTTATATGTTTTAGCTTCCAGTCCCCTAATCATCTTCATTGCTCTTCTTCACACTTTTTCCAGAGTGTCCAAAGATCTTTTTTTATATTGTGGTGATCAAAATTGGTTGCAGTATTCCAAGTGTGATCTTACCAAGGCATTATAAAACCGTAGCATCACTTCTTGTGGTCTTGATTCTATCCCTCTGTTGAGGCAGCCTAGCATTTGTATTTTCTTTGCAAACGTTTTGCTTCTCATCCAAGAAGCTTCTTCAGTTCTGAAGTGAAGTGAAGGAGGTTCTTGGAGGAGAAGCGAAACATTTTCAAAGGAAAAAAAAAAACCAAGAAAGTCCAGTTGCTATTTGGAAAAAGCACCTTTGAGACAACCATGACCGGGAGGATTGAGAATCTCCATAGACATAGCTCAAAGCAAAAGAGGAGAAAAATATTTGTCTGCCAGAAATCCTGATGAAGAGTGGCTCATTTTTCAGATGCCTGGAGAAGCCCACTTTGAAGGTTTATGGTGTATGTTGATACACACAGTCCTCAAGTTACGTCTACAGTTGGGACCAGAACTTCCATCACTAAGCAAAGCGGTCATTAAATGAGTTGTCCTTGATTATATATATACATACATACATACGTACGTACGTACGTACATACATACATACGGCATTCGGCTTTGCTCGGGTATTTTCCCATGTCATTATAGTTGTGCTTTTAAAGTTGTAGCGACGTTTCAGCAGAATCTCATCTGCCACCATCAGGCTTCTGTATAGTGTTCATCTGTGAGTCAGGCTTTTATAGTGGTTTCAGATTTAAATTTGGGGCAGCCTATTGAAACCACTATAAAAGCCTGACTCACAGATGAACACTATACAGAAGCCTGATGGTGGCAGATGAGATTCTGCTGAAACGTCACTACAACTTTAAAAGCACAACTACTATGACGTGGGAAAATACCCGAGCAAAGCCGAATGCCATACATGTAAGTACCCGCGAAAACTTAAGAAAACACACACACACACACACACACATACACACATATATATATAGTGTATTCAGCTTTGTTTGGGTATTTTCCTACGTCATTATAGTTGTGCTTTTAAAGTTGTAGCAACGTTTCAGCAGAATCTCATCTGCCATCATCAGGCTTCTGTATTGTGTTCGTCTGTGAGTCAGACGAACACAGGCACAGCAGTAGGCTAGCCCCAAATTTAAAACTGAAACAACTGTAAAAGTCTGACTCACAGACGAACACAATACAGAAGCCTAATGATGGCAGATAAGATTCTGCCGAAACGTTGCTACAACTTTAAAAGCACAACTATAATGATGTGTAGCAATGTTTCGGCAGAATCTCATCTGCCATCATCAGGCTTCTGTATTATGTTCGTCTATATATAGTACGTATGTACTATATAGTACGTATATGTAGTACGTACATACATACATATATATTTGCTGCAGTTGTTAAATGAACCACATATCCTTGAGTGAATCTAGCCTTCCCCGTTCATTTTGCTCGTCAGACGCTGACTGGGAAAGTCGCAAACAGCGACCATGTGACCCTGGGGTGCCGCCACCGTCACAAATGCAGGCTGGCTGCCAAGTGCCTGAATTTTGTTCACGTGAATGCAGGTACACAGCAAGTGACAATCATAAGAGTGAGGACCAAGAGGCAGTGCCGTGTAGTGGTTATAAGCTTGGACTAGGCGCGGGGAGACCCCAGGTTCTATTTCCCCCTCAGTCATGGGGCACAGTTACACTTTCTCAGTTCAGTCTACCTTACAGGGTTGGTGTTGTGGGAAAATTTGGAGAAAGAAGTACTGTTTGCTGCCATGAACTCCTGAGGCATGAGATACTCTTAACACAGGGGTCTCCAGCCGTGGCAACTTTTAAGACTTGTGGACTTCAACTCCCAGAGTTCCTTTGTGCACAGGTAATCCTCAATGTACAACTACAATTGAGCCCAACCTTTCAGTTGCTAAGCAAGACCGTTGTTAAGTGAGTTTTGCCCCATCTTACAGCTCTTCTTGCCACAGTTGTATGAGGGAATCGCTCCAGTTGTTAAGTTACTCCAGGGGTCTTCAAACTTGGTGACTTTAAGACTTGCGGACTTCAACTCCCAGAATTCCCCAGCCAGCCTGCAAACTAACAGACAAATAAGCCACAGAAGATCCATCTCATCCTGGGCACCCTTTTTTTTTGAACTATTGCCATCTGGCAGTCGGTACAGGATAATAAAAACAAGGACAGATAGGCTGAAAAACAGCTTCTATCCCAGGGCAGGAACTCTATGGAATTCAACTGTATAGTGCAATATTAATGCAATATCAGGGGGTTTTCAATTCAATGTATAGAATGTGAAGGATGTGTATTTGTGTTTATTTTCATAGTTATAATGTACACTGAAAATGGTATTTAATTTCATTGTACAAGGTGCAATGACTAAACTAAAATAAACTGAAGACACGCCCTTGGCTTTTTATCTTTTAATCTTCCCCGCAAGGAGCTTGAAATACCATTCATCATCCTCATTTTTGACCGTGAGGTAGACTGCCTGCACAGAGATAGTCCTCAATTTACAACGCTCCATTTAGTGACTGTTTGAAGTTACAATGGCACTGGAAAAGGTGGCTTTTGACTTGATTTTCGTATTTATGACTGTTTCAGCATCCCCATGGTCACGTGGTCAAAATCCAGACGTTTAGCAGCTGATTCATATTTATGATGATTGTGTGATTCCCCTTTTGAGACCTTATGACAAGCAAAGCCAGTGAGGAAACCTGATTCATTTAACGATCGTGTGACTACCTAAATCACTGTGGTGATTCACTTAACAACTTTGACAAGGAAGGTCGCAAAATGGGGCAAAACCTACTTAACTGTGTGGCTTAGCAACAGAAATGTTGGGCTCAATTATGGTCGTACATCAAGGAAGTTTTAGACACCTTCTTCTTGATTTAAAAGCTGCCACTTGTGTTGGCTGCCCTTTCTTTCTTTGTGGTATTTCATTTTTGATGGGCTGTTGTTCGCGCCGTTTGTCATTCACGCTGAGTGGCGTGAAATAGGACTGGACCAGTTGACCTGCAGAATGAAAGCAGCTTGTTTTTTTCCTGATGGCTTTGCGGGTGGTAAATTTTAACAATGTTGGTCAGTGGATCATCTTGGTGGCTTCTGTCAAACCAAGAAGACATCAATCAGAGATAAGGAGAATGAGTGGGAAATAATCGCTTACTTGCCAAGCTTGCAGTTTGTGCTAAACATGGCTCCCAGAAAATGCTGTTGGAAAATGCTAGCAATGGAGTCGAGATACGGTTGTTAGAGTGAGATTTGCACCTAGAAGTCTGTAGGAGCTGAGCTACAATGATGGGATGTTTATTTCGATCTGCTTATCCAATGAAGTCACAGTCATGGCGGTTGGCTTTCTGAGAATCTTATCACTTTTGTACAAAGAGAACTGAAAGAATGAAGGATGACTCCATAAGATTGCTGGAGGAGAAAAACAGGCTGGCCTCGAAATGCACGCAGCGGATTAGAGCTCAGAACGTCCATCCTGCCCTCTTGGATGCGACTTCCTTGGAATTCAGATCTGTATAACGAGGGTTTGGATGATGATGTTCTCGCAAGCCTGGTAGAACTGGGATGGGTTGAACCTTTCAGGAAGAAAGGAGAGGAGGGTCTGGAGGAAGGTCTCCAGTTGGGATGGATGGTGATTGGACCATGTGATGATGGACTGATGGGTGCAGGGGATGATGGGTCTTCGAATTTCTTTTGGAAAGGAAAGTCCGGAACTCTGAGATTCGGGTTTTCAAAGATGTGCCAATATGACAACTCTAATAAAATGGAACTTTGAAGAAATGCTTGTCTCGGAGTTTATTGGGTTGGAGGATGTTACTTGGAATGCTGACAGTCCTTTTAATAGCAAACGCAGTAATATCTGGACTGGGAGAATTGGAACCCACCAGGAATGAGGTAGAATTAGTTAAACCATCAAGTTTGAAGTTTTCAGGAGAACAAGCTAAAGGATCTTAAAGCACAATTTCCTCCCCAGAAACCATAATCCATGGTTTATTGGTGCTGTGAGATGGTGAATGTAAATTTAAAGGGAGAAATGTTGAAGATGAAGACAGTTAGGGCATTAAATGTGACTATGGGTGATCCCTGAGTTACAACCACTCGTTTAGTGACCAAAGTTACAATGGCACTTTAAAAAAGGGATTTATGACTTGCACCGACAACCATTGCAGAGGATCCTCAGGGTCATGTGATCAAAATTCAGGAGCTTGGCAACTGGCAAGTAATTATGACCATTGCAGTGTCACTGGGTGAAATGATGGTCATTTTCTTTTTAATTTTTTATTAGATTATAATATAAAATACAAAAAAAAAATGCAAAAGGAAATAGTGGGAAAGTTAAGGGAGAGAAAAGGGGAAGGGAAAAATGTAGGGCAAAAGGAAAAAAGAAAGAAAAGGCAATAACTCCCGACTCCCTTTGGTGTAGTGGAATCTGACAATAGCATCAAAGCTCAACTTTTTACTTTTACATAGTAGTATAAACTAGCCATTTCCATAACGACAAAGCTATCTAATTGATAAAACCCAAAATCAAAGGTTTTATTTTTTCCCCATCTCAAGCACAAAGTCCAGAAGCATTTTCCAAGTAGAAACAAAAGTATTTGTGGTTTATTTTTTTCTTTAATCAAAGCTGTCGATTTAGGCATCTCTGCTAAACTCCATCAACATTTGCAGCCATTGTAGGAATCAAAGTGTCCTTCCATTTTTGTGCATGAAGTTATCGTCATTTTCAACCTTCCCAGGCAACTTCCAACAAGGAAAGTTAATTGGGGAAGCTGGATTTGCTTAAGAACCATGTGACTCAATTGTAGCGATCTGCTTAACAACCACGGGGGGAAAAGGTTGTAAAATTGGGTGCAATTCACTTAACAACCGCCTTGCTTAGCAACAGAAATTCTGATCCCAATTGTGTTGTAAGTTGAGGACTATCTGTACTTAGACGCTTTCTTGTCCTTTTTGCTATAATAGAAGGCAACACAAAGAAAAGAAGTCCTTGTGCACTAGGGCAATTTCTCAATAGTGGCAACTTTAAGATGTGGGGACTCCAACTCCCAGAATTCCCCAGCCAGCAGGCTGTCTTGCAAATATTGTGCATCTTTCATTCCCTTTTAATAGATGATCCTGGCTAGAACATTTGTAGGATTTGTAAGACCATCTAAAATTCTCAACTGACTCAAGATGGCATAGATGAAATTTTCACTTCTCAAGTAAATACTGTATATGGATGTGCAGTTGAGCTTAATAGTAACTTTGGTTTCTTCTATATTATACAATAGTTCAATGTTCCTTGAAATAGGTAGATATGATTATAAGCCACCAAGCTAGTGATAACTCTTAATGGTACATAGATCAGTGGTTCTTAAACTGGGAGTAATTACCCATAGAGGTAATTTGGACCTATCCAGGGAGTAATAGGGCAGTTTGTAATGAAACAATTTGTGAGTCAAGGATCCAGTTAGGGACATGTGAAACGAGAGTATAGGTTTTTTCCCCCTGGTATTATTTATGACCAGGAAAAGAACATAGAATAATAGAGTTGGAAGGGACCTTGGAGGTCTTCTTGTCCATCCCCTGCTTGAGGAGGAGACCCTAGACCATTTCAGACATGGTTGTCCAATCTCTTTTTGAAAGCTTCCAATGATGAAGCACCCACAACTTCTGAAGGCAAGCTATTTCGTTAGTTGAGTGTCAGGAATTTGCATTGTTTGGATGACTGTCTTCAAGGCAGGTGGTCCACCAAGAGGGATGTCAAATCAGTGACTATTGACACGGATCACTTTGAACATGGATTTAAACACTAACAGATCTGACTCTCACAACAGTGTTGCAGAGTGCATCGTTGAGATCCACTCTGTAACTTTGGGCCAAACAAAAGAGGACATTGGTCCAAACGATGTAAGAACTGCTAAAATAGATAGATCTCCAATATGATCTGTTCCTATCATGGTCCTTCAGGTCTCCCAATGATGCACCCATTGCCAGCATCACTGAATCCACACAACCTTGCTGTTGGCCACCTCTTTGCCTTCTCTTTCTTCCCAACTTTCCCACCCTTATGGGCTTCTCAAAGAAGGTGGCTCTTCATATCATGCATCCCAAGTATGATTAATTTGTCGCTTGGCTATTTCTGCTTTGAATTAGAACCCTGGATTGATAGTTCCTATAGTCTGTTTTTCGGGGTTTTCCAAGGTATACCATATCCTTGGTTCTATTCTGACCCAGGCGTTGTCAAACTTAATAAAACACCAACTGAATTTAAAAGTAAATGTGACGCTGGGAATTACTTGCATTCCCAGCCAAAACGCATTAGACACAGTTCCTCCAGATAGGAGCACGCTTTTCTCTGCTGTAGAATGATGCCAAGAAACAGAAGTTCAATTAAGGCTCACATAAACCAACCCCCAAACCCAGAAAAAAACAACCAGAGTACAAAGCTTCACGAAGGACTCAGAGATTACAGAACTGCCTTGCTTCCTGCAAAGCTCTTCGTCACCGAGGGCTGACTTTTATCCCTGATGGGAGGGGCAATTACCTCCCAGCCTTACTCCCGAGTGCCCTCTTCTGCTTCAGCTGCTCTCGCCTTCTAGCAGCCTTGTGCACATGCGCACTAGGAACAGGCTCCCGGAGGTCCTCTGCTTCACTGTTTCCAGGCTCCCAAGGCAGTCCCCCACTCTCCAATAGTCCTGGCCCCATCCCTGCATCAGATGCAGGACCCTCATCCAAGTCTTCTCCAGACTCCCTGACTGGTTCCCTTTCATCCTCACTGTCCGATACCTCTGCCGGCTGCACCGGCTGCTGACGAACCACAACAGGTTCTTCTCAGAAATTTCCAACACCAAAAGCGTCCATAATCTTTCGATCCTGTTTCTTCAAATGCCCAACTTTCACTTCCGTAGAGTATCTTTGCAGTGTAATATTTTAAAAGTTGAAAGAGAGGAGGCGTAAATGAAACTAACATTAGCTCTGCCACCCACGTGTCAGTTTCACTCCAGAAGCACAAGGCAATCTAAGTCTAATTTTGGAGGCTTCTTCGGGTAACTGACTTACAATGGAAGTGACCTCTCTCGTTTTAATGTATAGGTCTTCGTGGGGAGAAATAGTGTGTGTGTGTGAGGGGGGGGGGGGGAATGATTAAAACGTGCCACAACCAGAACTTCGCCCTTTACGATCTTGGTGTGACCTCGGGATGCAAAGACTTGCAATGCGTATATTTTAACCTCTGGCCGCCATCATGGTTAGGCACATCTTGTTAGAGATAACCCAACATGTTTACATTCCTACGATGATCTGCAGAACAAAGACACCATTATCTTCAAATGTGTTTTCTTTCTTTCTTTTTTTTTAAATAGTGGTATTATTTACTGTGTTAAAGATTGGTAGTTGTCAATTTAGACCAGGGGTGTCAAATTCAAGGCCTGCAGGCTGGATCTGGCCCACGGGATGCTTAGATCTGGCCCATGGGAACCCAAAGGAAACAGCAAAGTACTGGCCCATGGTACCTCTGCCAGTGAAAACAAAGCTCAGGAGGGCTGCATGTGGCCCTCCTGAGCTCCATTTTCTCTGGCAGAACATTGCAAGAGGCGCCGGCAGACACCCCCGACACAAGCGATGTTGAGTTGGTCCCCGCCCCCCAGGGTCAAACATAACCCTGATGCAGCCCTGAATGAAATTGAGTTTGACATCCCTGATTTAGACTATAGGGACGGTTGATAGGGGCGTCAGGATTCTGGTAGTTATCCCCATTTAAATCATGAGTCTCGAGCCAAACTTCCAAAACTTCGAAAGGATTTATTGGGAGTTAACATGCCGGCTACTGTCCGGGTGTAGCTGACTCTGAGACACATCATTCATGTCACCTTTGACCCTGGTTTTCCGCCACCCCTGGGTGTATCGTAATTCATATTCTCCAATGGGACACATCCATAGCCAAGAGTCATCAATCATGCTTTCCAGTTAGAATTTTGCATGGCAGAAACTTCGGTCACCTCGTTACTATCTTTGAAAACATTTATGGAATGCAGTTTTGGTTTGCAAGCAGCTGCGCTGCTCCCCTCTCCCTTTCTGTTGGCAACTCTAAAAAGATCAGAGAAATATTTTATGAGTTGACAAGGGGTTTGAGATCAAACAGGAACTTCATCCAAGTAGTCCTCGACATACAACCACAACTGGGCCCCTAATAGCTGTTGCTAAGTGAGACAGTTAAGTGAAATGTGCCCCATTTTATGACCTTTCCTGCCACGGTTGTTAAGGGAATCACTGCAGTTGTTAAGTTAGTGACGTGGTTGTTAAGTGAGTCCGGCTTCCCCATTGTCAGAAGGTCGCAAAAGTGGATCAAATGGCCCTGGGATGCTGTGACCGTCATAAATATGAATCAGTTGTCCAGCATACGAATTTTGATCATGGGGATGCTGTGAAGGTCGTGATTGTGAAAAAATAGCCCTGAGTCACTTTTTTTCAGTATCATTGTATCTTTGAAAAGTCACTAAGTGGTTGTAACTCGAGGACTTCCTGTATCTCTTTTTAACTTCACTACAAAGTAAACACTACTAAGTTTCTTTTATTTGTGTACTTATATTGATCAAGAATTGTTTCTGTATAAGAAAAGACAAATTGAAAAAAAAAGAAAGTAAAGAAAGAGGAGAAGGAACCAAAAAGTGCAAGGAATGCAAAAAAGAAAGAGGCTAAAGGAATATATGGTGGCTTCAGAAATTTCCTTTCGAGAGATAATTACTATCTTACAGTCCTATTATATATTTTGCAAGTCCCTTCAGCCCCTCTTACATTTCTGAATAAAACTTATTGTTTCCCCCATTAAATGCTTATTGCCTGAAGCTGGTTATCTAAGATTAGCAAAGAGGCCGTTGTAATTAAAAGCAAAATTTCCTTATAGGGAGATTTGTGAGCTGAATGGTACAAACCTCCATGTGGTTTTAAGGCCTTCTTCAAATTCACATGGGTGAGATTTATTTAAAAGCATTCCCTTGCTAAAAAAAAAATCCCCCTGGCCATAAACAAATGAACTGGTCCATTTTTTATTTTTATTTTTGCTTGGAGGAGGTTTCTGGTGGTTGGAGAAACATCTGACAGGCTCTGCGCTGTGTGATTTTTGGGTGGTGCGACGTTGAACCAAGACTGGGCCATCTTCCCCGCCTACGTATTTGGATTCTCCAAGTTCTTCCTTTCTACAGCAACAATTCTAAAAGCAGAAGTCTCAGTCATTTGACCTCCTTCTGCTTTTTGGGGGCCTGTTGGTAATTTGTTAACCAGCTTTTAGTGTCCCCTAGGAGTGAATGTCATCCTCTTCAAACCCAAATTAGAACCTCGGCTATGAAAACGGCCCTGAAACGGTCACCAGGTTAGCCTGTTTGGATGGAACAGAAGCAGGTGGCCTTGAAGTTCAGGAGCAAGTCACCCCACTGAACTTTTGCTTGTCTTCATTTGCTGAGGTCACAACTTGAGTTTTTCATTCCAGGAAAGACAACGTCAACTCTTTTCAACAAATGTGGGAGGAATCATGCTCCTCATCTACGTGCCTCAAATGATGTTCCATCCTGGCTTTTGTCTTGGTGGTGGGAAAGGATGCCTCTTTAGCTAACTCCTCAACGTGTTCTGAAAATAAGAGAACAAGAGTCAAGTTAAGATATTGGACTAGGATCTGAAAGGCCCTGATTCAAGTCCACTTCTGTGTTTACCATCAGGGAAGCTCCTAGGTTGTCTTTTGGCCAACATACGTTACAGGGTTGTTGGGAAAGCTTACAGGGAAGAGAGCGATGTACTTTCCTAGTGATACTGAAGTTAAGATGAAGAATGTTTACACGAACTGGGCATGTCTAGTCTAATCAAGAGAAGGACCAGGGAGACATGATAGCAGTCTTCCAATATTTGAGGGGCTGCCGCAGAGAGGAGGAGGAAGGGGTCAAGCTATTCTCCAAAGTACCTGAAGGCCAGACAAGGAATAATGGATGGAAACTGAACAAAGAGAGATTCAACCTGGAAATAAGGAGAAACTTTCTGACAGTGAGAACAATCAACCAATGGAACAGAAGTTGCCTTCGGAAGTTGTGGGAGTGCCATCGCTTTCAAGAAGAGATGGAACTGCCATTTGTCAGAAATGGTGTAGGGTCTCCTTCTTGGGCAGGGTGTGTGTGGACTAAATGACCTACATGTCCCTTCCAACTCTGTTAATCTGTTAAAACAATATCTGTTAAAGACATTGCAAGCCGAACAATCATTAAAATAAACCTTGAAAATGTGCAATTTTTATATATGGTTTATATACTTGACCTACAAGGTTCCTTCCAACTCTGCTTATCTGTAATCTGTAATATGCCTTGGTTCAACCATGTTAATGCAAAGACATGAACTTTTGAAGAAGACAATGCTCAACTGGTCACAACTGCCCTGTTGGTACTAGTGATAAAGGATCAAGGGAGTGTTAGATCAGTGATTATTAGGAAAGTCGTGGGGATCAATGGCTATTCATCTTGATGGCAGCAAGGCTGCTGCTGAAGGCTGGGAGACCAGTAGCTTCGTTGTGCAGTTGATTGGCCCCAGTGAGAACAGACTGGTTGGCATTGTTGGCCCAGGGGCCCCATCCGATCACTCACAGTTGATGTTTTTATTATCAAGAAGTAGCACAAGAACACTTAGACTTATATACCGCTTCACAGTGCTTTACAGGCCTCTCTAAGGCCTTTCTTTACAGAGTTAGCATATGGCCCCCAACAATCTGGGTCCTCATTTTACCAACTTCGGAAGGTTGGAAGGCAGGAGTCAAATCCGTGGCAGTCGACAGACTTAGCCTGCAATACTGCATTCTGACCAGTGCACCATCACAGCTCTTATCTTCTCTCACGCTTATAGAATGTGTTTATTTACTACTATTTTAAATCCCCCTTTGTACCACAACAAGGGTGAGTGAGGGCAAGGAGTGGCCTCCAATCATTTAATTTTTACAACAACCCTCTGAAGGTGGGAGATTGAGTCAAGATTGCCCCAAACTCATAGAATAAGTTGGGACTGGAATCTGGATCTCTTCATTTAGCATCCTATCCACTACACAATGTTGGTTCTTGCCCCCCAAAACAATACAGGTAGTCCTCCACCTAACGACTACAATTGAGCCCAACATTTCTGTTGCTAAGCGAGACAGTTGGTCAGTGAATTTTGCCCCATTTTACAACTCTTCTTGCCACAATGGTTAAGTGAGTCACTGCAATTCCTAAGTTAGTAACAGAATTGTTAAGTGAATCTGGATTGTCAGAAAGTCACAAATGGAGATTGGGAGATCCTGGGAGATTGCAACCATCATAAATAAGAGTCAGTTGCCAAGCATCTGAATTTTGATCAGGTAACCATGAGGATGCTGCAATGGTTGTAAGTGTGAAAAACGGTCATAAGTCATTTTTTCAGTGCCGTTGTAGCTTTGAATGGTCACTAAACTATTGTAAGTTAAGGACCACCTGTAATAACATTGCACTCTCACCATTAAGTTTCCTTTATAATGGAATAATCTAAGCCAGTGTCTCTCAACCTTGGCAACTTTAGGATGCTTGGGCTTCAACTCCCAGCATTCCCTAGCCAGTTTCACTTAACTCCCAAGTCCATACATCTTAAAGTTGCTATGATTGAGAAACGGTGATCTGAGCGTCATTCATTTTTCTTGCTAAAAGACGGAATAGTTGGTCAACATTTATTTTTCTCCTTCTCCTTCCAAGAAAACCAGGAGATCAGCCAGCCTGGGAGGAGTTAAAGATTTCAGCCCCTTGTACATTTCTTCATTGGCTCGTGTGGGCTTGGGATTCTGTCCCTGCTGACCTCATCTGCCATTTAGCAAACATTCAAGGACCTGGGGATCATGAGCGCCTTTTGGCTGAAGGAAGCGGGATTGGGCCGGGCAGCTGAAGGTGATACCTTCATCGTTTTAGATAGTGATAAATGCTTTGGGTGTTTGTTCTTCTGAAGTGAAGTTTTGCTGCCTTTAATGGGGAGAAAAATTGTGCAAAGAACACTGCTGGTTGATCAACAGAGTCATTTCTCTTGGATAATTAATTTTGGCTAATGGACGTAGGAATCCAGAGGTCCTGGAAGTATAATCTTCAATAACCTATTTTCAGCATCCAAGAACGATATGTTGTCAACCTCTTTTCAAGGGAAACTATACTAACAATGGGGTTTTTATGTTAAACCGCACAGAGAGGTATAGATTAGCTTTGCACCGTTCTGTGACGTCCCAGTGATGTGGTTGGATGAAATTGTTAAAGTCTCCCCTGAGTTTTTCTTGATTTGAATTGACCACCTAGGCACATCCCTGTAGATTTATTGGCAGAAGTAGCTTAGCCATGGTTTCCTTTCAGGATGTTGCTTTGACTAGAAAGTCAAAGCACACAGTCTGAAGCAGGGTTTTTCAGGTCAACTTGTTCGCGGAGGAATTGTGGGAATTGAAGTCCGGACATCTTAACAGGATAACGGAGTTGGAAAGGATCTTGGAAGTCCTCCAGTCCAAGAGGGAAACCCTGTATACAACTGGTCGCCAACCAGTGGGCTGGGGACCACTGGTGGTCCATGAGAAAATTTTGGTGGTCCGCAGAGAACTGTAACCCCCAAAGCAATTAATCCAGGCTGCGTAGGAGCACAAGGCTGTGCCGCCCACATGGCCCGCGGGAACACAACGCTTGCATTGCTTGCATTGCGAACAACACAAGGTAATGAGGGGAGGGGGGGAAAGGGTGGGTGGGGTACTTGCCCCATGCACCTCACCTGGCCACCAGGTTGCTTCTTTCTTCTGCTTTTGGCCACATACAAGGAAAGCAGCAAAAATCTTTCTTTCTCTCCCCCAAACTCTACCAGAAATAAGTCTTTGGGACCCTGCAAGGCCTCCTGCTCCAAGAGGCTGCGCCGACGCAACAAGTCTCACAAAGACTCATTTCTGGCAGAGTTTGGGGGGGAGAAAGACTTTGCTGCTTTCCTTGCATGAAGCCAAAAGTCTCTCTCTCCCGCCCACCCTGAGAACAGAGCTAGAGACGGTATCCTGTGATCCCAAATGAAGAATGATCGATCGGTAGGAAAACGGGGAATTTTCCTGCAGACTTTTTTTTTTTGATTTTCTCAGGGTTTCTGGTCTGAGGGATTTAAAATTATGAGTTTGGCGGTCCCTGGGATCCAAAATGTTGGTGACCCCTGCTATTTCAGACCAGTGGTTGTCCAATCTCTTCTTAAAAACCTCCTATCTAGGTTCAGTACAGATTCGTTTTTCCTACTCAGCCAAGAAGTGCTAGGAGATGCCACTCACATGCTTGAATTCCAACTCGCAGCATACCCAACCCATCAGATACCTGGTTGGGGGAATCTGCAAAGAATATTGTCATCTCCTACTAGATAATTCATGCCCCACCAAGTCTTCGTTTCAGTGATATTTGCTTACCAGATTCTCCAGTGCCTTCAAGAATGACAGAGGTTCTAAAGTGTTGCCTTCACTGGACAGCCCCATGTCTGGAATGGTGTAGGATCTCCGGCTTGAGTAGGGGGTTGGAAGACCTCCAAAGTCTCTTCCAACTCTTGTTACTCTGTTATAGTCATCCCAGAGGTGCTTTTTTTCCCCCAAAAGCCATTTAGCTTTCTTGTTTTTTTTTTATTGGAAAACATTTAGCTTCTCAACCAAGAAGCTTCTTCAGTTCTTCAAGAAGCCAAGAAGGTCCAGCGGCCTCTTGAAAATAGCCCCTTTAGGACAACTGTGACCTGGATGATTGAGAATCTATAGACTTTGGGATACGCTCAGGAATAATTCTGTCTTGAAAATGACCCATTCATGCAGGAAATCTTTTATGACGTTTTGTATTATGTGATAAGTTGCTTTATAATCACGTTTATGTCGCAAAATGTTTTATAAAATCGGTCAGATTTCAGTTCCATGGGAGTCCTAGGTCCTGGATTTGGGGTGCATTCTGCAAGTTAGCCCCCTTGAGATACCTTGCTTGAAAATGTTCCTGTTGGGCACAGTTTTGCTCGCTTTAACTGAATCCGAGTTTCAGTCATGTATAGATTGGAAGAAGCCGAAGGGAAGGAACCCACGTGGTCCTGGGGAGGCACCCGAACGGCAGATTTGCCTACGATCTTGCAGATCCCCCCCTTTTTTTCTGCTTTCTCATACCATGATTGCCAGAAATTGGCGGTGCAGTTTCCTGCTATTTTGAAGCAGGAAACACACACAAACTGTAACGTAACCCTGAAAATAGTTTTTTTTTTTAAAAGGAAAGAAAAAGAAACACTCTAAAGAAATGAGAGAAAATGTTCCCCATGTAGTTAAAAAAAGGGGAAAAGAAACCCCTTTCCCCTTCATGTTATATTGCTTGCCTGTCCTACATGACCTCCCCTTCTTCTGCTGGGTCTTGGAAATATGCCCTCTGGCCACCCCAAATCATTACCCAAGTTATAGGAAAAGGGATGACAGAACCCGGAGGCAGAGTGAAAAGGGGCATAAGCGTAGAATTCCTAAGTAGTCATAAGTGAACTAAGCCTAACTTCGCCCCCTTGAGCGTCACTGGCCCTTATCTAACACTGAGCAAGTGTTAATCGCTGGTTGAGATGATTCCTGTGCATAGGCAGGAATAGCAAGAAATCTGTTTGATTATGTGTGGACCTGATCTTTTCACACCCGACACAAACTTATCATAAAGCTTTGGGATATAAGAACATGATCGAGACGAGGGAGGCGTTTATGGATGAACCTAGCTGAGGCTGGTGAAAATAGGACAAGGTTTCTTGAATTTGTTCCTGGTGCCTATCTTTTATTGTAAGTTAGGTGGGCCTTGACCAATAACGATACCTTTAGCAACCATTAGAAGTTACAAAAAGCCCTGAAAAAAAGTAACTTGGGACTGATCCTCACACTTACAGCTTGTCATCCCTACAGTCAACGTGATTAAAATTTGGGCACTTGGCAACTAGCGTGAATTGTAGTATTCTAGTGTCATGCGCGTCTGATCTCATCTGATAAGCAAAAGTCAACGGGGGAAGCTGGATTCATTGAACGACTGCATGATTCACTTAGCAACTGCAGGGAGTCACTAAACAACGGTGGCAAAAAAAAGGTTGTAAAATTGGGCACAGCTTATTTAACAAACAACTTACTTAGCAGCAAGCAATCTGGTCCCAACTGTGGTCATAAGTCAAGCGCTACCTGTATAGGATTATAAACAAAAAAAAAAAAATGAAAGCCACCACTCTGCTAAACAAATAATTCCCTCAACACTGTTCAACTATTTACAAAGTCTGCACTACCCTTACTGTTAATCTTCTCATCACTCCTTATCACCCATCTCCTCTCACTTGTGACTGTATGACTGTAACTGTGTTGCTTGTATCCTTACGATCTATATTGACTGTTTCCTTGTATGATTTGATTGTTTATTATATCTTATGACTTTTTTAAAGTGTTGTACCTTATGATTCTTGACTCTTAACGAATGTAGTTTTTTTTTTTATGTACACTGAGAGCATTTGCACCAAGACAAATTCCTTGTGTGTCCAATCACACTTGGCCAATAAAGAATTCTTTCTTTCTTTCTTTCTTTCTTTCTTTCTTTCTTTCTTTCTTTCCTTCCTTCCTTCCTTCCTTCCTTCCTTCCTTCCTTCCTTCCATCCATCCATCCATCCATCCATCCATCTATCTATCTAAAAAAGCAGGACAATTCTGACTTCTTGTTTTTGGAGAGCCTCTATTTCAGCCCTTCAGCCTATTCGGGAAGCCTTTCTTTTTCTTTCTCAGCTGCTCCCGAGAAGCCACGAATTCAAATTCCCGCTTGGCTATTCAGGCCAGTTGCCCATCTGCTGAGTTACAGATGGAAATAACTGACCACACAAGATTGTTTGAGGAGGGTGGGAGGAAGGAAACCCTCCCATTGAGCCCTTTGCTTATAAAAAAAAAAAATTAATGTTGACAACCTATGTCGCAAAGTGATTGCCTTTTCTGTCTAAACTTTGCATGTGGCAAACAATATAAATTGTGCGAATGGCCCATATTTCATAGCTCACGTCCTATACAAACTCCTTGGGATTAGCCAGGGTTATAAACAAACCCTGTCTAGAATCACCATTCGTGTAAACTGTAAAAATCCATGCAACCCCGCGAAACAGCTGCTTGTAACACTCTGGGCAGTTGCTGCAAATTCTGTCCTTTGCAGTTGGTTTACAGTGATGGAGATTGACTGGCCTGGATGACATTAAAGGCAAAGGCTACTAGCAAGGAATTCACGTTCCTTGAGGTCACAACTCCTCTTCCCCACCAGAGCAAAGGATGCCAAGACCAGGATCTTGCATTCAGCAATACATCTGTCAGGGAGAGAGACCAAATTCCTGACAGTGAGAACAATTAATCAGTAGAACCAGCTTGCCTCCAAAGGTTGTGAATGCTTCAACGCTGGAAGTTTTTCAAGTTGGACAACATTTGTCTGAAATGGTATAGGGTTTCCTGCCTGAACTGGGGTCAGACTAGAAGATCTCCAAGGTCCCTTCCAACTATCCTAACCTATCCTATCCCATTCCAGATTCTATAAGATTCTGTAAGTTCCCATGCCTTATAATATGGCATTGGGCCACAGTGTAGCTACGTGGTAGGTTTGTCCAGATTCTGCATCTCTGTGATTCAAAGTTCTGATGTTAGTACAGACGACCAGTCCTTGACTTAAAACAGTTCATTTAATGACCATTCAAAGTTACAATAACACTGAAAAAGTGACTTAAGGCCATTTTTTTACACTTAGGACCATTGTGGCATCCCCATGGCCACATCATTTGAATTCTCAACCAACAAGTGCCCTGTCCTACACATTGGTAAAAAAAATCAGTTCACCAAATACAAGCTAGGTGGGTATGACCTCATTGACGATCCTCACTCTATCAAGGACCTCGGAGTACTCATATCTAACAACCTAAGCGCAAGAACTCACTTCAACAGCAATGCCAGAAAAGCTTAAAGAGTTGTAAATCTAATCTTAAAAAGGTTCTCCTCTGGTAATACTAAATTGCTAACTAGGGCATACAAAACCTTTGCTAGACCAATACTTGAATATAGCTCGGCTGTCGGGAATCTGCACTGTATATCGGACATTAATACAATTGAGCGTGTCCAGAAGTATTTCACTAGAAGAGGACCACACTCCTCTGCTTGCAACAGAATATTCTACAGGCTTGAGATACTGAATTTGGACAACCTAGAACTACGCCGCTTATGGTTTGACTTAAGCATAGTTTATAAAATAATCTGCTTTAATATACTACCAATCAATGGCTTTTCCACCTTCGACTGCAACAATACAAGAGCACCCAACAGATATAAACTTAATGTAAACCACTCCAAACTCGACTGCAGAAAGTACGATTTCAGCAACAGAGTGGTCCATGTCTGGAACTCACTACCTGACTCTGTTGTCACATCCCCAAACCCACACTCCTTTTCCTCTCAAACTATTGACCTCACCCCATTCCTAAGAGGTCTGTAAGATGAGTACATACGTGCACAATTGTGCCTATGTCCCTGTCCTATTGTCCCCAATTATTTGTACCCATTTCCTGTATTTATACTTAGTGTTTATTATCTTGTAAACTATTGACAAAATAAAAATAAATTGCTAATTTAACAATGATGGCAATTATTTGCTTAATAAACATAGCAAGAAAAGTCCTAAAATGGGACAAAACTCATTTAACAAATTTTTCACCCAGAACATAAATTCTAGGCTCAATTGTGGTCATAAATAGAGGACTAATGGTATTGCAAATCTTGCTGTGGGTTGTCAGGATAAGCCAAGTATTTAAGAATTTTCTATGAGAGTCCTAACTTGTAGGAGGTACAGCAAATGACAAGGGAAGGTGATTGATTGTCAGGAATCTTTTCCACTCAATTTCTGCTGGGCCTTATGAGCAGAATTGTTTGTTGGTGGGTGGCAGCTAATCTCATGAATTTGCTGATGGTTGGAGGCTAATCTTATTAGTATTTGTTACATATTTACAGTAACATGTCATCTTGTTTATATTCTTGGAGTTTCATCTGCAACAAATTCCTGCTGAATGTTTGGACGAATAGAACAGAACAGAGCAGAGTAGAATAGAATAACAGAGTTGGAAGGGAACTTGGAGGTCTTCTAGTCCAACCCCCAGTTCAGGCAGGGAACCCTATACCATTTCAGACAAATGGTTGTCCATTCTCTTCTTAGAAACCCAGCGTTGGAGCACCCATAATTTCCAGAAGTAAGTCATTCCACTGATTAATTGTTCTCACTGTCAGAAAAATTCTTCTTAGTTCTAGGTTGGGTCTCTCCTTGATTATTTTCCACCCATTGCTTCTCCTCATCCTTTCAGGTAATTTGGAGAATAGCTTGACTGCTTATTAACGTTTCATAGTATAAGAAGTATTGTGATCTTGACGGAATTGGCTGGAAGAAGCCAAGGTGGGCCTGAGTTTCCACCATGTCAGTTGGGCTATCCCAGTTACAAAGAAGGGGAATATTTTGGGGGAGTATTTTTATAAGACAGAGTCAAGGTGGAGGACTGAAAGTCCATCCAACACCAGACAATCTTCTCACTGACCCGTCACCTTGGAAGAAATGTGAAATACAAATGCAACAAGCCAGTCAATCAATGTCACTAAGGGTCACGTGGTAGCACTATTCCTGTGTTTGAGGGGCCGCCTCAAAGAAGAAGAGGGACAACTTATTCTCCAAAGCACCAGAAGGCAGCGTAAGAAACAGTGGATGGAAACTAATCAAGGAGAAAGGCAACTTTGAAAATAAGGAGAAACTTCCTAATAGTGAGAGCAATTAACCAGTGTAACCAGGGGTGGGATTCTACCGGTTCAGTCTGGTTCGGGAGAACCAGTAGTAAAAAATGCTATAGTTCAGCCAAACCGGTAGTAAAAAAACAACCAGCTGTCTTACTGCTTCACCCTGGAGGCTTCCCTGAGGCCCAAGAGGCAAAAAAAAACCCACAAAAAAAACGGATTGCAGGGGGTGGGCTGCAAAAAAAGGCCATGCCCACCCAGTCACATGGCCACACCCACCAACCACACCCACAGAACCGGTAGTAAAAATATTTGCACCCCACCCCTGAGTGAAACAGCTTGGCTTCAGAAATTGGGTCTGCCCCAATGCTGGAGGTTTCTAAGAAAAGATTGGACAGCCACCTGTCTGAAATGGCATAGGGTCTCAAACAGGGGGTTGGACTAGAAGACCTTCAGGGTCCCTTCCAGCTCTATTCTGATTAGTTGATTGTAAGACAAACATGCTATCTACAAAACAGTTAGATGTGCCTTCAAAATAGGTTGATCATCACGAAGTTTCCTGGAAAGACACGCCACAATGGAACCAATTTCTGTTTTCATGACTAGGGTGTTTCTCAATCAGTCGGAGGCAATCTGGTTGAGCTTTCCGTTTGGTGGTGCGTTGAAGCTGAACAGCCTGTTCCATAGAACTGCTGAGTTTCAGAAACACCAGTTGTAAATAACGTTACTGTTACATCTGCACTATCCCCAGGATGGTGACCGCCAGATCTGTTGGGACTATTATATTGGCTAAGATTTCTATCCAGCCTGGATTTCAGGCTAGCCAGGCATCCCAGGAATAGCCATCTCAACCCATCTGCAGAGAGACAACTTAGGAAAAGTATCGGTCTTGTATTTATTAAAACCTCTGGTGAATAATGTTAAAATTTGTGTGGGAGTGAATGACATTCTTCAAAAGAAAACAAAAAAATATAAAATTGAGTATGTAGTATTTTCCACGTTTAGTTCTCTTGCATTTAACAGAATAGGTCTTATTTCAGTTGATCAAAATAGAAAGGATACCTTCCCTCTCTTCCCTCTCTTCCTTTTTGCTTTCCTCCCTTCCCCCTTCTCTTTTTTCCTCCCTCCCTTTCCTTGTTAAAAAATATATTTTCATTTGACCAAAACATTCAAAAGCAAATTCTTTTTCCTGAAATTAAAGAGCAATTACTAGCTAAATGCAAGTTATTTTAACATAGTACTAATTTAGGAATAGGAATTCATAGCTTTGTGGGCAGAACTCAGATCTCAAAAATCTGCAGGCAAACCATAATTTCATTATATCAAAAAGCGGGGAAAAGAAGCCTTAACTTGTGTAAAGGGATTTACATTTCATTCTGATGGTATGAAATAAAACCAAATTATAAATGTTTAATTGTCTTGGTCTCCCCCACTGACTGGAAGACATGTCCTCTCCCAGCCTTATGTTGAATTCCTCCCAAACGACCTGTATGAACCTTGGCTTGAAACTTGTTCTGCTTCTCCGTTCTAGAGTGGTGGATGATGTGCTCTCCACCTTTGATTGATTAATTATGTGCCATCAAATTGATGTTGACTCTTAGTCACCCCTAGAAATCTCCATGGGATGATCTGTTCCTAACTTGTCCCTTCAGGTCTTCCAATGGTGCTGTCATCATTACTCTAATTGAGTCCTCCACCTCTCTACTGGTGATCTCTTCTTCTCTTTCCTTCACCTTGCCCAACTTTAGAGCCTTCTCCAAAGAGATGGGTCTTCGTATAATGCAGGGTCCCCAAACTTGGCAACTTTAAGGCTAGTGGACTTAAGACTTGAAGTCTTAAAGTTGCCAAGTTTGGGGACCTCTGGTCCAAAGCAAGATAATTTGAGCTTGGTCATTCTTTGGGTTTATTTTTTTTTTTGGATGATCCATTGCCTTTTTTGTTGTTATTGTTCACTGTATTCTTAGAAGTCTTCTCCAATCCATAGTTAAAAAGCATCAACCCTCTTTCTATCTGGCTTCTTCAAAGTCAACTTTCGCTTCCACAGAATGTCCCTGGGAAAAGCATGGCCTCTACTTGACCCAGGCAAAATGTTAGACTAAGGGAGTGCATGATAGGAAAAGAAACAATGCACAAGTGAGGAAAGAGATGTTGCTTTCTTGTTTCTTACATGGGTTTTGCTTCCCAGATGGTCTGTCAGAGGCAGCTCCAAAGAGCAGATGCTTTACTCGTGTGTTTGAAATAGCCAACTTTTCCCCTGGTTATTGCTCTGTCATTCTGTCACCAGTATATAAACTATCTTCAGTTGCAGTGAAAAAGCAACATCTAATTTTCCAGGTTGTTTCATTCTTTCCTCTAGTCCTTCATCTTTTCCTCCAGCTCTTAACTAGCATTCTTTGGCCACTCTTGTCTTCACTGGACTCTTTGTGAGGTGTTTTCCCATCCCACAAGTGGTCTTTTCCCCAAGAAGCTATTTTTTTTTTGAGGGGGGAATTTCCATGAGTGTTGAAATTCCCCCAGTCCTGCTCACATCTTCCTTCGTCCACAGAAGGAAGCATAATGTTGGCTTCTCAAATTCAGAATTTTTCTATGTAAATCTAAAACAGGGATGTCCAACCTTGGCCCCTTTAAGGCTTGTAGACTTCAAGTCCCAGAAATTTTGGGAGTTGAAAGTCCAAGCCTTAAAAATGGGCAAGGTTGGATGCCCCTCGTCTGAAATCTACGAAGTCAAGTACAGAAAAACAAGGCCCTGACTTGAAAAAAGAAAAAAGTTGAGGTAATTTGTTTTACGTCAAGTTAGACCGATGTTAATTTGAATGCCCGAGAGAGGCATTTTCACTTACTCAAAATGTCAAGAAGGAACAGTCCTTATTTATCAGCCAATTCCACACGTGCGGTTGAGGGCTGAACATGTCTACCAACCAGCCTTCCAGTTAATCTGCGGCTTATTCTGAGTGCAATGTCAAATTGCTTAACAAGGCAGAGAACGATTGTGTCATGCGTAAGAATTCTCTGTAACTGAAGAGGGTTCTCATTCTTCTCTCTCCTCCAGGAATTGAAACTTGAAGAGGAAAGCATGATAAACGAATTTTGAAAAGAAAAATAAAAAAAAAGAAAAGTTAACAAAACAACTGTAGATAAATGCTAACGGGGACTTGAAGTCACCATGTTGATTTTCCTTATAGGGTTTTTGATCACACGGTTAAGAAAGGAGATTGATGTATCAGGAAAGCTCTTTTTCTTCTTCTCACGCCAAGGGCACATTGGAAGGCCTGAGTCTTGTTAGCAGACCTCCTAGCAGGCATAAAAGTCGAGGTTCGGTTGATTTATTGCTTAAAAGCCCATGCGCAGGAATCTACTCAAAATTGTGGATTAATTGTTTTGACTGGCCTGAATTTTCTCCTTAGTTCTAGGTTTCCTCTCTCCTTGGTTAGTTTCCATCCGTTGTTTTTTGTCCTGCCTTCTGGTGCTTTGGTAAATAAGTCGTCTCCGTCTTGGTTGTAGCTTTTGATACATGTCAGGTTTGTATCTTGATGTACTTTTAATGCACGTCAAGTTCTTCTTGATGCATTTGTAATAAGTTTTGATCAGATTTGTATGTATTTATGGTTTGTAGACTGGTGCCTGTTAAATGAGAGGCAATATTGTTGACATAAACGATACAATTGATGTGAAACTGGATAACGCACTTGCAGATGCTAGCGCTCTGCAGTCTTGACTGCATTTCAAAAGCTCTGCGAGCTATTCAAATTTCCTTTCTCAGCTAGCAATAGATTAGGAGGAGTGTTTTCCTCAGCTGCTGAGTCATGATTCATAGAACGTGATAAGTCCGAAGGCAGTTTGTAAATCATGGCTTGCAGCTCAGCCTGCCATACAAACAAATTGTGGCTAATTCCAGCCATGTTTAAACTTAGAGGGATGTGCAGTCATAGTCAGAGAGAGAGAGAAGATATTGGAGCTTCCTTCGCAAGGTCACATTAGCCATCTGGACTGAGTTGACACTGCTGGACCAAGCTCATGAGTCCTGCCATCCTTTGCGAGAGATGGAGGTTGGGTGGTGATGTCATCGCACCTATTTTATCACTGGGAAGAAATTTCGGTGTGTGTTATGGATACCTGTGGTCTGACTTGCTCTGTTGGTTTGGTCTTCGCTCTGAATCGATTTTTTTTTTTTTTGCAGAAGCTAAAAGTAGCAGCACAGTTTTTATTTTGACTGAAAAGAAAGAAGCTTTGGCTTTGTAAGCTTTCTGTTCTCTGTTGCACTTTCTTCAAAACCACTAAAGCTATTTCTAGTGATGTTTACATCCCCATTGCTTTACTTGAGACATGGACCCCATCCGACATACCCCCAGGGCATCTAGGGTGAGAGTACCAGGCAAGTCCAGGTGATGGCTACAACTATGCAGTCAAGTCCATAGTCTCTTTGATGGACTTCCTTCCTTCCTTCCTTCCTTCCTTCCTTCCTTCCTTCCTTCCTTCCTTCCTTCCTTCCTTCCTTCCTTCCTTCCTATTCTCATCTACATTTTCCCCTCCTTTTCCTTCCTTCCCATTCTCATCTCCTTCCTTCTTTTTCCTTCCTTCCCATTCTCATTTCCTTCCTTCCTTTTCCTTCCTTCCTTCCCATTCTC
>NW_020769328.1:10722405-10732773 GCF_900518735.1 Pseudonaja textilis | reverse complement strand
TCAACTCCCAGAACTCTCCAGCCAGCCATGCTGGCTGGAGAGTTCTGGGAGTTGAAGTCCACAAGTCTTAAAGTGGCCAAGTTTGGAGACCTGCCCTAAGCCATTTCAGGCCAACCTCCTTACACTTGTTTATGCTTACAAATTGTTGCCCCTGCCCCCAGGGACCGACTGTTTTGTTTTGTCTTGTTTTTCAGCCACAGGTGTGAGCTTTCTGCTGTTTCCCTTTGATCATTGTGGCTGGTGCCAATATTTGGCTTTGTTGTGGGTGTTCGCTTTTCTTTTGCTTTTTAAAGTTGCTTCGCTAATCAACATGGTGGCTGTTTGTTTTGCTGACTAAAAGAAAAAGGGAAACACCCAGACAACTAGAAGTGGAGCCCACAGATCAAGAGAACGAAAATTGCAAAATAGAGATAAGTGTTCATCGCTCAGTTCCTGCAAAGTGTGAGAGAGAGAGAAAGAGAGGAGGGAGAGAGAGGGAGAGAGATCGTAGTTAGGAACAGAAAATGCAAATGGTAACTTTAGTGGCAATTTCCTTCCAAATTTATAATTTCCCAAAACAAAGATTCATGGATGAAATAAAGGTAGTTCTTCATTTACATCCGTTCATTTAGTAACCATTCAAAACTACAGAGGCACTGAAAAAAATAATAACAATTCTTCTCACTTAAGGACCATCGTAGCATCCACCCCCAGTCCCATGATCAAAATTTGGCAACCGGTTTGTATTTGCGATGGTTGTAACATTCCAGGATTGTGTGATCATCATTTGCGATCTTGCCAGCCGGCTTCGGAGAAGCAGAGTCAATGGGGGTAGCCAGATTCAATTAGTGACCTCATGGTTCACTTAACAACTGCAGTGATTTGCTTGGCAACCATGAGCCCCCAAAAGGTCATAAATCATGTCTGCCTTGCTTAGCAGCAGAAATTCTGGTCCCGATAATAATTGTAAATTGAGGACTACCTATAAAAGAAATGTTCATTTGCAAATTTGGTTCGCAGAGCTTACCAAATTACAGATTTTTTTGCAATTGTTATGATATTTCAGTTTTTTTCACTTTGTACGGCATTTGTTTTTCAGTTAATTTAACCAAACAAACTGCAGTGGGAACTATGAACCCAGGAGCTTTTTGCCTGGAAGAGAACACCTGGGAATTTTTGCTGAGGCAGAATCCTGTTATATGCTGATACAGAGAAAGAGAAAGAGAGAGAGGGGGGGAGAGAGAGAAACTGAGAAGACAATGACTAAATGACTATCAGGGCAAAGTGGACTGAGCTGGCTGGTTTTTTTTTTTTTTTTAAGCTGCAACCTTTTGAAAGAGCAATTTGATAATAAAAAAAAACCAACCTGCCCTCCCTCCTATTTTTTTTAAGCTTTGGTTTATCAGTTTTGCAGCAACAACCCTTCCATGGAAATTTGGGCTAAGAATTCCAAGAAACAACTTGTTGACGTGTTTGTGTCTGCTTGCAGAAGTCCTGCTGGGAAGTGGAAGCTGGTCTGCCTGCAACCTCAGCATTGATGAGAACTAGATGACGGTTCCCATTTCTTCCCCTTCAGGGAACTCCACTTGCTTGAGAGTTGGCAAAGGCAGAGAACCTTGATGGCCACGGTCCACACCCACGGCTCTCCAGGGTGATGAGGCAAAGGGATAGGGCTCCCTTCTGCAGATGGAGAAGCTCAGGAGCTGCTTTCTTTTTCTGGCAACTGGAGAGGGAAAATTAAGTGGGGTTGATTCCGTTGATGGTTTTGTGGTTGATCCATTAAATATGTGCCGTTTTCTTTTTTCTTTCTTTTTAAAATTTTTATTGGTTTTTAAAAACACACATAAACAAACAAAACATAAAAACATCAAGCTATCTTCCCTATATATACATACAGTGTGCCGGTTGGTTTACAAATTGTTTTGTGCTTCCATTTCGTAGTCTTCAATTACAGTTACGTTACATATAATCTCATATTGTCAATCAAAAATTAAATACCTTAGTATAATTATTAATCAATCATTTGACTATACTTTTATTCATTCATGTTTTACAAGATAACCATAATTTACTTAATTTATTTTATAACAGTTCATATTATCTTCCCAAATCTATCCTAAAATCATTTTTTAGTTATAAGAAGAAAGAAGTATATCTTTATATCTTTATTATTTTCTAAAAATCTGCATATTTCATTACTGTGCTTTGTTGTCTAACCATTGATAGAAAAGATCCCAAATTTTATAAAATTGTTTATCCTCTTGTTCTCTAATTTCAAATGTCAATCTACTCATTTCAGCACATTCCAATATTTTCTTAATGATTTCCTCCTGTGATGGTATTTTCTCATTTTTCCAGTTTTTAGCAAATACAATCCTAGCCGCTGTTAATACATTTACAATCAGGTATTTCAAGTCTTTACTATATATTTCAGGTAAAATTCCCAATAAAAATATCTCTGCTTTCAAGTCTATATGTTTTTTCGTCATTTTTTCCAACCACATGTGGATTTTAGTCCAGTATTTTTTAGCATCCACACAAGTCCACCACATATGGTAATATGAGCCAGGTGTCTGATGACATTTCCAACATTGTTCAGATTTATTCTTGAACATTCTTGCTATTCTTGTTGGGGGGAAAATGCCACCTGTAAAACATCTTATACAAATTTTCTTTATATGCTGTTGACATTGTCATTTTATAGTTTTGAGACCACAATTTTTGCCATTTCTCTAAATCAATCCCATATCCAAAATTCTTCCCCCAAGCAATCATAGTTTCTTTAACTTGTTCTTCTTCTAGTTTAATTTCTAATAGATATCCATACAATTTTTTAAATCACCTTTTCATCAGTACCTGTCAAAATCTTATCTAAGTCAGTCAGTTTATCATAGAAACCTTCTGTTTTAGAATCTTTATCATACCTTGAATGTATTTGCGCATATGAAAACCAATTCATCTTTATACCTTGTTCCTCTAATTTTTGCATAGATTTAAGTTCACCCTTTTCATTCAGTATTTCACCATATCTAACTGTTCGTTCCTTTTTGTATATTATAGAATACGAGAATGCTTCAATAGTCGATAGCCAGACTGGAATTTTCAACTAACATTGTCTTTTAATCTTCTCAAATATGTACCGTTTTCAACCCCTAGTGGCCACATAGATCAGAGGGGGGGCGGCTATGGCCCCTTTATGACTTGTGAACTCCTAGAATTCCTGAGCCAGCATGGTATGAATAGATATTCTAGGGCAGAGGTTTCCAGCGTTGGCAACTTTAGGACGTGTGTAGACTTCAACTCCTAGAATTCGCCGGCCATACCTCATCTATGCAGTGCCTAGAGGTTAAAAAAATGGTACATAATCAGTGTGAGAAATACCCAGCCAGTCAGCTGGGGGATTCTGGGAGTTGAAGTCCACCGTCTTCCAAATGAAATGTCTTACCAAGGAGTTAAATAGATCTGGAGGCAATTGTTTAGAGATAGTTCTCCTGCTCTTACACCAACAGCCATAAATTTTCCAGCCTCAGCTGTGGGGATATCAGCAATTCCATAAGGGCAGTCCCCTTTCTTTCCTTTGAGGGAGGCTCAAACTTCTCTGCCTGGGCAAAGAATTGACTCCAGGCCAGAGAGTACAGAAAACGGGGTTTTTTTTGTTGTTGTTGCAGGATCCAATCTGGGTCAGTCCCTGGGACCAGCTTTGGAACCTTCAGACTCATGCTGAAGAACACATTCTGCTCCAGCAGAGCCCCCACAAACCTGGCAACTTTTAGACTTGTGGACTTCAACTCCCAGAATTCTCCAGCTGGCTGGAGAATTCTGGGAGTTGAAGTCCACAAGTCTTAAAGTTGCCAAGTTTGGAGACCTCTGTGCTAGAGAGAAGTTCCCTAGGATGGGCTCCAGCACAAGTCCAAAAGCTTGGAAGGCTAAACGTCTGGTCCTAGTGACCGATTGAATTAAAGTTGTTTTAAAGCTGTCAAGGTTGGGGACCATCCTATTCTAGGATCCTGAATGATGTGCCCTACACTTTGAATGGGTTGATTCTGTGCCATCCAATTGGGGTTGACTCTTAGTGACCATCTAGGCAGATTTTTCTCTCTAATCCTCTGTCCCAACTTGGTCCTTCAGCTCTTCCAGTGGGGCACTCACCACTGTAATTGACTCCCTCCCCTTTGCTGCTGGTCATTCTTTTCTTCCCTTTTTCTTCCGCCTTTCCCAGCACGAGACTCTTCTTCTCCTGCAGGTAGTCTTCAGCTACAACTGTAATTGTGACTAGTCATATGTCATGACGGTCATTAAGTGAGTTACCATACGATACGATCACACCAAATGTGATGACCTGTTTTGTGCTGAGTTCTCCCTCTTAGGAAGTTTCTCCTTAATTCCAGGTTGCTTCTCTCCTTGATTAGTTTCCATCCATTGTTTCTTGTCCTGCCTTCTGGTGCTTTGGAAAATAAGTTGACCTCTCCTCTTTGTGGCAACCTCTCAAATATTGAAACACTGCTATCATGTCACCCGTAGTCCTTCTTTCCTCTAGACTAGACAGCTTTAGCAGGGCCTATCCATGAGGATTGTGGATGGGCTACATAAAATATTGGACTGTCTCTGATGGAAACTTATTTTAAGTTGTCAAGCCATTGTTCAACCTACTAAAAGAAACTTGCAGGATAAAAACACTGGCAAATATAAGGAAGACTAGCTTTCTACCACGGTTACCCCTTTTTATTTATTTATCACAGCCACAACATAACCATGTAGATTTTTTGTTAACAAACATACCTAAATATACCCTGCAAAAATCATAGTGAACTTTCAGAAGAAGCCAGTGGGAAATTATTTGGCATCCACGTTTCTCCGTAGACCTTGATGGTGCTTTCCTTAAAAAAACAACAACAACCAGATGACTAAGGTTTATTTTGATTCCAACTAAATATAAGGATTTGTTTTGACTCTTTGCATCTATTTAGTTGTGTATTTTGCATGCTGGGCATGCAAACGTCTTTGGGAAAATTAACTTCCTGGGATTTTATGACGCAGTTGGGTTGGGGCTTTGTCCAGCTGAGCAAATGCATGTTCTCCTGGGGGGTAATGCTTGGGTGACGCAGAAGAAGCTAATCTACCTCTCTCTGGTTTTTTGTGGCATACTTAATTCTGAAAGCGTTCAGAATTATAAACATTCAGTATTTGCAAGGTTGGGTAGGACTTTTGGGGCCGATTGCTTGGAGAAAAGAGACAGGGAAGTTTGCTGTTGTGCATACAGGTAGTTCTCATCTTACAACCAATTCATTTAACGACTATTCAAAGTTACAACGGCACTGAAAAAAATGACTTGACCATTTTTCACACTTAATGTCCATTGCAGCAGCAGCATGTCACATGATCAAAATTGGATGTTGACAACTGACTCCTATTTATGATGGTTGCTGTGTCCCTGAGGTGATGTGATCACCTCTTGCCACCTTCTGGCAAGCAAAGTCAACAGGGAAGCCACTTAACAATTGTCACTTAACAATTGTGTTGCTAGCTGAACTAACAACTGTGGCAAGAAAGTTCGTAAAAATGGGGCTAAATTCACTTAGCAACTGTCTCGCTTAGCAGAGGAAATGTTGGGCTCAATTGTGTAGTCAGGGACTATGTATTACAGATGTTCCTTTTTCCAAAGATGACCGCATGCAAGAGGGGAAGTTCTTTTGTAGACCTAGACCAACAGCTCAAGAACTAGAATAACTCTTTGTTAGTGAGCCCAGACATTTGCATAAAAGAACGGTTGGCTGGGGATTATGGGGCAGCTGCTGGATTCGAGTAGGCTGGTATAAAACACTGCACAAGAGGGTTTTCGATGTAGCTGGTGTTCTCTTGCACAGGATATGGGCTGTTTGTGTTGTTGTTGATTTAAAAATGAGTTATTTCAAGCCCACTCTTTCCTTGACCTCAGGATCAGCATGCTTGTGTTTGTTGATGTCATTTCTATAGTTACACTGGCAGTTCATATGCTGCCTTTCATATTTGGGGCCCTCCTTTCCAGAAATAGCTAGATAGGGCAGCACTAATAGCTGTTGGCTGCAGACATGAATCATGAGTATGGCGGCTGGGGAACAGCGGAAGGACTGTCAGGAAGACTTTTGAGGGCCGTTTCTCATCTGGAGACTTCAGTGGTTGTGTTGTTGGGGGCTCAGTAGATGGCTTGAAAGGGAAAGAGCCATGTAGGAAGAGAGATATGGACAAGGAGAGGTTAAAGGGTTACAGTGAGAGCTGTAGGAACTGGAACGACCCAAACTTCAGAACTTGCCACTTTCCTTCGGAATGGACAACCCAGTCCTGATGGGAACTTAAAGAATCGCTCCTGAAACGTTTGGATCAGCCTCCATAGAGGGGAGAAACAGAATGCACTTATATACAGGCAGTCCATGTTATTAATTGGACACCTGCAGTGATTCACTTAACAAAGGTGGCAAGAAAAGTTGCAAAATGAGGCAGAACCCGCTGAACAAATTTCTCACTTAGCAGTATAAATTTGGGGTTCAGCTGAGGACTGTCTGTCTGAATAACCACTAAAAAATCCCGTGTCCTGGCTAATGAAAAGAGAATACTTCTAAAAAAAGATTAGTTGTGCCCGTTTCTGGAGTGTCAACATAGCCGGACAAAATGAAGTTCTTAGGAAAAGCTGTTCTACAAATAAGGAACACAACTGAGAAGCTTCTCCTCCTAGCCTTGATCCCACCCCTCATTGTCATGGTGGTAGGGAATTTTTCCTGCAGGGTTTCTGGATCACTTCTGGTTGAAGAAGGTGGTCCTGAAAATATCTTGATATAACCAGGTTCCTGCTCTAAACCCCCAAACAAAAATGGTAGGATGTTGGAATGCAATTCCAGCCGTATCACATGTTGCGTTCTTCCATTGTTCCTTGGTTATCCCCCGAAGCTTGGTGTGATACTTATATTAAAACTAGGGTTCCCACAGGACTTCTGAACTCTCCTTTAATTTTGACAAATAACAGTTGTCAAACAAATAAAGCTGTTTCCTTTCATTTAAGGTAGAGAAACATCCAAAAAAGTTATCTCAAGATACAATTCTATAAATCCCCCTCCCCAAAAAGATCAAAGGAAATAAAACAGTACTTTGGCCATTCCAACATCTCTGACATTATAGCCTCACCAATCTTTCGTCATTAATCAGCGAGAATTAACGGCGAGGACAGTTAATCAGTGTGACAGCTTTGCCTTCAGAAATTGTGGGTGCTCCATCACCGAAGGTGTTCAAGAAAATATTGTCTGAGATGATGCAGGGGCTCCTGTTTGAGCAAGGGGCTGTACTACAAGACCTCCAAGGTCCTTTCTGACTCTGTTATTATTTTGTTCTATCTTTGCCTCCAAACGTTCAACTGGATCCTGTTTAACAAAAGCCTACTTACTCATGTGTTAAATTGCTGGCCTCCAAAGGAGAATTGATTAGCTATTATGGAATCTTCCCCTCCAGCACTAAGGCCAGGCAAGCATTTAACAACAATACAACTTCCTCTCTCGTTGTGTGTGGGTGTAGGTGTATATTCCAAGCCCTGAAACCTGCCGGTTGCTAGAGTTTGGTAAGTGCTCCTTAACTGTTGTAAAGGTTAATGATCCAAAACCACTCCTGGGTTGTATTCTTTACTCAAAATACTTCATTGTTTACTTTCTTTTTTGCTGCTGATTTAGTCACAGACAACCAGCTCTTGATTTTCTGCTGCTGTTTGTGTGGCCCATCGTTTTTGTTCCTCCGTGGAGGCAGCTCTTCCTGTGTGATTGGAGGGTTGCTAGTTCCTTTATTTGTGGAGAACATGAGTTCAGTTGGACTCGGTTCAGCAGCACAAGGGTTGCTCCTGCAACCTGACACCTTGTCCATGCCCTTAGATAAGCCTGCACCCCAAGGATGCCTTCCAGAAGGACCTGTTGGCCCAGGACTCTGGGACATGTTGTCCATACCTACCTTGGAGACTTCAGCTTTGGGGAAGAAAAAGACCGACACGTCTCAGAGTTCATGAAAAAGTTCTGTCTGGCGAGACAGCCACCAGGTTTGTGAGTCATAGTGTAGCTTTCATAACATTTAAGATGGGTGGCCGTTTCATTGCACTTACGCTGCATCATACTGTTTGTGGCTAGTTCTCATCTCATTGTTTAAAAACAATTACTGCCCTTTATTTAGTTTGGTATTTGGGATGAGCGAATTTGCATGTTTCCACTGAGTGCTGGGGGGAGAAATGAGGTTACTGAGATATATATAACTTTATAATTCCAAGAACGATATAGCTTCACTTAAAATGGCCTGTCTCAGGCATTCAGTAGTGATTCAGGTAATCTTTAAGTTGCGACTAGTCGCTTAATTGACTGCTGGAAGTTGCAGTGGATTTCCTGAGGTACTGATGACCCATCTACCACCTGTAGTCCCATGACTGCATTTCAGGTATTTTGGGTACCCAGCAACCAGCCACATTTGCAGCACCAAAGAAGAAGTCCTAGACCGAACCTCACCCAAAACATCATTTGAAGTCAAGATCGCCAAACAGAGGCTGTCATACTTTGGCCGTGTGGTGATAACTGATTCACTCATGCTGGGAGTGGTCAGCAGTAAAAGGAGAAGTACCTGCTAGCTGAACACTATAAAGCGGTGATGGCTAACCTTTTCAGCACCAAGTGCCCAAAGCGCGTGCAGGCGCATCCCCAAAATGCAATCTGTGTGTGTACCCCATGCATGCCCCTGTGCATGCGCATGTGGCCTCCGTGACCCCATGCATGTGACTCCCTGCATGTGTGCCCCTCGACATGCCTGCATGTCCCCCGTTCACATCCCGCCCCTGCACATGCGTGGCAGAGACCCGAAGACTAGCTGGCCAGTGGGAGGCACGTGTGCGTATGTGCAATGGAGTTGATCTGGGGTGACGGCTCCCATGCCCAGAGAGAGAGCTCTGTGTGCCACTTCTGGCACACATGCCATAGGTTCACCATCACGGCTATAAAGCAACGCTCTTCAAACGTGGCAAGTTTAAGTCTTGTGGACTTCAACTCCCAGAATTCCTGAGCTAACATGACTGGCGGAGGAATTCTGGGAGTTGAAATCCACAAGTCTTAAAGCTGTCAAGTTTGAAGAAGAGCCCTGCTATAAAGGATGCCACCGGGATGACCATGGTGGATCGGATGGAGGCAGTGCAAGACAGAGGGACATGGAGAATGCTGATCTCCAGAGTGACCGAGGGTTGGACATGACTGAATGACTGATGAAGACAACGACATAGTGTCCCATTGTCACGTGGCTGCATTTTATGACGGTTGTCATAATGTAAATGACAGCGGCATGCATAAATGGGAGCTGCGTATGCCTGTTTGCCGGCCCTTTTCAAGAGCCATTCCCCCACCCCCTCCGGGTCAGTCCACAAAGCTGGAAATGTTGGAGAACTCTGGGCTAGAAGATCTCTAAGGTCTCTTCCAACTCTGCCATTCGTAATTCTGTATCCATTAGGGGCCCAGCGGAGAATGCTGAGGCTGCCTGCTGTGTGTTGCCTAAGTTTCTTTGCAATTAGTCACCCAGGGACTCCTTTCTCCTTTCTGAAGCCAGCCTGACAGAGCCAGCTATCTATCACGCCAGGCCAGCCCTCCCTACACAATAGCCGGAAGTTATTCCAATTCCCAGACAATTCCCGTTTCTATCTGGAGAATAGCAAAAGGTCAAAAAACATCAGGCTGCAGCTTTTGCCAGCAATAGCAACATGGGCAGAGAAAGGGGTCCAGGCGGCGGGGTGGGGGTTGATGTGCTTTCTGGGTCCCTCGCCTGCCCTTCCTCACCAGCCTTCTGCTTCCTGCCCAGGTAGTCCTCGGCTTACAAACATGGGTTTAGCAACCATTCAAAGCGTAAAGCATTGAAAAAGGCCACCCGCGACCCTCACAACATCCTTAGGGTTACATGATCAAAATTTGGGCTCTTGACAAGGGGCCTGCATTTATCACTGGCATCCTCGGATCGCGATTTAGGATCTTCCCAGCCAGCTTCTGACAGACAAAGTCAATGGGAGAAGCCAGATTTGCTTAATTATTCGCTTAACAACTCTGGCAAGAAAAGCTGTAAAATCGGGTGAAATTCCGTTAAACAACTGCCTTGCTTAGTAATGGAAATTGTGGCCCTAATTTTGGTCGTAAGGTGAGGACTGTCTGTATGAATGACAATGCCACTGCAGGAGAAGAAAGATTACCTCCAGGACCGTTCCTGTGCTAAAGCAGGGGTGCTAAACTCGATTTCACTGAGGGCTGCATCAGGGTTGTGTTTGACCTCAGGGGCTGGGTGGTTGTGGCCAGCTCGACATCACTCATGTCAGGGGCAGCCCTCCCAAGCTCCGTTTTCAGCTGCGAAGGCCTCCTGTAGCGC
>NW_020769328.1:10710063-10722395 GCF_900518735.1 Pseudonaja textilis | reverse complement strand
TAGGCTTAGTTCCTTCTAAAATCACACCTGGGAGTAAAAAAAAAAAATGGGCCTTTTGTGATAACATACTGACTGATGTCTATGGAGACTCTCAGTCATCCAGGTTATGGTTGTCTCAGAGGTGCTTTTTCAAAAAAGGCAATTGGATGTGAAGCGAATCATCTTCCTCAAGGGGAAAAAAACATACCCCAGTTGCCTTACAGTTAGAAGTGGCAGCGGGTAGTTTTGTACCGTCAGACTTGCAAGATTCTGTCAATTTAGTTTTATAATGAAATAGTTTGTGAGCTGTGGTGGCACAGTGATTAGAATTCAGGGTTGCAAGCTGATTCTGCCGACTGCCACAAGTTTGATCTCAAGGTTGACTCAGCCTTGCATTCTTCTAGGGTCAGTAAAATGAGGACCCAGATTGTTGGAGGCAAAATGGTGACTCTGTGAACTGCTTAGAGAGGGCTGTAAGGCGCTATAAGGTGGTATATAAGTCTAAGTGCTGTTGCTAGATTGGTCTCGGCTAGCTGTGTTTCCTGTCTGGTTTAACTAGGAGGGATGGCAGCTGTGTTTATACACTGCACTAAACTATAGGATGATTTGGTGATTTGGTTTTAACATGGTAGATCAGCCCACTCTATGCCTTGCAGCTGAGTGATAGATACAAACTGGACCTTTATGGCATGTTTAACAGTTTAATGTAAACATTTAGCTTAGCTGCAAAAGAAGTATTTTGCATCGGAAGTATTTTGAAATATAGGTGGTCCTCAACTTATGACCAATCACTTTATTTCTTTATTTCTGAATAAATAGCAATGCCACTTAGAGCAAGGGTCTTCAAACTTGGCAACTTTCAGACTTGTGGACTTCAACTCCCAGAATTCCTAAGCTAACATGACTGGAGGAGGAATTCTGGAAGTTGAAGTCCACAAGTCTTAAAGCTATCAAGTTTGAAGACTCCTGACTTAAAGTCTGGAGACTTATATACTGCTTTACAGTGCTTTACAGCCCTCTCTAAGTGGTTTACAGAATCAGCCTATTGGCCCCAACAATCTGGGTCCTCCTTTTACCCACCTCGGAAGGATGGAAGGCTGAGTCAACCTTGAGCTGGTCAGGATCGAACAGCTGGAGAGCCGGCAGAATTAGCCTGCAATACTGCATTCTAACCATTGCGCCACCACAGCTTTTAATAAAGTAAAATTTATCGCAAAAGAAAAGGAAAAACGATTCCCAAATACCCACTCTTTATGCTATTGCTTCCCCCCACTTTGATTACTGAACAGATTTTATTTTTATTTTTTGATAAGCTGCAGAAAATTGCAGAGGGGAGTTTTTTGCGTGCAAGTCAATGGCAGCAGCCTCCATTGGAGAATTTGCAAAACCATTCCCCACTATTGGGAACTGTTACCCTATTTTCTAAATGCTTCTTCTCATCCCTAGAGATTCTGCAAGGGAGCAAGAGGAGGCCAGTTGATGCCATCACATGATATCAATGGTTTATTCTGGTTACTTGTTTTCATAACGATTACTTAGTATGATTAGCAACTTGGTTTTCCCCAAAGACTGTAGATAACAGTTCCGGTGGGCCAGGCTTGAAGAAAATTGAAATATAGCATAACATTTAGGCTTATAAAGGTAGCCCTCACCCTCACAACCATTGTAGCATCCCCATGGTCACGTGAGCAAAATTCAGACAGCTGACTCATAGCTATGACAGTTGCAATTTTCCAGGATCATGCGATCACCTTTTGCAAACTTCTGATGAGCAAAGAAACCAGGAAACCGGATTCACTTAACAACCATGTTACTGTCATGCCCCTGTTGGAATCTGATTCCGAGGGGGAGGTCGAGCAACTGACAGGGAGTGGGAATGTGGCTTTGGTGGCTGTGGAGGAAACTAGGGAAGGGCACAGTCCGGCTGGGCAATCAGAGGAAGACCCAGGGCCATCCCTTCTTCATCCTAGTGCATGCAGGGAAGAACAGAGAAGGGAGCAACATGAGTTACGGGGGTTACAGGGGAGAAAAGGGCCCTGATTCCCTTCATTAGCTGCAGCTGGGAAAACAGGAAGCAAAACGTGAATTATCTTTGTTTGTCAAGTCTTATCTGGGTTCTGGTGCCCTCCCAAATGTGTGTGTTTTGGTGGCCTTTCGAGTCTGCAATTCCTTATGCTGCCCTGTCTCGTTAATTGCTGCAGTGTGGCTTGTGTTGGTTTTTATTTATAATCTATGTATACTTTGGGTTCAGACGGAATTTCTTCCCTTTAAAAGCTGTTCTTGGGAGAGTTTTTTCTCCAGCCGAGGATAACTGGACACTGGAGGCCAAGTTGGAGGTGTTAAAGGGACTTCGCCTACTTTTGTGATTATGTTGCTTTTGTGCCACACCCCAGGTCATCACAGTTACTAACTCAATTGCAGTGAACTGTTGGGACACTGCAACCATCATAACTATGTCAGTTTCCAACTGTCTGAATTTTGATCACGTGACCATGGGCATGCTGTAACGGTGGCAAGTGTGGAAAATGGTCATAAGTCACTTTGTAACTTTGAGCGGTCACTAAACGAACTCTTGTACATTGAGGACTAACTGTGCCTCATTGGCTCTCTGTGAGCAGGATCTTGATTTTTACATCAGTAGAGCCGCTCTCTGTCCTTGATGAAGCGAACAGCAGCTCATAAAGTTTAATGGACAGCAGCTCATAAAGTTTTGCAATAAACATTTGTTGGTCCCAAAAATGTTCTACCAGATTCCTTCTGATTTTTTTTTTTTTTTTACAACTATATGCTAACCTGGCTCTTCTGCCCTGGTTTTAAAAAGAAGTAGATTAGTTCCAAAGTTAGCAGGAATAATTCATTCATCATATTTGTCATATGAACACAGGTGCCGAAACTTTTTATTGGTATATTTATATAAAACCAGCCCATGTGCTCAATACGTATGTGGCCTTCCCTTCCCACAGCATCCTGTATAGCTTTTTCCAAACAAATCATTATGCAACAAAATCTCTTTCGTTTTTCCGCTCCATTGTATGCCCGTTCTCCAGACAAGAAATTTGAAAGTTTATTAAACTCATTTGCAGCTGTTTCTTTCCTGGTGTTTAAAATATAAAAGGGGTAGAGACCAAGCCTGCAATGTGTGACAAGCATGTGATCTTTTCCTTTTGCTTCCAGTTTTATTCTGATTTAATTCAAAGTTCAAGGTGCACTGATTTTACTCTGAGCGTGTAAACTTTCCTTTCTTTACTTGGCATTCTATATCGTGTCTCATTCGACCAATGAAGAACGGACTCATCCTTGCTCATCTACAAAATAACAGCCCTTTCTTTTAAATGTTCATTGTGTAACAAATACAAAAATTCTCTTTGCCCATTCTTGTTTTCTTAACCGTGGATGTATATCAGAAAGAATGGGGGAGGTGATTTCATCACTGATATTTTTTTAATGATCTGTTGTTGTTTTTATTATTTCTGGCTCATAAAAATGATTTACAAGTTCTTGGAATATGCCAGGGACATTTTCCTCCTCCTGAATACTCCAAGGGGAATGATAACATTCTATGTTATTCTATGATAGGATGGATAATAATTCCGAAGTTAAAAGAGGTCCATGGAGATCTTCTCTGTGATCTCTGAAATTTGACATTGTAGTTTTCAGCCACCCTGGACTGGGGGACATAAAAGATGACGCTATAGAACATTGCACACCAGAACAACTAGACACAGTTTTTTCCCGAATGCCATCACTCTGCTAAACAAATAATTCCCTCAATACTGTCCAACTATTTGCAAGTCTGCCACTACTATTACTGTAAATCTTCTCATCACTCCTTATCACCCATCCCCACCCACTTGTGACTCTATGACTGTAACTTTGTCGCTTGTATCCTAACAATTTTTATCGACTGTTTCTTAGTATGATTTGATTGCTTATTGTACCCTATTTAGTTTAGTTTAATTTAGTTTACTGTACTTGCACCTCATACAACGAAATCCAACACCATCTTCAGTGCACATCATGACCATGACCACGAAAATAAACACAAACACACCTCCTTCACCCTTCGCACATTGATCTGGAAACCCTCGACACCACACCAACACTGCACTATACAGCAAAATACAAAAGAGCTATTGCCCTGGGATAGAAGCTGTTTTTCAGCCTATTTGTCCTTGTTTTTATTATTCTGTACCGTCTGCCAGATGGTAATAGTACAAAAAAAGGGTGCCCAGGATGACATGGATCTTTGAGAATGTTTTGAACTTTCTTAAGGCAGCGGGAGCTATAAAGCTCTTCCACAGAGGGGAAAGGGCAACCCATGATCCTCTGGGCAATGACATTAACCCCCCCGGAGTGCTTTCCTATCTGCCCCTGTGCAATTGGCAAACCATACAGAGGTGCAGTCTGTTAAAATGCTCTCTATGGTGCAGCAGTAGAAGGTCACCAGCAGTTTTTCATTCAGTTATTGTTTTCTGAGAAGCCTCAGGTAGTATAATCTCTGCTGGGCCCTTTTGACCAGGGCTGCAATGTGGGCAGCCCAGTTCAGGTCCTCTTTTAGGGTAACACCCAGAAACTTCAAACTGGCCACTTGCTCCACTCGGTCTCCATTGATAAGCAAGGGCTGGATGCCTGATCTGTTCTTTCTATAGTCCACTATAAGCTCCTTGGTCTTATTGGTGTTGAGGACCAAGTTATTGTCTCCACAATAAGTGTTGTACCTTAGGATTCTTAACTCTTGATGAATGTATCTTTTCTTTTATGTATACTGAGAGCATTTGCACCAAGACAAATTCCTTGTGGGTCCAATCACACTTAGCCAATAAAGAATTCTACCTACCTACCTACCTATGAGGCTTTTAAGTTACAAAAGTAATGGGGGAAATCCCTGACAACAATGCCATGAAAATTTAAAATACAGAGGTTGCCCTCAACATCTGACCACAGTTGAGCCCAAAATTTCTGTTGCTAAGTGAGATGGTTGTTAAGAGAGTTTTGCAGAATAAAGAATGGAAGGGACCTCGGAGGTCTTCTAGACTAACCCCTATGCCATTTCAGACAAATGGTTGTCCAATCTCTTCTTAAAAGCTTCCAGTGTTGCAGCACCCAACAGTGGGGACTTGCTTGCAGAATACATAAAGTTGCCTGATCTTTATGCGTTTGATCTTTCTTGCCACAAATGAATCACTGCAGTTGTTAAGTTAGTAACATGGTTGGCAGGGCTTCCTCATTAACGGTCAGAAGGTCGTAAATGGTGGTCATATGACACTGCAACCATCCCAAATATGAGTCAGTTGCCAAGCATCCGAATTTTGATCACAGGACCATTGCAATTGTCCTAAGTGAAAAATGGTCATAAGTCACTTTTTTTTAGTGCCATTGTAACTTCGAAAGGTCACTAAATGAACTGTTGTAAGTGGAAGACTACCTGTGTTACAGCATCTAGAAGACTTCACGCACTCATTCTTTGAAAACCCTTTATCTTATACTGGAGGGTTCCCAGCCTTGCTTTTATAAATGACAAGGAGGTCAGTAAGATTGTCCTGAGCAAGAAATTCCTGCTGTTAAAAAATCGGAATGATCTGCCGAGCTGCAGCAGACTGCAGGCTATAGAATCATGTGGCTCAGCTGTTCCTTTTACCCTGCAGATTTTGGAGAAATATTTCTCAGCAGTAACACACACACACACACACACACACCAACGTGTGTGGGTGGGTGGGTGGGGGTGTTTATCAGAAGTAGTGCTTTTGATGACAACACAAGCGCCACATTTGGTGAACCACAAATTACTCAGGTCTGCTTGAGAAGGACGGAGCTGCCTCTCAGAATTAGTAAGCCAAGTCATGGTTTGAACAGAAAGATTTTTCAGCTTGCGCAGGAAGATGCACATCGGCCCCAAACCAACGTGGCCATATTCAGACTCATCTCTTCACTGAATCTGTTGTCTCTTTTGAGTACGGAGAATTGATTCCGCCGGGGTTTAGTTTGACGCTGTGTGAATTCTCTTCCTTTCTGTTGAATTGGCTCGGTTTTCTTCCTTAAGAGGGGTGCGTTCCGTTTCAGTTGGGCCACCGTCCCTATCTCGTATGATCTTGCCGTTGCGTTTATGTCATCATCCCCCAGGAACTGATCTTGCAGTTTTCTTCTGGAGAAACGGAGTCTTTCCCAAGTTCATTGGTAAAGCCTTTGCCACATCTTCTCACCGAGGATGGTGAGAACCATTACAACTCAGACATGCTAGGGTTGAACCCAGACACTGTTCTGACCCAACCCTTGTCTCGAGGAAACAAACATGAAACAGAGGTAACCTTTTAATGATTCTTTACAAATTCCGTTCCTTCACGGTTAAAAGGCTGTTTCAAACTAATTGTCTCTGATAAGAACGAGCCTTGCCAAGCTTGGGCAAGCTTGCCAAGAACATTAGATAAAGTTGCTTAGAAATATTTCAATCACAAAACGTCTCCAAGCACCAATCAAAATAATACGAACCTTCGCAGGGCTTCAATACAAAAACTTATTTGCTTCCTTCAAAGAACTCCGGTTTCTTGGCTGGCTTTTATCTCTTAAGGGAGGGGCCATTACCTTGCAGTCTTACTTGCGAGTCATCCCTGCTGCTGCAGCTGCTCTTTCCTTTGAGCAACCCTATGCACACTTGGCACAGGCTCCTCGGGGGACTCTTCCTCACTGCTGCCAGCCTCCACAATCTCCAAAGGCAGCACTCCACTCTCTGATGGTCCTGGCCCCATCCCTGCGTCGCACGCAAGCCCCTTAATCTGAGTCCTCACTCAGCTGTCCACACCTGCTGCCAGAGACATTGCAGACCAGGTGCCCTGCTAGTGATTCACTACCAGAAAAAATAAATGCACGAGGCAGCAGAGCGATAAGGAACTGACTACATGGTGGCCTTTTCTCATTTTCAAATCGCTTGCTTTGGGGAACACAACAGTAATTCATTTTGCTTTTCTAATCGTTCTACTGTAGTCTTCTCCAAGATGGTTCAGAATTCAGGGAAAGCCTAGACAGGGGTTTCCACTTGACTGATTATGGTTTAAGTGGGTACCGAGTGCAACTCATAGGATTAGATGCTTTCTTCAAACAAGCTCAGAAGCTGGACGACAGAATCCAATGGAGCCCCAAATTTCAATTGCTAAGCGAGATAGTTGTTAAGTGAGTTTTGCCCATTTTATGCCTTTTCTTACCACAGTTGTGTAGTCAAACATTGCAGTTGTTAAAGTTATTAAAACCCGGTTGTTAAGTGAATCCGGCTTCCCCTTTGACTTTGCTTGTCAGAAGTTTGCAAAAGGGGATCCATGACCCTGGGACACTGCAACTGTCATAAATACAAGTCAGTTGCCAAGCATCTAAATGAGAGGTCTCCAAACTTGGCCACTTTAAGACTAGTGGACCTCAACTCCTATGCAGGCTGGAGAATTCTGGGAGTTGAAATCCACAAGTCTTAAAGTGGCCAAGTTTGGGGACCCCTAATCTAAATGTTGATCATGTGACCATGGGGGTCCTGTGGAAAAACGATCATAAGACACTTTTTTCACTGATGATATAACTTAGAATAGTCATTAAATAAATAGTTGTGAAGTTGAGGAGTAGCTTTATGTAAAAGTAAGATCAGGGTTTATTCTGCCTAGTTGTGAATACTCTTTAATATCTTAATCCACTTTCAATTACTTTAATCGTGGATTGATGCTAAGTTGTTTTTTTAATGGGCTTCTTTTAATCATAGCTTGTGTTACATAAAGCCACAAGCCCAGACTTGTTTCTGGTTTTGTTTTATTTTGTCCTTACATGCTTTCCAATTTTTTTGAGATGCTTGAGGAAAAAGGATGAGAATCCATCAAGTAAGATTTCCAAAACAGGGCATTGTTATTTTGCTTTCATCTTTCTCAGCAACCTATCCTAAAATTAATCCAGGTTTAGTGTTAGAATTTGTAAATGCAATTGTTCAGGTTGTTGGAGGCAAATATGCGGTGCAGATAAGCAAGCAAAAATATAGAGATGACAAGCAAGCAGTGAGATAGCAAGTTTCACTTTATAATCCTTTCTTTAACCACTGTGGGGGGTTTGTAACTATTTGCAAAGGGTCAGTGCAAATTAATACAGAATCATGCTGGCTGTCTATATGATTTGGTTTAAATCATTCTTGGAAGTCTGTTCTTATGCTAGGAAAAAACAAGGGCCAGAAAATGCATAACATAGATATGCATCAAAGCCACCAAACCATTAGACACTCATTTCCAAAAACCACAGAATAGATGTGTTGAATCTTCTCCCAGCCAGCTCAAAAGAAGCACAAACTGCTTTCTGTTTACAGAATGTAAAATAACAGAGCTGGAAGTGATATTGGAGGTCTTTTAGTCCAACCACCTGCTCAAGCAAGATAACACATATCATTTTCGACAAAAGGTTGTCCAGTCCCTTCTTAAAACCCTCCAGTGTTGGAGCACCCACAACTTCTGAAGGCAAGTTGTTCCACTGGTTGATTGTTCTTAGGAAATTTCTCCTTCCTTCTCGGTTGCTTCTCTCTTTGTTCAGTTTCGATCCATTACTTCTTGTCTTGCTGCTTTGTTTAGTCCATTTTGACAGTGACAAGGGCAGCTAATGACAAAATTCTTATCAACCTGCCCATAATGCTTCCCCAATGGATTTTGACTTGCCAAGTCCAGTCAGATACAACTGAAGTCCTGCAGATGTTTACTACCTTGGGTAGTAAACATCTTGGGAAGAAGTAATCCAGGAGGGAGAAGCTTAAAACATTTTCACCTGTTGTATTTTGGCTTTGTATTTTGGATGAGTGTTGGCGAGCAAACGTCTTAATAGCAAAACCACCTCTGTGTGTTGAAGAGGAGGCCTTGATGTAACCACCGTCAAGTACCCAGTTACATGGTAGCTTCACTTCTGCCTTAAAAATGTGATAGGATGTTGAAGATTGTAGTGATCCTTCGATATCTTGTGCAAGAATGCCAACCTTTCACAAGATTTCACTGAAATTGTGAAAGATGTTGGTAGTCTTATGTGCAATTTTGGAAGGTTGGGCAGCAGTTCCTAAGGTCTCAGAAGACCTTGAGGAAACGTTAAGATGCTTTATTGATCTTTTGAGAAGAGAGTTGGAGCTGAAAGGCACAGTTGATGAGATGGAGAGGGCTTCTGGAGGATCTGGAAGCCTCCGTTTAGGAAAACTTTGTGATACTTAAACCCTCCCAAGTTCAGAGGTTCAGTGATGGGAATAAGAAAGCTGGATCTACTGTGTGGGTCACATACATTTTATTTCTTGTGAGTTAGATTTCTGGGAAAGCATTGAGTAAAAGTAAAGGTTTCTCTGTCGAGTTGTGTCCAACTCTAGGGCATGGGGCCTCATCTCCATTTCTTGGCCAAGGGAGCCAGCATTGTCCAAAGATATTTTATGCCAAAGGTACACAGAACAGTGTTAACTTCCCACTAGAATGGTACCTATTAATGTACTTTCACTTGCATGCTTTCATACTGCTAAGTGGACAGAGACAGAGAACGAGAGCTCAACCGTTGGGCTGCACTCGGGTCTCGAACCTGAGCTGTCAGCCCTTCAGCCAACAAGTTCAGCGTCTTTAACCACTTGGTCATCATTCCCTCTGGGAAAGCATTGAAGAAAGATGGTGATAGCTGTTTCTTGCTCCTAAGTTTTATGCCAAATACTTATTTGGGCACAACATGAATTTAGCCTTGAATGACAAGTGGGAGGAAAAGCAACCCCCAAGCCTCAATTCAGTGGCTGCTGGTTTTGTGGACTGTCGGTTTTCTGTAATTCCAAAGGGTCAGCAGAGCTTTCCTGCATTACACCTGCCTTCTCCAAGTCAATGTCTGAAAATATTCTGAGATTCCAAGTCTCAGAATTTTCTTTTCATCCCCAAGGTGGTACATAAAGACAAGTTGAGGGCTGTTCTGACCAAGGCTTCCTGAGACCATAATTAAGCACACGCTTAGTCCAAACATCTGTTCTTTTATTTCAACGCTGGGAATTACGTTCATTCCCAGTCCGTAATGAGTCAAAAACAGTCCCTCGAGATAAGCACCCACCTTTATCTCCTTTGAATTGTTGCCAACAACTAAAGTGCCAAATTAGCTGTAAAAAGCCAACTGAAGTACAAAGTCCACACAGAGCTTCAAGGTTTAATCCGAACAGAGCGAACAACTTTATAGGATGTCTCTTCTCAGATTTTCAGCATCCTAATAAATTTATCTTTGCTCTTCTTTAAGACTTAGTGGCTTACACAAACTTTGGGATTCTTTGAGGTGTTCACTGTGCATTCTGTTCAGCAAGTGTTGGATTCTAGAACCCCCATCTTCCCTTTCTCTCTCTTACTCTTCTTTTATTGCTGTTGGCAAATTGTTTCTCTGACTGATGATGCAGTGTTTTTGACGGTGTCTTGTTATTTCAGTGGGAAGAGGTTGAGAGAGATTGCTAAGTGCAGACTATAAATACAGGAATAAATATGTAAATAAAGACACAAATGTGTTTGTTTGTTTGTTGAAAGTCCTGGACTTCAAGACTTTCTAGTTAAACACCTTGGGTAATAAATATGCACAGCCCCTTTTGAGTTGAATACATGCTTGGCATTTAATGGCCTGTGGAAGTCTACTTCTCCACAAGGGGGTGAGGCTAGGGAAACCATATAATTCTGTTTCAATTGTAATTCAGTGTTTTTAATTTAAATTAGTTAAGTAGAGCTCCTGCCGTTATTCTTAATGTGTTTAACTGTCCACTTTCTGTCGCATAAGCAATTGAACTTCGGTAGAGACTAGATGCCTCATTGGGTCATCATTTCAGAGATGAACCTAAACAGAATGACCAAGGATTGGCAAAAAAAAAAAGCAATGGAAGCAGCAGTGACTTCTGACTTCCTGCTGGTTTCCCCATTGAGGTTCCTTGTGGGAATCAGGCAAGAAGCATCACAAATCTCCCTTCCCTCCTCTCTCCTTCCTCTGGGTAAGTGGCTGCTGCTGGATAAGGGAGGAAGAGAAGGGATTGCAAAAGTGGCTGGGAAACTGTCATGGAACTTTGAAAGTGAAGATCATGTGACTTCACTGAAGCAGCCACAGCTTCCCCAAATTTCATTCCCTCGGGTGTCCTGGGTCCTGGATTTTGGACACATTCCATAAGTTAGCCCATTTGATATATTCTAGTTCAAAAAGTGTTTCCATGATACGCTATTTTGTCCAGTTAAGGGTTATAACAATGAGGATTTTAGTAGTACAGTGTACAGATAATACATGTTAGTTTGTTTAGTGACCATTTAGTGACTGAAAAAGTGTTGTTTTAACTTTGAATGGTCACTAAACAAACTAGCGTGACTTATGACCGTTGTTCACAGATACAGCCTTTCCAGCATCCCCATGGGCACATGATTTACTCTACGTCAGGATGCTTGACAAGTGACTTACATTTATGACAGTTGCAGCATCCTGGGGTCATGTGATCCCCTTTTGCGACCTTTTGACAAGCAAAGTCAATAACAAAGCCAGATTCACTTAACAACCATGCTGCTAATTTAACAACGGCAGTGATTTACTTAACAAATGTGCCAAGAAAAGTCATAAAATGGGACAAAACTTAACAATAGCCTTACTTAGCAACAGAAGTGTTGGGCTCGATTATGGTCCTAGAAAAGAACTACCTGCATATTCTGGAAGATTCTGGAAGAGCCCAGAGGTAGAAAAACCGTATGGTCAGGACTAAGGGAGTATCTTTCTCTTTTTTTCAATCATTTTTGTTATTCTTATTTTCTTATTCTTATTTTCTTATTCCTCAGGCTTGGCGGAAACGCTGGTTCGTGTTACGTCAAGGCCGGATGAGCGGCAACCCCGACGTGCTGGAATATTATCGGAACAGTCATTCCAAGAAGCCAATCCGGGTGATCGATCTGAACGAGTGTGAAGTGGTGAAGCACTCGGGCTCCAACCTGATCAAGAAGGAGTTCCAGAATAACTTTGTCTTTGTTGTGAAAACAACCTACCGCACCTTCTACCTGGTGGCCAAATCGGAAGAGGAAATGCACGTGTGGATCCACCACATAACCCAGATCTGTAACTTCGGACACTTGGAAGACGGGACAGGTAGGTGGGGCGAGAAAGCTCAAATCTCCTGGAAGCGGTTCATGGATTGAGGTCAGAAGTGGCATTCAGCAGGTTCTGGAGAACTGGTAGCGGAAATTTTGAGTAGTTTGGAGAACCGGCCAATCCCACCTCTGACTGGCCCCACCCCCATCTATTCTCTGCCTCCCATTGAGTCCCAGCTGATTGGCTGGGTCTTCTTTGGTTGCCCTGCACAGGAGAAGGGAGCTGGAAAGCTGGTTAGTGGGATGGGGAGG
>NW_020769328.1:10600278-10700383 GCF_900518735.1 Pseudonaja textilis | reverse complement strand
GGAAGGAAGGAAGGAAGGAAGGAAGGAAGGAAGGAAGGAAGGAAGGAAGGAGAAAGAGATAGAAACTAGAAACCTAATTTCCTGGACTGAAGCAAATAATAATTTGTAATACTACATAACTGTTCTTTAAAGTTGTTCTTTTTGCGGCCAAGTCGCTGCACAACATTTGGGGTGTGGTGACAGTTGCAGTTGGGAGGATGACAGAAAGTGGATGAGGCTAGATCTTACATGGCCAGGGCCGGAATGCTTCATTTTTCCTGGACTTTCAACAAATGCTTAAACCTACATAATAGCTTAGCTCGTTCCTTCATTCATCTGCTTCAGGCAGTGAAAGCCAAGGCTGATTTTGGACCACTGTGGTCAGAAGGGAACCGGGGAACTCCAAAAAGCAATTTTTCAGGTTCCTGCAGTCTTGAGACCATGAATTACCTCTCTTGTTTGAAATCCGTCTCCAAGTTCAAGCTTCATGGCCTGTTTCCTACCTTCCTTCATGTTTTCTTCCAGGCCTGCAAGGCCAGATAGAGGAGGGGGGTCGTGCAGCCCCATCCTTGTCTTTCCGATCCTTTTCTCACCTTCTAATCTCACTTGGTTTAGCAAAATCCCCATTTGCGAAAGGACACAGAAAAAAAAGTTGTCTTACAACCAGTTCCAAAACTCCATCCAAAGATCGCCATGGTTCTTCGATCAAAATTTAGGTGCTTAGCCAAATCACCATGAATTTTAAAATGGTGGCCACGTCCCAGGGTCACGTGATTTGCAAGCTGGCTTCCGACAAGTGGCGTCTATGGGGGAAACCCCCATAGGATTCACTTAATGGCCACATGGTGAACCAGAATAACATCAGTGATTTGTTTAACAACCATGGGGAAAAAGATCATAAAAATCAGGTGCAACTCACTTACACCCTGGTGAGCAACCCAGTTTCTCCTCCCAGTTGGGTCGTATGTTGAGGAATATCTGTACAAAACATGGATAACTAAATTATCGCTTGCAATCCCTGAGCTGACTTCAAGCAACATCCTGCCATCGCATTCACAACTCTCTACTGATTGACAGATTCTCTGAATTAATGCTTGAAGTCTTGAGTGTCTCGCCATAAATTATGCAAACAAGGAGCTTTGGAGGTCAGTATTTAATGCCTTGCTTACTCTTTCTTCTTTTGGAGACTCAGCTGATCATTTGCTCGAGCCTGTGTGTCTCAGGAGATTTGAATCCGGCTCTGCCAGTTTCATCTGAAATGGCACTGCGTCTTTTCTTCACGTATTTCAGAAGGCCATTAGATGCTTTCCCCCATTAACCATAGCTCCGAGACAGATGGGTGAAATCCATATGGCCTCCCAAGGTCCTTTGATAGCCAGCATCTGGAGACAGCAGTCTAGAGATGAGACAGATTTTAATTGATGGACTGTTTTTTTTTTCTCAGCCTGCTCCACATTTATGAAAAACCATCAATCAATGGCCAATGACTATGCAAGCTAGAATACTCTGGAGCTTAATCTAAGTGCAGCAAGCTGGAATGATTGCTTTGGCTATAATGAAACATAGAAGGTTTAGATTAGTTTGACACCTTGATGGAGAATAGAAGCGTATTAGTCACGTCTGCCAGATGGAATGGATGGATGCCAGTCCTGCTCTGAGTTGGTTCTTTAGGCAAGAAACACCCTCGACTCCATTTGCAGTGAAAGGTACCCTAAAAGCCAAGTGGTTTACAGGATAGCAAAGCCGGAACAGAAGTGCGTGTGCCAAAAGTTAACTTTCCCTGATCAGTTCTTCTCCTCCCCTGGGTCCCTAATTGTCCCAATTATATTTGAATAAATTGTTTTGGGAACTGTCTCTTCAACGGCGGGATGATTGGTGAGCCATTGAATTCCATTCCTAGGGCTCTGACCTTAAGATGGCATCTCTAGAACAGCGATGTCAAACTCAAGCCCTGTCCTGACCCAAACCTTGTCCCAAGAAACAAACACAAAACAGAGGTAACAGCAAAACCTTTTAATGATTCTTTACAAATTCCGTTCCTTCATGGTTAAAAGGCTGTTTCAAACTAATTGTCTCCGATAAGAACGAGCCTTGCCAAAGTTGTGCAAGGCTGCCAGGAACACTAGATAAAGTTACTAAGAAATATTGCAAACACAAAGAGTCTCCAAACACCAACCAAGATACTCCAAACGTCCTCAAGGCTTGAGGGCAAAAACCTCTTTGCTTCCTGCAAAGAACTCCATTTTCTCAGCTGGCTTTTATCTCTTAAGGGAGGGGCCATTACCTTGAAGTCTTACTTATGAGTTGCCTGTGCTGCTCCAGCTGCTCTTTCCTCTGAGCAGCCCTTTGTGTGCATGCCTACTGGGCACAGGCTCCTCGGGAATCTCCTCATTGCTGCTGCCAGCCTCCACAATCTCCGAAGGCAGCACTCCATTCCCTGATGGCCTGGTCCCATCCCTGCATCACACGCAGGGCCCTCATCTGAGTCCTCGCTCTCCAAGACCTCAGCCATCCACATCTGCTGCTGGTGAACCACAACAAGCCCTGCGGGCCAGATCCAGCCCGCATGGTGTTTAGATCCGGCCCATGAAGCCGCCCTGGAAACAATGAAGGACTGGACCATGGTGCCTCTGCTAGTGGGAAAAGGGAGCTCCATTTTTGCTGGCAGGTGGTTTCAGGAGGCCATCTCAGCCAGAAACAGAGCTTGCAAAAGCCATATCCGGGGCTCCCAAGCTCCATTTTCACTGACAGGGAGTTGCAGGAGGCTGCTGCAGGTGGAAAGAGAGCTCTGTTTTTGCTGGCAGAGCTCTTGAGCTACCACAGGCAGGGGTGGGATTCTACCAGTTCACACCTATTCGCGATAACCGGTTATTAACACTCTAAGCAGTTCGGAGAACCGGTTGTTAGAAGTAATTACTGGCCTAATCCTGTAAAAAAGGCAGGAAGGAAACATTCTGGTGTTGCTTACAGAAACTGCCTCTCCCTTAACCCTTATTACATTCTTGGCAGGACTCTGGACTTCCTGTCTCAGGAACTTCTCCAGAGTTTTTTTCCCCTCCTTTGCTGGTACTTTGCTTGTAATTTAAAGTTACAATGGCACTGAAAAAAGTGACTTATGACCATTTTTCACACTTACGACTGTTGCAGCATCCCCACAGTCATGAGAGGCCAGGCGAGGAGATGCGTGCCTCGATGTGAGTGATGTTGAGTTGGCCACCCCCAGCCAATAACATGACCACCAAGCCATGCCCACCACCTAAGCCACGCCCACAGAACCAGTTGTTAAAAAATTTCAATCCCAACCCTGACCACAGGCACCCCAAACTGAGTGACATTGAGTTGGCCACGCCCTTTCCGGGGGGCCCCGAGGTCAAACACAACCCTGATGCGGCCCTCAATGAAATCAAGTTTGACACCCCTGATCTAGAAGGTACAGCGGGTAGTTCCCCACTTCTGTCCAGCTCCCTTCACCCATAGTTTATGGCAGACTAGCAAATGTGAAGCTCAAGAGATGGCCGCTCACGACAGTGGAATTTGCAAGAGAGAATGGATGCAGATTTAGTTATTTTGGCAAAACAAGATGACCATGTCGAATCTCCCATTGATTTCAAAAAGTTGGATCTGAGTCACTCACTTCCTATACAGTGGCCTGCGGAAATAAGATTGCACCCCCCTCCCCTTGACAGTCTTTCTAAAGGCCTTGAAGACATGGGGGCTCCTGGGTGATACGAAGCCCAGCAAGTATTTGGTTTGCTTGTTGTCACCAGAGAGGTGGTTTTTTTATTGGCTTTTGTAGTGCAGTTTTATTTTGATAAGCTGCCCATGCCAGGAGTCACTGCAAGTAAGTTGGGTGCCTATCTAAATCTTCTTTATGAAAAAAATTAATAAACCTGCAGCTACCGGGCGCCATCAGAAGTTTGGCATTATAGCACCCTTTATCCTTAATCAGAATAAACAGTAGTGATGTGAGATGATTGAACATCTGGAGGATGTCCAGCAAAAAAAACAAAACCACGGTCAAGTTCTTTGATGGCAGCCTGCATCGCACCACTACTGTCTCTCCTGGCTGGGGATAATGGGAGCTATAATCCAAAATACCTTGACAGCGCCTGGTAGCTGCAGGTTTATTAATTTTTCATTGAGAAAATTTATAGAACTCGCTGACTCAGCACAGCCTTATCAGAATAGCCGTGGTGGCGCAGGGGTTAGAATGCAGCAGTGCAAGCTAACCTTGTCGACTGCCAGCGGTTCGATCCTCACCGGCTCAAGGTTGACTCCGCCTTCCATCCTTCTGAGGTCAGTAAAATGAGGACCCAGATGCTGACTCTGTAAATTGCTAAGCGAGGGCTGTAAAGCAATCTGAAGCGGTATACAAGTCTAAATGCTATTGCTATGGCCACTCTCTTTCATATCAGTTTCAAGTGCAGAAAGGACTTTCAGATCAGGGTTGGCCAACCTTGGCACCTTTTGAGACCCATGGATTTCAATGACTGGCTGGGGAGTCCTGGGAGTTGACGGTCCACATATATTTATATTTTGCCAAGATTGGATACCCCTGGGTTTAGAGGGTGGGAGGAAAGTCCAGTGAAAGTCTTGGTTGTCTGCCTTTTTCAGCACCACGGATGGCTTGAATGCTGATCTGCCAACTTTGAAAAAGCAGACAGAAAAATCCGCCCCGAGTTCTAACCAGTTGAGCCTGTAGATAGGAGCGAGCAGGTCTTTTTGTAAGCGTTGATGCAGAGATTAATGGCTAGGTAACCTTTTTCAACCTGGATGCCTTTCCAATGGAAATATGCCTGGCCAATGAAAATCCCTAGGTGGGGACATCAGATTGAGAAAGACCTATAGATAAGTTTGGACAAGTATTTCACATGGTAACACATGAAAATGTTGCCAGGGGAAGACATCTGTCTTGACAAACATTCCTTTTGCTATGAAACATGAATATTGCCATCTGCTGGTCAGAGGGACTGATCTGTTTTTCAGTTGGAAACCTTGTCATGAATACAGGTGGTCCTCGACTTGGCACCACAATTGAGCCAAAAAATGTTTGTTGCTAACTGAGACGGTGGTTAAGTGAGTTTCCCTCACCCCCATTTTGCAACCTTTCTTGCCACATTTTCAGTTCGCTTTACAACGGTGTGGCTAACTTAACTGCAGTGATTAATTACTGCAGTTAAGTTAGCCACACCGTTGTAAAGCGAACCTGGCTTCCCCCATGGATTTTCCTTGTCTGTTGTGGTTCGCCGGCAGCAGGTGCGTACAGGTGAGGTCTTGGAGAGCGAGGACTCAGATCAGGGGCCTGCGTGCGATGCAGGGATGGGGTCAAGGCCATCAGGGACTGGAATGCTGCCTTTGGAAATTGTGGAGGCTGGCAGCAGTGACGAAGAGGTTTCCGAGGAGCCTGTGCCCAGTGTATGTGCGTGCAGGGCTGCTCAAAGGAAAGAGCAGCTGCAGTAGCACAGGCGACTCGCGAGTAAGACTGCAAGGTAATGGCCCCTCCCTTAAGAGATAAAAGCCAGCTGAGAAACCGGAGTTCTTTGCAGGAAGCAAAGAAGTTTTTGCCCTCAAGCCTTGAGGACATTCGAATTATCTTGGTTGGTATTTGGAGACTCTTTGTGTTTGCAATATTTCTTAGTAACTTTATCTAGTGTTCCTGGCAGCCTTGCACAACCTTGACAAGGCTCGTTCTTATCAGAGACAATTAGTTTGAAATAGCCTTTTAACTGTGAAGGAACAGAATTTGTAAAGAATCATTAAAAGGTTTTGCTGTTACCTCTGTTTCGTGTTTGTTTCCTTGGAACAAGGTTTGGGTCAGAACATTGTCAGAAGGTCATAAAAGAGAATCATGTGATCCTGGGATACTGCCAGTGTCATAAATGTGAGTCAGTTGCTAGCATCTGATTTTGGATCATTTGAACGTGGGGTTACTGCAAACCCATCTGAAAACTGCTCATAAGTCACTTTGCCAATCCCCAACCGTCCTTTCAGCCCGCCAAAGCAAATTATACTTCAGATGTGTACCTAGTTGAAACCTTGATTGTGTAACGTGAGCTTTTGGCAATGTGCGAGAATGCTGAAATTTCGTCAGCTTTTGTATGAAAACCGTGGAATCTGTTACTCAAATTACTGAACTTTCTAGCCTCCTGTAATGAGAATGCTGAAATGTAATGAGTTTTGGAAGTCTTGTGGGATTGGGAACATTATAAGGGAATTGATACCCGGGGCATAGTGGGTCAGCAGTTAAAGTTGCTGGGTTCAAGACCCGAGGGGTGAGCTCAGTGGTGGGATTCAAATTGTAGGCGTGGCTTGGTGAGTGCGCTTTGCATGCGTGCACACACTTTGCGTGCACGCGCACGCCAAACACGCCCTTTGCGCAGGTGCAGAGACGTTTGTGCAGGTGCAAAGGCATTCTAACTCACCTCCTGCAAGCCTGCATGCCTGCACGATCCCAGTCGCTTCAGCAGAGTGCCATGCAGCACTCTTCTGTGCCGTGCAAAGCAGCTGCACTTCAAATTCAGCAGATAAATGTGAGTATGGGAGCCCGGGGGGGCCCAACAGCAGAGCAACGGAGACAACCGGTTTGGTCTCCGCTGCTCATCGCTGCTACCAGCTCTGTAGAACCAGGCCGAACCGGTAGAATGCCACCACTAGGTGAGCTCCCGTCCTCATTCCAGCTTCTGCACTCTCCCCAGCAATTTGAGAGCATGCAAATGCAAGTAGATCAATAGGTACCACTCTGGTGGGAATGTGACAGCGTTCTGTGCACCTCGCCATGGAGTCAATGCTGGCCATAAGACCACGGAAATATCTTCAGACAACACTGGCTCCAGTGGTGGGATTCACATTTTTTAACTACCAGTTCTGTGGGCGTGGCTTGGTGGGCGTGGTGTGGCTTGGTGGGCGTGGCAGGGGAAGGATACAGTAAAATTTCCATTCCATCTTCATTCCTGGGGGAAGGTTACTGCAAAATCTCCATTCCCTCCCCACCCCGCTAACCTGCTTTCCAGCTCCATTCTCCTGTGCAGGGCAACAAAAGGAGACCAGCCAATCAGCTGGGATTCGGGAGGCGGAGAATAGATGGGGGCGGGACCAGTCAGAGGTGGTATTTGCCAGTTCTCTGAACTACTCAAAATTTCCTCTACCGGTTCTCCAGAACTGGTCAGAACCTGCTGGATACCACCTCTGACTGGCTCCCTTGGTTAGGAAACAGAGATGGGCACCCCCCTGGGTGTCAATAGGTAAAGGTAAATGTTTCCCCTGTGCAATCAGACATGACTGGACAAGGAAGACCTTTACCTACTGACCCCCAGGTTCTGCAAAACAATTGCTGGGTTTTTGGCTTAAATCACTTCTGTACTTTTGAAGCTTTTTTGAAAGAGTGCCTCGAACACCTGGAGCAAGTGTTTGGCTGCCCATTTTTCAACAGTAATGTCTTCCCACAATATAAACACTCTGCTTCTTGGAAATGTTGCTTTGGTTAATATCTTGGCCTCTTTTCCTCTCTAATGTTTACAGATTAGGGAAGTCGAATTTCTACATAGTGTAAACACCTGGTGGCTTTCCATAACAAACGTTTAAATTTATTTATCTTTCAATTGTCGGTTGAACACTGCTGTGAGAAACAGGACCTTCTCACCCTTGCAGGGGAGCTTGGGAGGGGGCTTTTTTTGGTGACCACTTTCCTTTCAAAAAGAAAATGGTTAGGAAGAAGAGAGAAGAGAAAAGTCCTATAGACAGCTGTTATCACACAATCGAAGCTGAAGTTTTATGTCTCAAAATGGTTTGTCTTGCTGCAATAGCTGGACACGTTCCTCAGCTGTAGACAGAAATAAATCTGTCTCTAGCAGACTACTTGCACCATAAAATATAACCCTGGGAACTATCAGGAAGGAGCCCTCTTCATCCTCTTTCTCTCGTACGAAGTATCTAAACTGCATTATCTCTTGCTCCTCTGGAAAGCACCTCCTCTTTCCTGGGAATCCAGACCACCTTCTATCACAGGATTGTTCCTCCTGCAAATACCCCCATCCTCCAATCCACTGCAACCCTGTCAGGGGTCTGAAATGGATCAGAGTCAGCCAGCTGATTCCTGCGCCTAATCAAGGTTACTTTCAGAATTAGAATAACAAAGTTGAAGGGAGCTTGGAGTCTCTAGACCAGTGGCGGCTAACCTTTGGGGGCTCCTGTGCCAAAAATTGTGCGCACGCTTGCACGCTCGCGTGCCAGCACCCAGAAGGCAATGCGCTCCCCACCCCCTACGCATGCGTACGCAATCACCACCCACCACTCCCTTACCTGCACTGCATCTCACAGCTGATTTTCAGCCAGTCTGAGGCCTTTTTCGGCCTCCCAGAGGCTTGAGGAAGGCTTCTGCAGGCTTTGCAGGCCAGAAACTAGGCCTGTTTCATCATTTCCGGTATTTTCGGAAAAACGGAAAGTGACAAAACGGGGCTAGTTTTCGGCCTGCAGAAGCCTTCCTCAAGCCTTTGGGAAGCCAAAAAAGGCCTCAAACTGTCCGAAAATCAGCTGTGAGGCATGCGCATGCGCAGTGAGTTAAGTTTGCCTGCAGTTCCCGTGCCATAGGTTCACCATCAGGGTCCTAGACCAATCCTTTTCAATCAGAAGACCCTAGACCAGTGCTGGCTAACCTTTTCGTCGTCATGTCCTGAAAGTATGCGTACGTGCACATGTGTCTACACCCAAAATGCAATGCACACATGTCCCCCCACCCCCTGTGCATCCACATGTGCCTCCTCTGTGCCGCGTGCCTCTGCACGTGCATGCATGACACCACCCCCCGCGCGCATCTCCCCCCATGCATGTGCAGCAGATACCCAACAATCAGCTGGCTGGCGGGGGGCGCGTGCATGGGCAGTGGATCAGTTCTGGGTGACGGCTTGCGTGATGGCAGAAATGGCTCTGCGTGCCACTTTCGGCACCTGTGCCATAGGTTTGCCATCATGGCCCTATATCATTCTGGGCAAGTGATTGTCAATACTTTTTTTAGAAAGCCTCCAGTGATAGAGCATTCACAACTTCTGGAGGCCAGCTGTTCCACTGGTTAATTGTCCTCACTGTCAGGAAATTTCTCCTCTAAGTTTTAGGTTGCTTGTCTTCTTGAATGGTTTCCACTCATTGCTTCTTGTCCTACCCTCAGGCGCTTTGGAGAATAGCTTGACTCCCTCTTCTTTAGGGCAGCCCCTGAGATTTTGGAACACTGCTATCCTGTCACCGCTAGTCCTTCTTTTCATTAAACTAGACATACCCAATTCCTGCAATTGTTATTCATATGTTTAGTTTTCTTCCCACTCCTAGTCCAGCACCTTAAACCCTAAATCTCACCAGCTGTCATATGTGTGTCAATGTAGATCCTTGTCTCTATAAAAACAGGGACTGCTGTCAATCCTGGTGTTGTGGGTTTCTTTAGGCAGTGGCCCCCAACCTTTTGGGCACCAGGGACCAGTTCCATGGAGGAGTTTTTCCACGGAATGGAGGGGGCTTGGTTTCGTGCCTGCATCTTGCGGATGGGGCTTTGCTTGTTTGCGTGGCCTGGTTTGTGGCTTGCTGCTGACCGGTGCCAGTCCACAGACCCGGGAGTTGGAGACCCTTGTCTTAAGGCATCAACATTTGTTGATCGGAATAGCCTGAAATGGAGAGTTCACCATTGCATAAAATGTAAAGAAGAAACTGCCTACGACGAATGTGTGAACATGTGAGTGTTGGAGAATAATATTTCTGTGTGTCAAGGTGTGTGTCTCGGTGTGTGTCTCTTTCCCAGAACTGCACATACCATTAAGGGTTTGATCCACCATCTGTTAGTCTGTTTTTGTGGACTTATTGTGGGAATCTCAAAAGAGTTGATATGGTGGCTTTCTGTACCTCTCCTGTCCCTGGACTTATATTTATATGTCCGAGTCAGAGTTTTAATGTCCTAACCACCTTTGGTACATCTACATATCCACTGGTGGAAAGTGACACGAGTTGTAAAGGCCAAAAGAAAAGTACAGTTTGTGACTGGTTTACCAGCAAGACTTAAACACACAGTCTTGAAAGTGCTACACATAATATCCGTTCCTTGGCAAACAAGTCCGTACATATTTTAAGACGGTTGCTGCAATTGTATATTCTGACTTTCCCGGTTTAAATTATATTCTTTCACACCAGTCCAAATCGGAATACCTCCTGTCCCTGAAAGGGACTTTATTTACTGTTATACTATTAATAAATTCATCTGCAGGGGTACTTTTATATCACAATCAGAAAATTTCATCTAGAGAATTCCACAGCCAGCATGCTTTAACTGGACTTCAACTCCCAGAATTTCCCAACCAGCGTGCATTCAGAAGTGTGAATTTTAACTCCCAGAATTTGCTGGCCAGCATGGTCTAAGATATGCAAACTTCAACTTGCTTGGTGGGAAATTCTGGGAGTTGAAGTCCAACATCTCTTCAGGCTGCCAAGGTTAAGAAACACAGATCTAGTGGAAAGGTTGGCAACCTTTTTGTAATCTTAGAAGCCATTCCCCCACCCAACCAGGAATACCTGCAAGTCATAGTCAACGAAGTCAGGATGATGGTTACATAGGTTGCACACACAGCGGAGATACAATACTTCAGTTGCATCCTGTTGATTTTGTTTTAATCTGCCTTGTGGAGACCTCGATCCAAGTTTCAAAGCCTGAGAGCCAGCAAACCCCTGTGGAGTTGGTGGCAGACGGTGTCAAAAAACTGAAACGTGTGTCTTTAAGAGGCCTTCTTTTCAAGTTAGCCAAGATGATTGATGCCTTCTCCCCGCCCCCCCCTCCAAAAAACTTTGGGCAACAAAGAAAACAACGTGGAACACATTGATTGTTTCAGCCCAATTTGGCCTGGAAGGATAGGCTGTCTTCCAAACCCTGACCTCATTTTCCATGTTTGTCCCAACAGATTCCAACACATCAGACAGCAGGCAATAAAGGATAAAGAATGTAGGCTGCAAACCCTCCAGGCTTTGTTGTAGAGGAAAATCCTACACAATTCCTGAGGATCCCTCCTAAGCCAGCTTTTGCTTTCTTTGCTGCAGATTCAGGGGACAGCCTGTCCCACACGACGTCTTCCCCGCAACCTTCTCCGGCCATTTCTGCCCACGTGTTGAGGAGTGCCAACCCGTCTCTCACCTCCGACCATGCCAGCACCGATGCAGCAGCAGCTGAGGAGACAGCCAGCGAGTCGGAATCTGTCTTTCTGCCTGACTATCTCTTTTTATCCAACTGTGAGACTGGAAAACTCAGCCATGTTAGGTAGAATTGTGCTCTTGGCTGCCAGATTTATTTATTTACTTATTTATTCAATTAATTTGCCGCCCATCTTGTAACGAAACAACTCTGAGCTGCCTTTTCCGTAGAACTGATGAGCTCTGTGAGACTTAAACCATGATTGGTGGCTTAGTCAAATTTATCTGTCCTAAGTAAAATGTGATTTTTGTTTCCCTATGTTTTGGAGCTCAGCAAGGGTTTTTCCGCAAGGTGAGCGTCCCGCCTTGTTAATGGTTCGCCTCAGTCCCTTTTTCTAATCCTGTTGAAGTTATACGAAGGTAGAGATCTATTCTAACTGATACCATAGCCTGATCTGAAGCTTACTGGGAGTACAGGTAATTATACTTAAGTATAGTAGTTCTTAAACTTGGGGTGATTTAGGTATTTGGCCTAATGGTTAAGGCACAAGAGTAGAAAATGGAAATTCTAGTCCCGCCCTAGCCATGGAAGCTACCTGGGTGACCTTGGGCCAATCACCAGGAGACGGTGAGTTCTAGTCCCACCTTAGGCATGACAGCCAGCTGGGTGATATTGGTCCAATCAGCAAGAGACAGCGAGTTCTAGCACTACCTTAGGCGTGAAAGACAGCTGGGTGACTTTGCCCCAAATGCAGGGGTGGGATTCTACCAGTTGGGACCGGTTTGGGCGAACTGGACGTTAAAAGTTTCATCTGGTTCATCGAACCAGTATTTCAATTGACCAGCTGGCCTCGCCCCCCTCCCCTCCCCATGTGGCCCATTTTTGATTAAGTTAAATGCAGGGTACGTGTGCAGGCTCCGGGAGGGGGGGAAAGCGGGCCTTCGGGAAGTCCAGAAACGGGCCTGTTTCTGGTTTCCGGAGGGCCTCCAGAGCCTGGGGGAGGCTGTTTTCACCTTCCCAGAGGCCCAGGGGAGGCTTCCGGATGTTTGGGATGGCGAAAAACAGCCCTCCCGGAAGTTCCGGTAGGCCACATTCACCCTGGTCATGCCCACCCAGCAACCAGGCAGTGAACCTGTTGCTGGGATTTTTGAATCCCACCACTGCCCAAACACCAGGAGACAGTGAGTTCTAGCGCTACCTTAGCCATGGAAGCCAGCTGGGTGACTTTGCCCCAAATACCAGGAGACAATGAGTTCTAGTCCTGCCTTAGCCATGGAAACCAGCTGGGTGACCTTGTGCCAATCTCTCTCTGCCAACTACGCACAGGGTTGTTAGGAGAAAAAGAGGAGAAGGAAGATGTGTTGGATATATTTGCTACCTTGAATTTGTTTGTAAAATAATAAAGGCAGGATTCAAATAAATAATCAATCCTGGGACTGGTGGAACAAATTGGAAATTGCTTGTTTGTGGCTCCAGTTTATTTATTTATTTAGAAAATTTACAAAGCCACCTACTCGCTCACAGTAACTCTAGGCGACATAAAAAGGTAAAGGTTCACACATACGTGCTAGTCGTTTTCAGCTCTAGCGGGCGGTGCTCATCTCTTTACAAAGCTGAAGAGCCAGCGCTGTCCGAAGACGTCTCTGTGGTCATGTCGCTGGCAGGACTGAATGCCGAAGGCGCACGGAAGGCTGTTCCCTTCCCACCAAAGCGGTCCCTATTTTTCTACTTGCATTTTTACATGCTTTTGAACTGCTAGGTTGGCAGAAGCTGGGACAATTAACGGGAGCTCACTCTGTTACCCGGCGCTAGGGATTCGAACCGCCGCACTGCCAACCTTTCTAATCGACAAGCTCAGCGTCTTAGCCACTGCTCAGTAAGGCGGCTTACAAGTAATAAAATTACAGTATAGGGAAAAATAAAGACAAAATAAAGATAAACAATAACCTCTCCATCCTTTCAACAAGACACAGTCAAAGTTTTGCACTGCCGCTGCTGAGATGCTTGTGTAAAACGACATAGTTTGTTTTCTTTGTGAGTGGCATTGTTTTCTTTGGTAGTGGCATTATTTTAGCCTGGAAAAAAGGATAAGGTAGTCTTTGAATTACAGCTGGTAACCATTCGAAGGTAGGACCGATTCTTCCGAAAGATAGAACCCATTTCCGAAGTTCTAACAGCTGCCTTTCCTGTAGTCACATGACCCCATTTTGGGCCTTTGTCATCTGGCCGGCATTTACAGCTCTTTGCAGCCTCCTACAATGACATGACTGAAATTATTGTGGGGTGGGGGGTTAGGGTTTGCTGAAAACTGGATGTTTGTTTCTGGTTTTTGGCAGAAAGGCCCCATAACAAATAATGGGTTTGCTTGATGACGATAGATTGACTTGGTCACTTTTAAGGAGCATAAATACCAACTCCCAGAATTCCCCAAGGAGCATGCTTTAAGAAATGTGGATTTTAACCTATTGGCTTTGGAATTCTAGGAATTGAAGTCCACACATCTTAAAGTTACTTAGACAAACCTTGGTTTAATTATGCTGAGAAACCACCATTTTGCCTGATTTGACATCCTTGTGGGTCCCAATGGACAGAAATGAGTTGAGTTGAAAAGGTAACTAGTTCAGGGGTATCAAACTCAAGGCTGAATGAAGCCTGTGGGTTGCTTAGATGCAGCCCTCATGGCTGCCATGGAAACAGCGAAGGACCGGCCCATGGTGCCTCTGCCAGTGAAAATGGAGCCGGGAGGGGGGCATGTATGGCCCTCAGGCTATGTTTTCACTGGCAGGGGGCTGCAGGAAGCCATTGTGGCTGAAAACGGGGCCCGAGGAGGCCGCATGCAGGGTCCCCGGGCTCCTTTTTCGCTGGCAGAGGGCTCACAAAACAAACTAAAAACTAAATAAAAGGAGAAATATTTCCCCTTTTGCATTTGAGCATGGGACAGGAAAAGAGAAAGGGACAGAGGAAAGAAAGGGAAAGGAAAAGCAAAAGAAGAAAAGACAGGAAGAGAGCAAGGAAGAAAAAAGAAAAGGAAGGAAGGAAGGAAGGAAGGAAGGAAGGAAGGAAGGAAGGAAGGAAATTCTAAGGAGAGGGAGGAAACGTCTGAGAGAAGTCCCGCCTTAGCACTTGGCCACCACAGGTGCCCCCCCCCAACATAAATAATGTCGAACTGGCCATGCCCCCCCCAGCCCGCCCGAGGTTAAACACAACCCTGCTGTGGCCCTCAATGAAATCGAGTTTGACACCCCTGAGCCTAGAGGAAGACAGAAATATAAAATTAGGTGTCCCAAACAGCAGAAACTTGGAAGGATCAGCTCACCTTCAAAGCATGTTTTAGCCCCCAAATCTCTCTTCGAGTTTTCAAGGTTCTTCCTTACCGGTGAATGTAAAACACCTATCTGTAACGTAATTACATCCAGTGCTCGACTTACAACAGTTCATTTAGCAACTGTTCGAAGGTACAGCGGCACTGAAAAAAGAGACAGGGCCATTTTTCACACTTACGACCATTTGCAGCATCCCCATGGTCAAGTGATCAAAATCGGGTGCTTGGCAACTGACTCACATTTGAGACGGTCGCTTGCATTCTCCTGGGGTCATGTTGCTCCCCTTTTGCGATTTCTGATGAGCCAAATCGATGGGGAAACCAGATTCGTTTAACAACCGTGACACTAACTTAACAACTGCAGTGATTCATTTAACAACGAAAGATCATAAAATGGGACAGAACTCCTTTAACAAATGTCTCATTTAGCCACATACATTTTGGGTTCAATTGTGGTCACATGTCCAGGACTACCTGTATTTGAAGGAAAACCTGTCAGGTAAGTATGATAGAAGCAGCAGCACCACCTATTTCTTTGCATTTTTGCACTTCTACACCGCAGGTATTGAACCATTGAGCCATTGTAGTGGGAGGAAGCTTAAAAAAAAAAGGGTCCGGAGATGGAGTTGGTAACACCTGCCTCTCTTCCAGGTGCCACAGTTGGTCCAATTCTGACCGTTCTCTGGAGAGGACGTTATCCGATGATGTCTTCTTTGACTTCGTGTCTTCTCAGTCCTCACTGTGCTTACAGCTTTCTGGCGGCCTGCTTCAAGAGATGGTCCAGCCAACCCTTCATGGAATCCTTCCAAGAAACACAGATTCAAGCGGACCTCCTTCTGGTGACTTCTCTTCTTCCTCGCCCTTGTCAGGGCCTCCTGCGACGCCAACCATCCTAGCAGAAAAAAGCCAGAACACTCTACCCTATGGCTTTACCGAAATGGAGATTTTGGCTAAGACTCCCCCTCCCAGGCCACCAAAGCCCTCCCACTTTCCGGACAGAAGAGCTGAAGAGCAGGCTGGTGTGGTCCTTCAGAATGGACACGCAAGGATCTCCAGCTCTCCAGGGATCTTCGTTCCAAGGAGGATTTCCCTCTCTGGACTGGACAGCATGAAGAATTGGAGAGGTAAGGGCCAATTTGGAGATCCCAGAGTTGGATTATTAAAATATGTGTCTTCTCTGTCCCCCAACACGATGGTGATCTTATCCATTCAGTCATGTCCGACTCTTGGCAATTCTGTGGGCCTGGTTCTCTCCACATCTAATTCTGCACTGCGTCTTTGAGTTGTTTTATACTCTGGCTGGTGTCAGCTTTGATGGTGTCCAATCGCCATTTTCTTTGATAGCCTGTTTGCTTTTACCACTAACTCTTCCAAGCATCATTGCTTTCTCCAGTGAATTCCCCTGTGTGACATGGCCAAGGTAAATAAGACACAGTTTTGTGGTTTTGCCTTCCAGTATCATGTCTGGTGTCATGAGCTCCATACTTGTTTCTTGGTCACCTTTTGTGTCCAAGGAATACGCAGGAGCCTTCTCCAACATCACAGCTCCAATGATCTGATGTTGTTCCTGTCTTGCTTTTTTAAGGCCCTCCAACATACAAATTGTAATATTCTCTCCACATTCATCTTTTATGGACCCCAATTTAGATAGGTTGATTAGGAGGCCAGACAAAGGCTTTATATAATCAGCATAACAAACTAATCACATAGGTTGGGTTCTGTCAGGTGCAAGCAAACAGAACCATTCATGAATGATCTCAAACAGAGACGTCATTGCTAGCCACCAGTGTTACAAGAATCTCCCCAGACTGACTGCTTTCCCTTGGGATCAGTCAGATAAGGCTTCAGGGATTCTGGGGGTGGTCAGGCCTGTGTCGCTTTCTGCAGTGCAAGGACTCCAAGCTCAACCCCCTCTTAATGCCTCCCTCCAGCCTAGATGGAGATTCCACCATGAGGTCAAACAACATTGCCTGAAACATATGGGTGATGCAAAATGTCCCAGCAGCTCAGCCAATATAACACAGGAGCAGGCAAGCAATGGCAATTAGTTTTGATGGCTGCATGCTAACCTTGAATTGCAGGCAGTGTAACATCCAACTGTCCTCAGAGCCTATGAAATTCCATCTCATAACAGTAACAGCCAACAAGGTCATCAATTATCAGTCACGGAGGAGATCCACCCCGTATTAGGAAATCTGCCATTGAGGAAATAAGCGAGACAGTGCTCGGTTTTTAAAAGGTCTTTAGGGATTTTGCATCTATTTTCTTTTTCTTTCTTTTCTTTCTTTTTTTCCCCCCTTCCTTCCTTGGACAGACATTGTCTCTGCCTGAGCGTTTGGATCATATTTCTAACCCTTGTATAGTAAAGAACCAGCCTGCTTATCAGTGTCCTGACCAATTCTTGGAAGCTTTTGAGAGCAACACCCATCCTTGGAAATGTTATTCTTCTTACTCATGACTCTAGAGTTGTGTTGGAAAGGAGTTTGCTAAAAGGGTGTGTGCCGGTTGAAGCATAAAAACAAAAACATTCACACATACAGTGATGAATTTTTCCAAATGAACCCTCTTTCACAGTAGACTCAACTCCAGCCCGACTTCAATCACATAATATGTTCTCCATCCTTATCATATGCAGGTAGTCCTCAACTTACAGCAGTTCGTTTAATGGCCGCTCAAAGTTACAACTGAAAAAAGTGACTTAGGGCCATTTTTCACATTTACAACCATTTGCAGCATCCCCGTGGTCAGGGGATCAAAATTCAGACCCTTGGGATCTGGTTCATATTTATGCAGTGTCTGGGGTCATGTGTTCCCCTTTTTCGACCTTCTGACAAGCAAAGTCGATGGGGAAGCTAGATTCACTTAACGACCGTGTTATTTAACAAAAAAAGAAGAAATTTTTTACCCCCCCCCCACCTGCAGAGGCTGCCATTGCAATATTTATGATATAGGAGGAGTGGCAGAACCTGGGGACGGATTTAAAAGAGGGATCAGCCTAGAATCCCTACATAGACACAAGCGATCTAAGTCCGAACCCCTTGAATTCCATTGAGCCTTATCTAACTCCAAGCAGGTGCTAAGATTCCTGTGTATAAGCATGAGTAGCAACAAAACAAATTAATTGGAGTTTCACATGTGGACCCTTACTCCTGACACATTTTAGTCTTGGACCTAAGTGCCTCTCGAACAGAGACTATGTCCGTATGATGGAGGACTAATTGAATCAGTGGAACGTGTTATTCTCTATTGCCCTCTTTATGTAAGTGCTCACCAGGAATTATTATTTCCACTCTTTACTGCATACATTATCCTGGTCATTCTGATTTATTTTATCTTAATCAAATCAATTTCATTTTCTTGACCATAGTCAACTACCATTCTGTAGTCTGCAGAGAATGTCAGATTAACCATCAATCCTTTTTAGATATTGTAGGATAACTATGTTTTTGTTTTAATCTTAATTAATTGTGACTCTCATCAATTTGATTTGATTTGACCTAAGGGGCTTATTTTGGAGTAAGTTCATGCTGCAGTTCTATAATACTTGCCATGAAGTAACTTCAGACTCAACGGTACTGAATAGGGCTTCAAATCAATGTATTTTGGCCCCGGTTAATTGGATAGATTTGAATTTCTCCCAAATTGCATATTGTACCGGTGCTTAGAACAAGTTCTCTTTCCTTCTTCATAAAATATTGTGCTTTTCTTAATTTAGCAATTTCTCATGAATTGCCTTCTGCTCTTTTGTTTTGTTTTGTAGCAGACATGGAAGAAAATTCTTTACGGCGCAGGGATAAGAGGTTGAGCTTGAACTTGGTAAGTGTTACTTTTTCTCTTACACACACTTAACACAGTGGTTTTAGCAGGGGAGGTTTGAAAAAATGTGAACCAGTTGGCAGATAAAGGTAAAAGAAGAAAGAAACAGCCCCTGATACAAACTAGAACCAAAATTGTCCCCAAGGTGCTTTTTTTTCTCTCTCCAAAACTTTTTCTCTCCAACTTTTTTGGTTTTTTTCTTTGAAAACTTTTTACTTCTCATCCAAGAAGCTTTTTCAGTTCAAGAAAGTTCAATTACCCAAAATGATGGTTTCCTTAATTATGGTTTACTGTATAATGTGCAAGTTCACAAGTTTCTGTTCTGACCCAAACCTTGTTCCGAGGAAACAAACACAAAACAGAGGTAACAGCAAAACCTTTTAATGATCCTTTATGAATTCCGTTCCTTCACGGTTAAAAGGCTGTTTCAAACTAATAGTCTCTGATAAGAACGAACCTTGCCAAGGTTGTGCAAGGCTGCCAAGAACACTAGATAAAGTTGCCGAGAAATATTTCAAACACAAAGAGTCTCCAAACACCAACCAAGATAATCCGAACGTCCTCAAGGCTTGAGTGCAAAAACGTCTTTGCTTCCTGCAAAGAATCCCGGTCTCTCAGGCTTGCTTTTATCTCTTAAGGGAGGGGCCACTTCCTTGCAGCCTTACTCCCGGGTCACCCATGCTGCTGCAGCTGCTCTTTTCTTGGAGCATCCTATGCGCGCATGCGTACTGGGCACAGGCTCCTCGGGGGCCTCTTCATCACTGCTGCCAGCCTCCACAATCTCCAAAGGCACCACTGCATTCCCTGATGGTCCTGGCCCCATCCCTGTCTCACACGCAGACCCCCCATCTGAGTCCTCGCTCTCCGAGACCTCAGCCATCCGCACCTGCTGCCAGCAAACCACAACAGTGACACTGTCGGGTTTGCAGGCCATTCTATGCCACAAGTAAATAAGCCACATTTTAGCTTAGTATCGGTGTGGAACAGCCCTTAATCGTTTTGACCCCTTTAGCTGAAGGATTGACAAATCAGAGGGAAGAAGAAACTGATATAAATTTCTTACATTTGCTGTACGTTGGCAATCAGATGACCAGAATCTCTGAGATGACAGGGGAACATCTTGTAATTTTATCCGAAAGGTTTTCAATCCTGTGAATTTTGAGGAAATTAGCTACATGTTCTGTCATCCTAGTCCCCCCTCGCCTGTAGATTGCAATGCTCTTCACCTTATAAAAACAGAAACGTTGACAGATATCTCCACACTACTAAAACTCGGTCACCTTCAATTAGCCAAAGCAGTGCATTGTAGGGAAAATAATTTTTGCATCAAGGTACCTCAAATGCATCAACTTAAAGAATGGGTACAAAATTCATCACCCATTACTGCAATGGAGTTGACATTTCAAGGATCTTCAGAACAGCTGTATTTGTGGTCACTGCAACAGCACCATGATTAGCGCTGGACACGTGAACATGATTTCCAGTCCTTGCTGCGAGCTTTCCACAAACAAAGACAGTGGGGAAGCCAGCAGGAAGTCGGAGGTTGTTTCCATTCCCATCAATTTTTGGCCACTTATGGTCTTCCTATTTATCTCTTTAAGCAAGTAAACATTGACAAAACAGGTCTAAAGGTTCCCTGGATGGTCTAGGGATCAATTAGACTGAAAGACCATCTGGAGAACCCATGACTTTTGATATTCAGAGTAACAGAGTTGGAAGGGACCTTGGAGGTCTTCTAGTCCAACCCCCTGCTCAAGCAGGAGATACTACATCATTTCAGACAAATGGCCATCTTGTCTGTTCTTGAAAGCCTCCAGTGTTGGGGCAACCACAACTTCTGAAGGCAAGCCATTCCACTGGTTGATTGATTATTTTATTTATTTATTTATTTAATTTGTCAAATGCTTACAAGATACAGGTATAAGAATAAACATAGTGTTGAATACATGAGATAGATACTTATAAGAAAAATATAAAAGAAACAATAGGACAGGGACGGTAGGCACGATTGGTGCGCTTATGCACGCCCCCTACAGACCTCTTAGGAAAGGGGTGAGGTCAATAGTAGACAGTCTAAGGTTAAAGTTTTGGGGGTTTGGGGAAGAAACCACAGAGTCGGGTAGAGTATTCCAAACATTGACCACTCTGTTGCTGAAGTCATATTTCCTGCAATCAAGTTTGGTGCAGTTAACCTTGAGTTTGTATCTATTGTGTGCTCTTGTATTGTTATGATTGAAGCTGAAGTATTCATTTGCAGGTATGACATTGCAATGTATGATTTTATATACTATATTTAGATTGGACCGAAGGCGGCGTATTCTAGGTTTTCTAGGTCTAGAGTTTCAAGTCTGGTGGCATAAGGTATTCTGCAATGAGTAGAGGAGCGGAGAACTGTTCTTGTGAAATATTTCTAGACATTTTCAATTGTGCTAATATCAGATACATGATATGGGTTCCAGACTTATGAGCTGTATTCAAGTATAGGTCTAGCAAATGTTTTGTATGCTCTAGTTAGTAGTGTGATATTACCAGAGAAGAAGCTACTCTTAATGCCTTTTTGGCTATGTAGTTACAGTGGGCTCCAGCACTTAGATCATTAGAGATGAATACTCCAAGATCCTTGAAAGAGTTTGGATCTGACACAAGGTCTTGACTATTTAGTTTGTATTTTATTTTCTGATTTTTTTTGCCAATATGTAAGACAGAGCATTTATTTGTTGAGATTTGAAGTTGCCATTTGATTGACCATTCTGATACATAGTCAAGGTCTTTTTGAATGGTAGCACTATTGTCTCTGGTGTTGAAACTTTACATCATCAGCGAAGAGAATGCAGTTGCTCTTAATATGATCATAGAGGTCATTTATGTAGAGTATGAAAAGAGTTGGTCCTAGGACACTGCCTTGGGGGACACCACTGTTGACAGGTACAGAATTTGATAGGACACTCCCAATTTTGACCATTTGTTGCCTGTTTGACAGGAATGCTTCTATCCAGTTATGTAGGTGTCCAGAGATACCATAAGATTTTAGTTTTAGTAGTAGTTTGTCATGTACCACTGACTCAAAAGTTTTACAGAAGTCTATGTAGATTGCGTCTATTGCTTTGCCCTGATGTGTAGTCCATATGTTCTTGTGCTCACCATTAGGAAATTTCTCCTTAATTCCAGGTTGCTTCTCTCCTTGATTAGTCTCCATCCATGGCTTCTTGTCTTGCCTTCTGGTGCTTTGGAAAATATCTTGACCCCTCCCCCTGATCATTGTGACAGCCGCTTAAATATTGGTAATATAATTAAAAAAATAAAGTAGGTAATACAAATGTATACATTGATTACTGTGCTGACTATCAAAAGCAAGAGCCACAACCCACGCCACAATATCCATCACCCAAACATCCAACGTTGGGGATGCACGCCCGTTACTTCCTCCAGACTCACTGCTTCATATCTTAAATGCAAACTACTTAATGCAAGAAGCCTCACAAATAAAATGCATGAGTTCCCCATTCTTCTAAGCTCAGCCACATTTGACATTATATTTGTCTGTGAGACATGATTAAATACATATTTCCCAGATTCCATTACCACTGCAAGAGAATATCAAGTTTTTCAGTCAGATCGCGAAATCTGTAGAGGTGATGGAGTTGCTATATTCTATAAAAAGTCTCTAAATCTAAAAAAGATCCAAATTATACAAGAGCTTGCTCTTCCTGAGACCATCGTCTGTGAACTGTCCTTAAACACCTCAATCCGCTTCTTACTTTGATATCATGCCTCTGACTATGATATAATTCATGCAAACAAGCTAACTTTACCACTGACATGTGCTGCCTCCTGCCTACACTAAAAGAATGTACAACTGAACCCATTCTTACAACCCTGTACAATGCCGTTACTACACTAGGACTGGAACAACTAGTAACTAACAATACTAGACTTAACAACTGCCTCGATCTCATCTTCTGCAACAGTTTGAATTCAATTTACAGAATACAAATTAAAGAACCCTTTTCCAACAGTGATCACAGCATGATTGACTTTTGTCTCAACGTATGTCCTCACAAAAATCACCATAACGACAGGACCCCCAATTATAACTTCAAAAAAGGCAACTATGATCTTATAGACAACGATCTCTCATCTCTTGATTGGCAACTTCTATTCACTGGGTGTAATACTGTTGAAGACCATTATATTTTTACTTGAAGTCAAGAGTCATCGAACTATACGTCTGGAACTCACATTACATATCTGATGGTAATACAATTGAGAAAGTCCAGAAATATTTTACGAGAGGAGTCCTCCACTCCTCTACTTATAGCAGAATACCTTATACCACCAGACTTGAAACTCTAGACCTAGAAAACCTAGAATTACGCAGCCTTCAGTTCGATCTAAGTATAGTACATAAAATTATATATTGCAATGTCCTACCTGTCAATGAATACTTCAACTTCAACCAAAACAATACAAGAGCACAAAATAGATACAAACTAAAGATAAACTGCACCAAACTTGATTGCAGGAAATACGACTTCAGCAACAGAGAAGACAATGTCTGGAATACTCTACCTGACTCTGTGGTTTCTTCCCCAAACCCCAAACACTTTAACTGTCTACTATTGACCTCACCCCTTTCCCAAGAGGTCTGTAAGGGGTGTGCATAAGCGCACCAACGTGCCTACTGTCCCTGTCCTATTGTTTCTTTTTTTTTCTTATTTGTATCCATTTCATGTATTTATAACCACTTATACCTGTTATCTAATAATAAATAAATAAATAAATAAATAGGAACAATTTAATTGGAACAATTCAGTTGAGCCAAATACTACCTCTCTTAGACAACATATCAATAGTCAGAGATTTGGAAAAAATTACTTTGGCCAGCCTGATTTGGACCACCATCTTACTTTCTAAACATGGCATCAGAGGGAAGAACAATTAGAAAAATGCTTCACTTGGCTGCCGGATCAGGATTTGGATGTTAAAACAAACAAGGATTTGTAAAACCATTGGTTTTCAATTATAACTAGTTTACAGTCAATAATTTATAGCTTTTTTTAAGATTGAGTTTATACATTACACTAAGAAAAAAACAATCTCATTTTGGGGCTTAGTGATTTGTATGAACTAAACTTCTGGAATAAATTAATGTTAGCATATGTCATCAAGAGCTAGTTGAGGTTGGAGGAAAGCAATCAGCAGAGAATAAGGATAATTTGAAAATTGGACAGTGCAAAGTACCCCAAAGCCCAAAATGATCTTGTGTCATTTTATGTATAAATGGGAGAGGCTGAGTTTTGCAAAGCAAAATGCTCCATCAGCAAATTGTGTCCTTGAATGAGGGATTTATTCATCAGTTGTGATCCCTCCCCAAAAAACTATAATTAACCATTTCAGAAATCTCTTCATCAATCCAACATTTTGTGCTTGAAAAAAAAATCGTGCATATATCTGATATGACTGCATTAAATATTGATTTGGAATTCTTTTTCTGCTTAGCTTGTATTGATGCAAAAATGGGATATTGAGGTCTCTGTACTGTAATACTGGGAACAATGCAATGGGAAGGAGGGACAGGGAAGGCATTCATAGCCATCTTGTTTTTAAACAGAATGAACTGCAAAAGTTGAGAAGGCAATTCTGAACAATGTCGATTCAGAAAGCTGGTGAAGCTTCCATTATTAAGCGATTGAATCCTCAGACAATCCTCATAGGGACAAGTGCCATGTATTGTTTAACCCAAAACATTTCTCTTTGTGATCGGTGGTCTCTCTACCTATTGCTGATACTAAACTATATTTCCCAACGATGCCAGTGTGAAAGAATGCCAAGTGTCAGGCACGAAAGACGAGGTCCACACGTGAAGTTCCAATTAAATTGATTTATTTCTATTAGTCCAGGATCTTCTCAACTAAGGATTAGCCCTTGCTAGGGGTCCATAGGGAGGTGGGGGGAGGTTGGATTCAGTCTATTTGTGGCTATGTAGGGATTCTAGGCTGATCCTTCTTTTAACTCTGAACCCAGGTTCTGCCATTCTTTCTACACTGGGTGCTTCAGTTCAGCAACTTCTGAAGAACCACAAGATTACTACCTTGGTGCTGTAATTTTGAGCTGAATTTGCTGTGGAGAAAGCAGCCTAAAGCAAAACACAAGATTAATATGAGATGTCCATCCATGGTCAAGAAAAGTCCTCAAGGGACTATCCATACATTCTCACTAGCACTTCTCCTTTAACTAGCCTTCCTTCCTTGGACCTGTAGGTTACAGCTTCATCTCTTGCACCCTTTTTACTCATTCAGAGATGACACAGGGATTGCAAGTAGGGAAAACAAGGCTTGTAGGATTTGCTGGTGGCCTTCAACTGAGTTAAAGGCCTTCACAGGTGATAATTGCCACTCGCCCCACGCACTGGGCTGCTTCTTTCTGCTTCTTTCTTCTTCTGCTTTTGGCTACATGCAAGGAAAGCAGCAAAAGTCTTTCTTCCTGTCCCCCAAACTCCACCAGAAATGAGTCTTTGGGACCCTGCAAGGCCTCCTGCTCCAAGAGGCTGAGCCGGCGTGACAAGTCTCCCAAAGACTCATTTCTGGCGGAGTTTGGGGGAAAGAAAGACTTTGCTGCTTTCCTTGCATGAAGCCAAAAGTCTCTCTCTCCCGCCCACCCTGAGAACAGAGCTAGAGACGGTATCCTGCGATCCCAAATGAAGAATGATTGATCGGTAGGAAAACGGGGTGGGGAATTTTGCTGTAGACTTTTGGGGGGGATTTTCCCAGAGTCTCTGGTCCACAGGATTTAAAATTATGAGTTTGGTGGTCCCTGAGGTCCAAGAGGTTGGCGACCCTTGATCTAGTCCAGCCCCCAGCTCAAGCAGGAGAACCGATATTATTTCAGACAAGTGACTGTCTAGTCTCTTCTTAAAAACTTCCAGTGATGGAGCACCCATGATCTCTGTAGGCAGCTGTTCCATTGGTTAATTGTCCTCACTGTTGGGAAGTTTGTTGAAGATGGATGGGTTTGTTTGTTTGCTTATTATTGAGAAGATTTTATATGGCTGCCCGCTCCCTCTTGATGACTCTGGGGGATTACGGGCAATTAAAAAAATACCGTCTAAAAAGAATAAAAAATCTAGGGTATGCTGAATGCCTGTCATTGTTCAATGGCACTCAATTTCCAGTATCTAAGGGGCTGCCAGAAAGAATAGAGAGACAACCTGTTCGCCAGTCCACCTGAAGGCAGGACAGGAAAAATAGATTGAAATTAATCAGAGAGAGAACTAGAACTAAGGAGAAATTTCCTGACATTTAGAACAATTAATCAGTGGAAAGGCCTACGGCCAGAAGCTGTGGGTCTCCATCACTGAAGGCTTTGAAGAAGAGATTGGAGAACCGTTTGTTTGAAATAGGAGAGAGTTGTCTGCCTGAGCAAAGGGTCGGACTAGAAGACCTCCAAGCTCCCTTCCAACCCAGTCATTCGCTTCTGATCTGGAGATGCCTTGCTGATCGTGCTCATTCTGCCTCTTCTTTTCTCGTTTTGTGAAGCCTCGCCGAGTGAGCCCTCTCTACTCCTGCGCGTCCAGCAACACCGAAGACAGTTACGTCCCCATGCACCCAAGCACCTCCCCTCCTATCGCAGGAACTGACTGCACCCCTGATGGCTACATTCCCATGAACCCAGGATCAGCTACGTTCGCTCTTGCCGAAGTTAGCACGGAAAAGCTCACCAGCCCCTTGCCTGAGCTCCCCTTGGATTTGGAACCCCCGCCGGTGAACCGAGATCTTAAGCCTCGGACGAAATGTAAGCTCTTTTCTTTCCCCCTGGTCTTTCCCCTTAAGGATCTCCCTAGCAGGCCTGGAGAGCAAGGGGATGGTGGAACTACTGTGAGCAAAAAGAGCTGAGAGAGAGATGTCAGTTCTAGGATATGAGACCAGGTCCGGGATTGGCACTGATGAACCTTTATTTTAATTTCCTAAAATGCCCGTAAGGAGGCAAGGTATGGGGATCTTATCTTCCATTGAGAAATCATCTTTCTAGCAGCTTTCCTAGTTTCCCCACTCTTCAATGATAGGCTAGTCCTCAACTTAACGACTGCAATTGAGATCGGAATTACGGTCATAAGTCATGGCAGTCATTAAACAGGTCACCGTGCACCTCTGCCCAATTTTATAACTTTTTTAAATTGTGAGCGTTAAGGGAATGCTACATTCATTAAGCAAAGACACCTGTTTTTCCTCAAATGGGCTTTTTTTCTTTTTTGCCAGAAATCAGAAATAAATGATAGAAAGTGGCAAAAGAATGTCGAAAATTGTGGTCACTAACAGTAGGATGCTGCAAACAACCATAAACATACCAAGCACCCCAACTGTAATCATGTGACCACTGGAACTTCAAAAATGGCCCTTAAGTAGCTCTTGGGAGGTTCTTCGTAACTTTGAACTGTCGCTAAACAACCGGTTGTTAAGTGAGGACTACCTGTAAACACCAAGATAAGATATTAGGAGAGAACCTGAAAGAAATGCTAAATGCTTGGGAAAAGGCAAAGAAACAGAAACAAGGCAAAAAAAACTTTCAAGAAATCAGAGGACAGATTTCAGGATACAGTAAGTACCCCGAAGTCCCAAAGACAGATGACATGGACAATAGCACATTTTGGGTTTGTCCAAATCACACAGGCAAGTCATGGCCACAGATTAGTTGGTGGCTAGATTCCATAGTGAAAAGAGAAAAAGTCACCCTACAACTTTGTGCAATTAAAGTTGCACAATTAAATCAGGGTAAACCCAAAGGTGCTTTTTCAAGAGGCAACTTTTCATTCAATAAGCTTCTTCTCATCCAAGAAGCTTCTGAAGAAGGTTCTTGGATGAGAAGTGAAATAGCTTCAAGTAAAAACAAAGTCTAGTTGCTTCTTAAAAAAGCATATTTGGAACAACCATGACCTGGATGATTGAGAATCTCCATAGACAATCAGAGTAAAATCTTTTTTGGGGGTGGGATAGTGACAGACAGACTGGTTTTAAAACCCTGTTATCGCCACCTATTGAAAGAAGCTCTGTCTTTCAGTTAATCACAACTCTAAAAATCCCAGAGTCCTGCAAAAATCTCCACTAGACCTCCCAAACAGGTTTTCAGATCAGTTTGTCACTAAACCTCATTCTTCAAAAAGAAACTTTTCAAGTTCTTCGGAGTTGCCTAAAGCTTGGAAGTTCTTTTTTTCCAAGCACAATTCTCAACAAGAGTTGCCTTCAACAAGATCTGTTGAGGTGAAAGGATTAGGATTGTAAAGAATTCCAGCTTCTGAAACAATTATCCCTGTGTCCTTTAAGGAAGAGACTTTCTTTTTCTAACAGTCACCTGACAAATTGGCAAAGAGGTAGGATCTCTTCCTTGATAATGGGAAAGTTTGAGCTTGCTTGTTGACATAACTAACTGTTGAAACTCTTGTCTGGCAACCAACTCTGAGAAGATTCAAGACAAAGAATCTTTGCAACAATATACCTCTGAAATTATCATCCTAAAGTTCCTGATAAGCTGTTTTTCTTGTTCCACAAACAACACACCATTTTGTTAATTCTCTTCTAGTTGTGAAGAGATTCGCAATGTATATTAATCCCAGCAGGACTCTAGACAAGCTCCTTGTTTTCTTAACTTGCTTCACATGGTGTTTTCCTAATTTGTTTCACATTAAAATCCTGGAAAATCAAATCAGGGTAGAAAGAATAAACTCTCTTTCTAATATGCCCCAGTTTATATATATATAATTTTTATGCTTCCCATCTTCCCTACAAGATAATTCTGAACAGTACCCACATCTTATTGTTACAAACAGACCCACCTTAGCTGCATGTTCTATTTATTCATTCTCCTTAATAACCACATAGCCTGGGACTCAACGGAGGAATCTGTACTGCTGTACTCCTTACTTCATTCCCCATGTCATTCTGATACAGGCGGTCTTCAACTTAGGGCAGGCTCCACTACTATCATGTGTTCTTATGGCTATAACGCAAGTCAGCTCTATGATCAACCAAATTTCATTATGTTTTTTTGTGGCTATCATTAAGTGAAAGACATGGATGTTACACAAACCAGTTGGGCCAGTTTTGCTGAAAACCAGAAGTAAATGCCACTTCGGTGCAAAAATGTTGTAAAACATGGTCATGTGATTGGAGAAAACAGCTATAAATATGAGCTGGTTGCCAAGTCATGTGAGTGGAGGGAGCAGCTGTTGGCACTTCATAATTGGGTCCTAAAGTATCCCTGTGGTGGTCCATCATAATTTTGAATGGCCTCTAAGCAACCATCCTTAAGTCAAGGAGTACCTGTATCCCATTGCTTCAATATGGAAAACCACCAGCTCTTAGAGAAAAAAGTCAGGTAATCTTGCAATTGTTTTATTTGGATACCCATAAACCATCCCAAAGCTAACAGCTCGCCCAACAGCTTAGGTTAACCTCTTGGGCTCACAGATTGGCCAATCCAACAGTCATAATTGAGAAGCAGTCTGGCACATGAAAGCTCCTACTGACTTTAAAGGCAGGATCATTAAAATAACTGCATCCCTTTTCTCTGAATCATCAACACAGAGCAAACAATGTTGATGACGGAGCTCAAATGTGTAATTCAGAGTCTCCATGTCTGAAAGCCAAAGATCTCACTGCCCACCCCCCAATTTATAGCCACGGTTAAAGGTTTCATTTAAAGGTATGAGCCGTGATAGCATAGTGGTTAGAGTGCAGTAGTGCAGGCTACTTGTGGTACCTGCCAGCTGGCTGCAATTTGGCTGTTCAAATCTCCCCAGACTCAAGGTTGACTCATCCTTCCGAAGTGGGTAAAATGAGGACCCAGATTGTCGGAGGCAAGAGGCTGACTCTGTAAATTGCTTAGAGAGGGCTGTAAAGCACTGTAAAGCAGTATATAAGTCTAAGTGGTTTTTCCATTGCTATCTACTCACCTTGTTAGAAAGATGTTCCAAATTTGCAGCACTTAACTGAGAATTCTTTCTGCATGAGCAACTCACCTGGACCACCTTCTCCAGAGTAGGTACAAAACTCTGGAACCACTTGATCGTTTGGGGCCACGTTGGTGCCTTGAGTCACTTGACTTGCCCAAATGATGGATTGTAGTACCTTCTCTGGCCTTTTTGAAGGTGGTGCTGCAGCTCAGGAAAAACCAAGCCGGCTTACTCATTGACTTGCCTTGGTGTAGAGAGAAGCAAGATGTAGGCAGCCGGATGTCCTTCAGATGGTTTGCATTTCAACTCCCCATGGAAGTTTATAGTCTGAACCCTAGGCTGAGCTCCAGGTTGAAGTCCCACAGGGTCAAATACGGCTTCTTTCTTGTACATATAGGTAGTCCTCAGTTTACCACCACAATTGCATCCAGAATTTTGGTCGTACGTCAGTGCAGTTATAAGTCGAGCGACCACTTGACTGAAACTGCCCATTTTACCACCATTTTGTGATGATCATAAAACAAATCATTAGACTCCATAAGCAAAATATGTGGTGGTTGAACAAATCCAACTTCCCCAATGGGCACATATCTTAGGATGCTCAAACCGATCATAAATACAAGCCAGTTCCCAAGTGCCCGGATTTAAATCAGATCAAATCAAAATTAAAACCAGAACAAGTAAAAACACTCAAGGAATACCCAGTTAATAATTCTAGAATAAGGTAATAAGTAACAGATAAAATCTATATTAAAATCACAATTTGGCATCCAAACTGTCAGTTACACATGGCCTAACTATATACTATAATATCAATCCTTAAACTGTGAAGCCCATAGTCATTAAATACTACAATGCAAAAGAGTAGTAATGCAAAGAGGTTTGCTACATTGTGTATGTAACATAAGCGCCAGAATTGCAACCACATGAGCACAGGCTACGTAAAGGAAAGTACAAGTCATACGGTACTTTTTCCAAGGCCTTTGTAACTTCAAACTGTTGTTAAATGAACAGTTGCAAGACAAGGACTACCTACAGCCAGTGAATCATATTGTTTCAGTTGAAGTTTTTCCTGTTTTCTGGTGAATGAGATGTTTTCTCTTTAACCCTTAGTCCGACCGCCTCCGTTGGACCTGCGAAACCTTTCCACCATCAGAGAACATTCTGCCTTAACCAGGACATGGACTGTGCCTTAGTAAGTGGAATTGGAACCTGTTGGACTTCGTAGAATTTACTCATGACAAGGGCAGATGGTTAATCTCAATGGAGAAGCCTCTGGTAAGGTGGCTTCACCCATTGAAATAACAGATTGGGTTGATACATCAAGCCAAGTTGATGTTTGTCCAGTTCTGGTTTGAGTAACTCCCAAAGGGTTGGATTCACACTTGTGGATTGGATTTGTACCCCGTCTTAACCAGGTCAGAGAAAGATGCAATATATGTAGTATGATTTTTTAAAAAAATTCTGAAATTCTTACTTTCCCATATTTTTTCTATGAAGACGCAAACATGCCTATCTGCAGACATCTGGGGACATCACCTAGCTCTGTTCCTTCTGATCCAAGATATGCATTCACCTGGGCTAAATAAAAGCTGCCGTTTTTCCATTACCAATTTCTGCAGTGCCAATCACAACTCTGGTACTCTGTGCCATGACTGTATTTAGTAGTCTTCTTCCATTAAATGGGTCACTGTGAGGCCAATGGCTCATATTCACCCTCAAAATCCCCAAATCAACTTTTTCAAAGATTAATGTCAAGGTTTTTAAAGAGGAAGGAAAATCAAGGATGAAAACTTCTTTGATCCCACTGCCACGAAAACATTTTTAAAATCCCTCCATTCCAAAAATGAACAAACACGAGACAAAGACGACGCCTCTAGATGGCATCTTGCAAATATCCAAATAAGACATAGAATAACGGAGGGGACCTTGGATGTCATCTAGTCCAATTCCCTGCTTAAGCAGAAGAGTCTGTACCATTTCAGACAAATGGCTATCCAGTATCTCCTTGAAAACCTCCACAACTTCTGAGGGCAAGCAATTCCACTGGTTGATGGTTGATTGCTCTCCCTCTTAGGAAATTTCTCCTTAGTTCTAGGTTGCTTCTCTCCGTAATTAGTTCCATCATTCGTTTCTTGCCTTTCCTTCAAGTGCTTTAGAAAATAGTTTTCCCCCCTCAGATAATGGAACCGGGCTCTCAGGTCACTCCTAGACCTTCTTTTCTCAAGACAAACCGTACCCAATTCCTGCAATTGTTTTTCGTATATTTTAGCCGCCAATCCTCTAATCATCCCCTGTGGCTCTTCTCTGTACTCTTTCCAGAGTCTCAACATCTTTTTTTAATATTGGGATGACCAAACCTGGATGAAAATCGGAGAGGTTGTTCTCCCCTCTATCCATGTGAACCATGTTTGAATTACAGCCGATCCAGTTTAACCGTGAATTCCTTCTGCCCTCCGAAATACATTCACATTTTTCATGACAAAGGATTTGAGTTATCGTAGCAGCCTGTTTAAAGTTGAGGACTCCTAAGAGAAATGCATTTCAGGCCCTTTTGCTATGAGTATGGTAAATTGCATCTCCAAAAAAACATTCTTACAGTTTTAGGGAACTCCTCCCTGCTATAAAAAAATAAGAGAAAAGAAAGCATGTGCTACATTGCAACATTCCAGGAAAATTGGCTTCCAAACATATATATATATATCTTGAATTTTTTATGCCTGAGAAGCCCACGATAACTAAAAGGCTATTTTATAAGTTATTTTCTTTTAAAAAGTTGGGCCTCTCGTTCCCAAAGAAATATAAAAATTAGGGCGACACCTCTGGTATCTTGGACAGAGCTCCTGTTGTCCTTTGTCATTCTGACATCTTGGAAGACTGGATGGGTGGGGAAGTTTCTTGGAAAGCCAGATATGTGACTATCTTATAGTTCCAGCTTTTCTGCTGGGCCAGACACCATCCAGAAAGGCAGAAAAGATAATAGCTACTATCACCATGGATAAAACAGGACCAGGGCTGTTATATATTAGAAAGGAGAAGGAGCCCATGTGCTAAAGAAATGGATACTTGTGATGGCTGATAATTTTGGACATCCTAAACCCTGCTGGGGGTTATCTGGTTGGAGATAACTCCAGATTGAAAGACTGTGGGGTCCTTGCTGCTCTCTGAGCTTGGTGCTTTTCTTGCGAAAATTCATTACCCAGCTAGGTAGTGACATCAGTGCTAGAAGGGAGTAGGGTCTTCAAAGTGGAAGAGGAGGAGGAAAAGAAGGGGAAGGAGAAGAGGAGGAAGAGGACAACAAGTCGGGAATCCTTGGTGTTGTCTGAGCTTGGTGCTTTCTTGCAGACTTTTCATTACCAAACTGGGTAACATCATCAGTACTAGAAGATCTTATTTTTATATCCTAGTGGCTTGTCCTGTTAGTATCTGGGACTGCAAATCTCAAAGTGGTCAGCTGCCAGTGCAGTTAATACATCTGAATGGTGCCTAGAATCCCTCAAATTATATTTTTTTTAAAATTCCTTTAAAAAGGCTGGACTCTGATGAGGTTTCAGTTTCCTATCTAAAATGTCAACAGGTTGAAGAGTATATAGAAACCCATTTCCTGTGAGTTTCATTTCTTAAGTTGGTTTGATTAAACAAAAACATGTTGTTTTGAGATTTGCTTCGGTCCTGTTTTTCACTCTTAATTAAGTTTAATTAAGATTAATCAGATAAATTAAGTGAGCAGGGCCAGAACAAAACCTAACTTTGAATGACTGTGAATGAATTGCTACATTGCTGCTTCAAAGTTCAAACATAATTTGCTGTCGGTCTACATCAGAGGCCCCCAAACTTGGTGACTTTAAGACTCGTGGACTTCAACTCCCAGAATTCCCCAGCCAGCCAAGCTAGTCTATATATATTCTAGTGGTTTGCCTATCACTGTTGGTGGGGTGGCCTTAGAGGTTCTTTGACTGGGCTGTTTGCTGTTGGCTTCTTTGTTAGTTTCTTGATTGGGGCTTTGCTTACTTGAGAGTTGGTCTGAAGTTAACCTTGGAATTGATCTGGGTGCTGATTGCTGGTGGAGAGGCGCTTAGGTCTTGTGGTTCCTGCGCTGGGTGATTGTCTCTTCTGCATAGTCCGTAGATGTTGTTAATATCTATGTGTCTATTGATGGCAGATTTGTCAAAGAGCCAGGCTTCTAGAAGGCCAGGCCCTAGCATTGTTGCACTTGGTTTGGTCTAGGAGGGCCATGATGTCCCAATTGAAACTAGGGTTTCAAAGAATCTCTTAAGACCTCCCCCACCAACATTGACAGACAAGCCACCAGAATATAAACTGACAGCAAATAGCATTCCTTACTGGCACTGAAGTTGTTACCTAGTTGGGTAATGAAACGTCTGCAAGAAAACAAACGAGCTCAGGGAGCAACAAGGACCCTCCTGAGTCCAAAATTTATGCGAATCTAAGTGAGACATTTCTTGAGTGAGTTTTGCCCCATTTTATGACCTTCCTTCCCACAGTTGTTAAATGAATCATTGCAGTTGTTCAATTAGTCACCAGGATACTGCATCATAACCGTCATAAATGTGAGCCAGTTGCCAAGCATTTGAATTTTGATCACATGATCATGGAGATGTTGTGACGGTTGTAAGTGTGAAAAACCATCATAAGTCACTTTTTCAGTGCCGTTGTAACTTCGAATGTACCTAATTAAATTATGCAGGATTCAATCTGGGTTTGTCATTGGGACTAGAGGCTTTGTCTTCCAAGCTTTTGGACTTGTGTTGGAGGCCATCTACTGGAGAGAAGTTCCCTGAAGATAGGCTCTGGCACGAGTCTGAAAACCTCTGGTCCCAGTGACTGATCCAGATTGGATCCTGCAACATTATCCTGGGACACATAGATTCACCTTCCTTTGTGATTAAATCATTTCTACCCCCAAATATTACTAGCTGTACAAGGCAAGGCGCAAGCATCACCTGCAAATGCCTTTGGACAAGATGTCTACTATCCTTTGGACATTAATGGACAATTTTCTGCTTGTAGAATAGAATTCTTTTATTGGCCAAGTGTGATTGGACGTACAAGGAATTTGTCTTGGTGCAAATGCTCTCAGTGTACATGAAAGAATAGAATACAAAAAATAGAATAGAATAGGATACAAAAAATAGAATAGAACGGAATAGAATAGAATAGAATAGAATAGAATAGAATAGAATAGAATAGAATAGAATAGAATAGAATAGAATAGAATAGAATTCTTCATTGGCCAATTGTGATTGGACATACAAGGAATTTGTCTTGGTGCAAATGCTCTCAGTGTACATAAAAGAATAGAATACAAAAAATGGAATAGAATAGGATACAAAAAATAGAATAGAATGGAATAGAATAGAATAGAATAGAATAGAATAGAATAGAATAGAATTCTTTTTATTGGCCAAGTGTGATTGGACACACAAGGAACTTGTCTTGGTGCAAATGCTTTCTGTGTACATAAAAGAAAAGATACATTCGTCAAGAATCAAGAATCATAAGGTACAACACTTAGTAGTAGTCATAAGGTACAATAAGCAATCAAACCATACTAGGAAACAGTCCATATAAATCGTTAGGATACAAGCAACAGAATTACAGTCATACAACCTTGTATTATGGTTTCCTATACCGCTGGGCAATTTTTATGTATTGTCAAATTCAATAGCAGCAACAAATAATATATAGAGATCATCTTAATGAGACGGTTCCCTTTTTGTAGCTCATTCAAATTCCTGGGCTCTGGATGCTTTATTCCCTGCCAGGACAGTGTCAGGATTTGGCTGGATTTCAAGGCATCTGGGGAAAGTCATCCCTGATCTCTTGTCTTTCTTTGTTTGCCTTTTCGGTGATGTCCCCCTTTTTTCCCCCCCTTCTAGCAATCGAACAAGCTTTATCTCTCCAGAAAGAGACTGCATTAATTCAGCAAGGGTATTTGCTGCTTCAGTTTCCGGAGAAGAGGAAGGAAGTTACATTCAAATGGTAATTATTTTCATACAGCTCTTCTCTGCTCCCCTTTTGAGAAATGGCACGAACGGAACTGCTCAGAGGGGGCTCTTTTTAAAAAAACAAACAAAAAAAACTGGGTTGTGTGGTGAGGGTGCCCCTTTGCCCCGCTGAAGAAATTCCGTGGAAAAACACAAGGCTTAATTGACACAGTGATAAGGGAAGCCTTTTTCCTGTTTTACAGACCTTTGTTGTGCGCACACAGGCGTAGGTGGCTCTGGTCCAAATGTTCACAAAGATCAGGCAGAGATGCACCCGGGCATTTGTAGAGTGCAAAGATAGATCCTCCACTCTTTTTTTAAAGATCAGATCTATCCCTTCATATTCAACGTGAAAACTAAGAAAATGGCTGCGTAGAGCACTAGTCACCAACTGGTGGTCCATGGGCCACTGGTGGTCCATGAGAAAATTTTGGTGGCCCACAGAAAAATTATTTGCATTTTTTTTTTATATTGCACTAAATCAGGGCTCCTCAAGCTACAGACCCTGGGACAGATACGTACAATGAACGTTTGTGTTGCTGCCAAGAGTCTCCCCATTCGGGGTCTTTTTGTGCTGGTCTGGGAAGGGGAGAAATTCCCACTTGGGGTCTGCTTTGGCCTCCTGGTGTGGGGCTTTGGGCGAAGGCTGGAGGGAAGGGCCACCGGTGCCGAAGAGCCGGAGGGCCTCGTTCCAGTGGGACAGTATCATGGCCTGGAACTGGTTGACCATCTCAGCCCACTGAGCCTCCAGGCATTGGCCTTGCACTCCTGTAGGTCTTCCCTCTGCTTGGAAAGCCTATGCTCCTAGTCCTCAGTGAGGTGCCTCTGCTGAGCCTCCTTCTTGGTCCGATCCAATATGAATTGAGCCAGCTGTTTGGCCAACTCTTTCTCGTGGTGGTTGCTTAGCTCCAATAACTGCTATCTGTTGGGGCCCTGCGGAGCCCAGGCGGGCAGGCGAGGAGTGGCTGAGCGGGGGGGGGCGGGGGGCGAGTAGAGTCCTCGAGTGACATTGCGTTGGCCACGCCCACCCAGCCAGTCATTAGGCAGATCATATTAGTGGTCCGCAGGATTTAAAATTAAGAATTCAGTGGTCCCTGAGATCTGAAAGGTCGGCGACCCCTGGCACAGAGTATCAGCCAAAGGACATTGTGGAGATAGGCTTCGGATCAGGGGCCTCCCGACACAAAATGAACAGCCATAAAATGAAGCAGGGACACTATATTATTTGTGTGTTTATTAATCTGCTGCCAAGAGGCCACACATTGAGAGTTTTCTTTGTGCACAGGTAATCCTCAACGTACAGCCACAATTGAGCCCAACCTTTCAGTTGCTAAGCAAGACGGTTGTTAAGTGAGTTTTGCCCCATCTTACGACTCTTCTAGCCACAGTTGTATGAGGGAATCGCTCCAGTTGTTAAGTTACTCCAGGGGTCCTCAAACTTGGCGACTTTAAGACTTGTGGACTTCAACTCCCAGAATTCCCCAGCCAGCCAGGCTGGCTGGGGAATTCTGGGAGTTGAAGTCCACAAGTCTTAAAGTCGCCAAGTTTAGAGATCTCTGAGTTAGTCACTTGCTTGTTAAATGGACTGGCTCCCCCATTGACTCTGCTTGTCAGAAGGTCACAAATAGTGATCTCATGGCTCCGGGATTCCACAACCGTCATAAATACAAGTCAGTTGCCAAGTGTCTGAATTTTGATCATGTGGGGATGTTGCCACAGTCGTAATTGTGAAAAACAGTCATGTGACTTTTTTTTTCAATGCCATTGTAACTTGGAATTGTCAGTAAACAAATGGTGTTGAGGACTACCTTTGTATATTCCAAAGAAAATACAGGCGATGACCAGGCTGAGCCCAAGGGAGGGGTGAAGCACATCATCAGTCTTGAGTCCTTCCGTGCCTACAAGAGATCTAAGTCCAGCCAATCTCGAATTTTGTGGACTCTTATCTGGTCCCAATTTGCCTTACTTGGTAGCAGTTCATATTTTTTTTTTGTAGAGAGCTAGCTTGGAATAAACCTATTAGTAATTTATTCCACGCTAGCTCTCTAGTTGTTTGTAGGAGTGTACTCATTTGAACATTTGAATAGGGATGCGGTGGCTCAGTGGCTAAGAGGTTGAGCTTGTCGATCAGAAAGGCCGGAAGTTCAGCGGTTCAAATCCCTAGTGCCACGTCATGGAGTGAGCTCCCATTACTTGCCTCAGCTTCTACCAATCTAGCAGTTCGAAAGCATGTAAAAAATGCAAGTAGAAAAATAGGGACCCCTTTCCTGGGAAGGGAACGGCATTCCATGTACCTTCGGCATTTAGTCATGCCAGCCACAGGACCACGGAGACGTCTTTGGACAACGCTGGCTCTTCGGCTTTGAAACGGAGATGAGCACTGCCCCCTAGAGCCGGAAACAACTAGCATGTATGTGTGAGGGGAAGCTTTACCTTTTCTCATTTGAACAACTCTGGTTTCTGAATTCTTGCCCCCGACAGAACCCAGTTTCTGTCATAGTCTGTGCAAATGACCTTGGAAAGACAGGAGGAAGAGCTTCAACCTTGACAGCAGTCAGAGAAACGCAGCTTGAGTCTGAAGAAGGGCTGGGAGCTGAGAAAGGGTCTCGCCTGAAGTTCTCTGGGCCGTTTAGAATGAAACCCACTACAAATGTCCTTCAAGTGAGATGCACAATAAGGAGCCCATACCAGGGAGGCAGTAGTAAGATGGTCGTTTGGCAGCCAAAACACAATACAAATTAAAATTGAAATGCCTGGAAAAATGGCAAGGTCTTCGCCTGGTGCCGTAATGATGCAGAGGTGCGTTTGGAGAGGGCATTCCATAAAGGATGCCACCAGAGGGGGGAAAGACACCTTCCCTTACCAAGATCCAACTCAGCTTTGGTGTGTAGAACTGAAGGGAGGGCTCTTTAAAGGATCTTGTCAACTCGTAAAGCATTCCTATGCCTGTTTCCGAGTTGCCGTAAGCCGGTATGGCAATAAAAAACAGAAGTACATTCCATGCTTATCTTACAAAGATTGTAACAGGCACCAGGTGTCCTGCCCATAAAAATCCTTCATTGGATAATGTGAGTTGGAGAGTCTGATTTATGACACACCCAGGGGGGAGGGGGGAAAACAGGATCACAGGTGACCATGAATTACGTGTGGCAACTGTTGGCTTCCTATGGGACAATGCCGACATGTTGCTCCTAATAAATCTTTGCGATTCTTTTGAAGCTTGACTCGAGGCTCATGATTTAATTAGGGCAATCGCCAGAACCCTGACAGATCTTAAGCTAGCTAGGTACATACCAAGAAGATGCTCCTTTAAATAATGTAGTTCTGAAGAATGGACTGAACTGTGACAACAAAGGAGATCTTGTTTATCTGCTCTTATTCTTTATTGCTGTTAGTATAAATCCATTATATGATCTTTGCTTTTTTTTAAATAAATTTAATTTTTTGATGTTGTTGTCATTGTTATTATTAGGAGCACCAACAAGCAACATCCCCATATAATGGAGATTTCCAATCGCCAAAGAAGTTTAACCTTGACTACTTAGCACTGGATTTTAATTCTGCTTCTCCATCTCCTGTACAGAAGGTAGGACATTGGGAGGGAGTAAGGAAAACTTTTGTTTGGTCCTCCTTTAATTCCTGAATTGGTGCATAACCATCGACCAGTTCAAGAATTAAAAACCCAATTCTCTCTGAAGGTTGCAGTAGAATTCTCTTAAATGCATTTTGTGAAATAAAGAAAATACATATTGGGTTGAAGTGCTTCCCAAATCCATGAATGTATGTTGGGACAGATTGCATGCAAAATATGCATGATTTGTGTGTGTGTGTGTGTGTGTGTGTGTGTATCATACAGGATATGAAAATGTAAATGCAGACTTCTAAGCAGAAATCATTCAAAATGGATTGGGAAATGATAAAAAAATAAAGTTGTCCATAAAAAAATGGAAAAAATATAGAAAGCAGGAATAAATTTCTCAATCCGAAGAGCAATTTCCACAGGAAGAAGTGGCTATCTTTCTATTTGGTTTATGCATCAAGAATGGTGCAAGCATATTTTAGATGAAACTCTCTGGAGCTGAAATTCATTCTGACTTTGACCCATCAAAGCACATATGTGAGGGATTACATTCTCTTTCATCTAAAGCCAAATGTTTTCCATGAGTCTCCAGTTCACAGATTCCTTTGGTTTGTTCTGGACTGAGGGACAAAGTCACAAATCGGGACAAGTTGAAATGTGATCGTTCCTCTTTCCAATTGATGTCTTCCTCATCTTCAAGCTGGGAGAAAAAACCCACTAAAGTGTAAAAGAGGAGATGTAGAAGAATGAGTTGTAGAACATGAGGGTGGAGTTAAAAAAGGAATCAGCCTAGAATCCCTGTGTAGCCACAAAGTCCAACCTCCCTTAAATTCCTTTGCTTGTATTTAACTCCAAGCAGGCGCTAAATGTTAATTGAGAAGATTCCTATACATAGGCATTAATAGTAATAAATCAATTTAATTGGACTTTCATATGTGAACTTTCCCACCTGATAAGAGGATAAGTGATGTAACCCTAGCATTTTCCTACCATCTTTTCCTCAAAATAAGACCCAACCAGAAAATAAGCCCTAGCATGATTTTTAGGGTGTTTGTAATATAAGCCCTACCCCCAAATAAGCCCCAATTAAGATTTCTTTAGGCAGCCGGACACATTTTAGCACCCGTATTTCCCCCGAAAATAAGACCTAACCAGAAAATAAACCCTAATGCATCTTTTGGAGCAAAAATTAATCTTAAGACCCAGTCTTATTTTAGGGAAAACACAGTAGATCCTTGTATTAATGTTTTATTGCCTTCATTCTACAGAAACCTTTCCTCTCTGAAGAACAACGAGTGGACTACGTTCAGGTAGACGAGCAAAGAACTCAGGCTCTGCAAAATACGAAACAGGAATGGACAGATGAGAGGCAATCCAAAGTGTGAAGAGGAGAAGGCATGGATTGGTTCCTTGGTTAGCTGGATTTTTTGTTTTTATTTTTGCACACCAAAATCGGGTCATTTGAACGATGGAGCAGAGACTGGAATTGTTGCAGAGCAGAAGAAGACATCTGATAGTTGCTGTCCTCGTGTTGTGAGGATGGTCACAGAAGGAGCGGGTCATCTGTAAAAAGATTGGGGTGCGGTTGATCGGAATGACATCCTTTCGTCATTTCCTTCATTGCTTCTTCCAGTTAGTATCTGAATGGTACCCATGTTAAAACCTGAACTTGACTTCTTTGGACATTAGCAGGAACAAAAGCCTCGCAGTGTCAACATTCAACACTGTAGTTACTTGTGACTTTTTTTTTCTCTACATCCTGGCTACTTAACAGAAGCTAGATCTATTATAGCAGCTGGTACTGATCGATGCTAGGAAAATAAGGGCTAAATATTAGAAGTTAGAGAAAGTAACTGGTGGGAGGGGAAGGTTTAGGTTTTTTGATATAAAATGTTTGCCATTTTCCTGACTAAATCCAAGAGTGTAAATACCACTTCTTTTTGCCAGTGGAACTCATCTACAGAGAGTAAAATCCATCACTTCGTTTGTCTCTTTGTTTGTAAAAGCCCCAGAGGTGCATTGGTTAGGCATGCAGTATTGCAGGCAAACTCTGCCAACAGTCTGGAGTTTGATCCCAACCGGCTCAAGGTTGACTCAGCCTTCCCTTCTTCCTAGGTTGGTAAAATGAGGACTCAGATTGTTGGGATGGGGCAATATACTGATTCTGTAAACCGCTTAAAGAGAGTGATAAAGCACTATGAAGCGGTGTATAAGTCCAAGTGCTATTGCTATTGTCTCCTCACTTGGGCAGAATTGCCTTAAGCTGCATCCACAGGCTTCCATGTTGTCACTTTCAAACTTTGGGACACTGTTAAGCTATTTTTCTAACTCCACCATGTTTGGAGACCACCCAAAGGCTGTGTCTGTGCTACAGGAAGGAAAATGCTAGCCAGTTTCTGGATTCTAGTAGGCAACCATACTGGATTTCTGCAGGGAAGTCCTCGGTCAAAAAATCATGATGAGGGCTATGATTGTGTATAGAAAGTCTTGTCCTTTTTTTAATGTGCATTGTGACCTCCCTCTTGATTTTATTTTTTATTTTTTGGTCCCCCGGCAGATATTCCTGGATCAGTACTTGAGATTTTGTTCCTTTGTTGAGTGTCACTAATGCTAAGAATTCTTCGAATGAATCTGACTGAAACATTTAGCATTAAAATATTTACTTCTGATTTAGTGTTCCCTTAATCAAATAAACAAAAATATGAATTCTTCGATATTTTGTTGGGAATAGCTAGTTTACTAAATTCCTCTCTTCTCCTGTCCTCTTTTCCCTTCCCCTTCCCTTCTCTCAAACAATCAGAGTTCTGGTTCAAAAGTCTCTTTTACTTTTCAATTTAGAACTATTAATGCAACAGTCTGAATTTGGGTTGCTATTTCTTGTTTTCTCTTATCTTCTCTTTCTCCCTTTGCTTGCAATGGTTGAATTTCAGACTAAAGTTGAAACAGTGAAAATGTTGTTAATATCTACATCTTCCTTCAGGAGAAATCTGTCCTTTTCTGCTGGCCTTCTCATTACCTACATAAAAATTCTTTATATTGACATATATTGCTACCTCTTCAATCGGGCACCCTTCAATTTTCAGAAATTGAAGGGAGACAACAGGAGCCAAAGACCTGGCACATCTGGAGACAGGCTTGAGTGGCTATTGCCTATTAAGTCATTTGATATGAGAGTTCAATCCATTGATTCTTTTCAGGTATTAAGCAAAACCTATTGAGGTGCTGAGCCAATAGACTAGACCAGAGATCTCCAACCTTGGCCACTTTCAGAGCTGGCTGGAGAATTCTGGGAGTTGAACTCCACAAGTCTGAAAGTGGCCAAGGTTGGAGACCCCTGGACTAGACTAAGATACACAGTTTCTCAACAGAGATTAAGATGGACTCGTTGTCATTATTTGGAATTTATTGAGTCCATAGTGGCTGCTGATATAACATATAGGGTGCCACAAAGATACCCTCGGAGAAAAGATACAGAAATAGTTATGAAAACAAATCATACATTAAGCCCAGGAAATAGAATGTGCGGATTGGCTCTCCTTTAATTCATTGAGATATGAAAGGGAGGGCAGAGAAAACTTAAGTCAAAATAAGATCCCATTAGTGTAGTCTACATCAATAAAATATAGTTCTGAACGAATTTGTGGACTCACTTCCTGACCTTGAAGGGCTGACGTAAAATAGAAGCTGTAGGAAAACAGGTTATTCCCAAAATGTGACCAAGGAAGCTGGTGGACACCAAAGGAAGACTCTTGGAAGCATTGTTCTACTAGGGACAACCTGTCTGCCCACTTCTAGACTAGATCTACTGACCACCTACTCTGTGCCCTCAAGAGGTGGTGCTAAGGTGAGTTCACCCCATGTAGGATGTTTAACATGGATTTGGTGTCATCCAACAGAACACGCTCTTCTTACTACTGTGTATGTCTGAACTTCCAACTTCAGAAACACTGTGATATGGAGCAGGGGTGGGATCCGACCAGTGTAACTGCCAGTTTGGTGATTTTACATTTTGCAATTTTACATTTTGGTTCTGACCAGTTCTGGAGAACCAGTAGCGGACATTTTGAGTAGTTCAGAAAACCGGCAAATCCCACCTCTGACTGGCCCCACCTCCATCTATTCTCTACCTCCTGAGTCCCAGCTGATCGGCTGGGTCTTCTTTGGTTGCCCTACACAGGAGAATGGAGCTGGAAAGCAGGCCCAGTGGGGTGGGGAGGGAATGGAGATTTTGCAGTATCCTTCCCCTGCCACCAAGCCACACCCACAGAACCGGTAGTAAAAATATTTGAATCCCCCCCACACTGCAACAACCCCATGGTCACGTGATCAAAATGCAGGTATTTGACAACTAGCATGGTTGTAGCATCACCATTTGCAACCTATCCTTAAGTCTTAAGTGGAGTTAGAATCAGAAGGATATGCCTGCCACTGGTTTACATATTTACAGTTGAAAGAATGATTTAATTTAGACAAAAGGAGTTATGGGTTTGATTTTGTGAAAAATAAATCAGAAATTCTAAGGTGCGGTAGTGATGAACCTATTCTTGCCAAGGTGTATAAATTGTTACTGAATTTGAATTCAAAGAATGAATATATATAGCACTGCATGATTCAGTGGGCATGGAACTTCTGGGCATAATGTAATGCTTGAACAATGGGCGAATATGTGGATGAAAGGTTTAAATTTTACACTAAGTTATAATTTAAAAGAATTTCTATGAGATGATGTCAAGAATTATAAAGGTATTTCAGACGAATGTTGGAAGTGCAAAAGTAAAGAAGGGATCTTTTATCACTTATGGTGGACATGTAACCAAGCAAAGAAATATTGGAATGGATTCATAACCACAGAATTCACTTAATAACCGCAATGGTTCACTTTACAACTGTGGCAAAAACGGGGCGTGGCTCACTTGCTTAGAAATGTTGTCCTCAATTGTGGACTTAAGTTGAGGATTACCCGTACTGAATTTAAATTTTCAGAGACAGTTTGAGAGTTCCCATATCTCAACCTATCTCTGAAAGCCCAAGAATAAAGAAGAGTGAAACATTCGGCTTTATTCAGTAAGCGGAAGCCGCTAGCAAAACTTCCAAATATATGCTTTCTTTTGTGTTTCCTTTAACATTCATGGCATAAAAAGGAGAACAAAGCTGCAAGGGCTCAGCGTATTTATTTTAACCAGTCAAGCAAGGTTTTTTTCTTCTTCTGATGTATATGTTGCTTTGTAGATCAAGAAAGTAGAACCATTGGCATAATATGGAATGAGGAAGGAAGAGGACAAGAGAAATGTGAGCTGGCTGCACATTTTGTAAAGAGAACAACTCTGGCAGTAGGCAATATGTGAAGAGAGTCGTCTCATTTGGGAGAAAATTTAAGAAGGATATAACTGAGTTTGTTTTCTTGCCTTTGTTGTTCTTAACAGGAACCTAAAGGATTTCCAGGTTCATCCTGCTGGTCCCATTGGGCTATCTGAATTTCTGATATAATCCTCTTTCGGTTATTATGGTAATTATATTCTGAATTATCTCCCATATTACAGCTAGTTCAGAATGTACAAAATGGCTACTGATTGTTATCTACAATGGTTGTTGTTTGACAGACATTGACTGTTTTATTAGTTCATCGCTGATCCTTCAAGTTAGTCCAGTTCATCTAATGTAGGTTAATCAAGCTAGCCCTGGGTTGGACTAGTTTATGGCAAAAAGAGACTGAGTGGACCCTGATTTTATGCAAAACCAGGGTTTATTTGTCTATTACTTAAACAATGTAAAAGAGATTTTCTTGATATGAGACAAAGATGCATGCTTCTAATTCCACTTCCAACAAATAATTGTACATTCTTGTTATGAATTTTATCTCCTTGCCTGTCAGGAGATCTTCTAGCCCAACCCCCTCTTAGGCAGAAAACCCTATACTATTTCAGACAAATGATTGTCCAATCTCTTCTTAAAAACTTCCAGCGTTGGAGCATTCACAATTTCTGGAGGCACGTCTACTGGTTAATTGTTCTGTCAGGAAATTTCTTCTTAGTTCTAGGTTGCTTCTCTCCTTGATTAGTTTCCATCCGTTGCTTCTTGTGCTGCCTTCAGGTGCTTTGGAGAATAGGTTGATCCCACTCTTCCTTGTGGCAGCCCCTCAAACACTGCTATCATGTCAAGCCTTCTTTTCATTAAACTAGACATACCCAATTCCTGCAATGTTCTTTTTTACATTGTGGCGACCAAAGCTGGATGTAGTATTCTAAGTGTGGTATTACCAAACTATTATAAACAAAGAAGCACAACTAAGTCCTATCTCAAGTGCTAATCATTCATTGTAACCTTAATTGACCACTGAATCAAATTGGGACTTCCTCTTGGTTAGCCACTCCTGACCATAGGTTTGGCAAGGAGCTGGTCCTGAAAGATTTTTTAACGAGTTGTTAACCTAATCTTACGTAGCTTTTTCTCTGGTAATATTACACTGATAACTAGAGCATACAAAACATTTGCTAGACCAATACTCGAATACAGCTCATCAGTCTGGAACACACATTACATATCTGATATTAACACAGTTGAGAAAGTCCAGAAATATTTCACAAGAAGAGTTCTCCACTCCTCTACTCGTTGCAGAATACCTTATCCCACCAGACTCGAAATTCTAGACCTAGAAAACCTACAACTACGCCGCCTTCGGTCCGATCTGAGTATAGTATATAAAATCATACAGCTTCAACCATAACAACACAAGAGCAAACAATCGATACAAACTCAAGGTTAATCGTACCAAACTTGATTGCAGGAAATACAACTTCAGCAACAGAGTGCTCAATGTCTGGAATACTCTACCTGACTCTGTGGTTTCTTCCCCAAACCCCAAAAACTTTAACCTTAGACTTTCTGCTATTGACCTCACCCCTTTCCCAAGAGGTCTGTAGGGGGCGTGCATAAGCGCACCAACATGCCTACCGTCCCTGTCCTATTGTTTCTTTTATTTCTTTTAATTTTTCTTATAGGTATCCATGTATTCATAACTTTGTTTTTACTTATACCTATTACCTTGTAAGCAATTGACAAAAATAATAAATAAATAAATAAATAAATAAATAAAGTAACAGTTGGAAAATTATTAAGGAGAGAGCTATCCTGGATCTAGGAGACATTTCCTGGCAGAGAAGATAATCAGAGGAACGGCTTGTCTCCAGAAGCTGTAAATTCTCCATCACTGGAAGTGTTTAAGTAGAGACTGGAGAGCCACGTCTGGAATGTTATAGGGCAAGGGTCTTCAAACTTGGCAAGTTTAAGACTTGTGGGCTTCAACTCCCAGAATTCCTGAGCTAACATGACTAGAGGAGGAATTTTGGGATTTGAAGTCCACAAGTCTTAAACTTGTCATGTTCGAAGACCCCTGATATAGAGCCTCCTGCTCAAGCAGGGAGTTGGAGTAGAAGACTCCAAGATCCCTTCCAACTGTTAGACAAGGCAAAAAAAAAAAATATCTTTGCCCAGTTTATAACTAATGTCAAGAAACGAGTTCTCTGAAATGTAAAAAATGTTGGCAATGTGAACCTTGTGTTTATCACAGGGATTAAGAGGCTTTCCCTGAAGCCTAGGCTGGAGAGAACGGGTAGGGAAGGCGTTGCCTTCATGCTTTATCTGTACATTTCCTTTGATCTGATTGTGAAGTTGCGGTTGGGTTGCTTCACAATGATTAGGAAGAACCATGGCCAAGTCCAGTCAGGAAGCACCCTTTATGGGTAATTTTGAGCTAGTGGCTATGTGGTTTGTTATTCAAGGAAAACTAGGTGGAGTTACCTCATCCCATCTGCAGTGGCTGGGCTCATAGAGTCACTAAATGAAACCAAACAAACCATAGTATTGTTTCAATTGCACAGCCAAGCCCCAATAGATAAATCCCCAAAGCAAATACATGAAATTCACGAAACCAGATTATAACCTAGTGCAGAGGTCTCCAACCTTGGCAACTTTAAGACTTGTGGAGTTCAACTCCCAGAATTCTCCAGCCAAGGTTGGAGACCTCTGACCTAGTGCACATATTGAACTAAACTGTAATTAAAACAGGGACTGTTGTGCAAAAATTAGTAGGAGTCACACAACAAACTCAGCCATAAAACATGGTTTATAAAACAATGACAGGTTTCATAATATTGCCAAACCATAACTTATTATATATTTAGCAATCAAGGAGAGAAACAACTAAGGAGGAATTTCCTGAGAGAGAGAACAATTAACCAATGAAACTTGCCTCCAGAAGTTGTGTGTTTCCATCACTGGAGGATTTTAAAGAGAGATTGGATGGCCATTTATCCAGAATTGCATAGGGTTTCTTGCTTGAGCAGGGAGGTTAGACTAGAAATCCCTTCCAACTCTTTTTAATTCTGTTATTGTTATTCTGTTATTTCCTCCTTGTTGCATTAGCAAATACAGCTTGTTTATTTCTTCTGGCTCTTTCTGGAAATTGCACTCAAAACTTTTAGGGATCATCTGTGACCCTAAAAGGTCACTTTGCATGTTTCTGTCCAACAGGAAAGTCTAAAGATCAAGTAGGGAATAAACATCATCACAGGCAGACAAGAAAGACCATCCTACCCCAGAGTAGATCAAGAAAAAATGCATTTGGACTTGTCCACATCATTTGGACTTGAGGAGGGAGTCCTCAAGTGTCTTTTAAAAGTTGCACTTGTTTGACTTTGAAGGGGAGGGGGAACAAACTGCAAAATACATTTTGTCTCAACTATGTGTCTTCAAGCAAATAATGTGCAATCCGGATCTACCTCAGCAACCAAGTCAAGATGTCTTCAGCTGACTTCTGCTCTGGTTGAGGTTTAGCAATACAATTGCTCAACTGCTGCCTGCTGAAATGTTTGCTTCCTTTTTCCTTGCACAACGAGAGGTAGGGGAACAAAGCAAACATCTAAGAGATCCATGTTAGTTAATCCCAGAGAGCAGAACAAAAACAAAAACTGTGAAGCTCCCAAGAACAGTAATCGGTCAAGGTGATGGACCAGGAGTGGGAGACCCAAGTGAAGTTTACTCTCAATTGTGGGAGCTCCCTAAGTGACCTTGGTGTGGTGGAATGTCATCTGGATACCCAGGTGGGAGGGGCTGTCTCCCTGAGGGGAAAGAAGCAGCGGAGCTTGGAGTGTCTGGTAGGCAGGAAGAGGGTAAAGGTGGACCCTCCCTAGCAATTCACAGAGTATATCTATGGTTATGCCATTGTTAGTTGCTTTGGTCTGGCAAGATTGTGTCTATAGGTAAGATTAAAGACAAATATGAAGGTGAAAGTTCATTTTCCAAGCTTCAGCCTCATCCTACACTGCAGATATTCATCACAATTGCAAAGGCAAGTATGTCGAAGTGTCCGTCATCCAACTAAAGTTGTCTGGAGTTTGAGTCACGGTTACTGGGCTTATAAATCCAATTGCCATGACTCAACCTTCAGACAACAATAAACTACTTGGAAGTAACTCCACATGTCCTTCTTGGGCAGTCACTCTCTCTGACCCCAACATGGTGATTGTTGGAATAAAAGTAAGGTGAAGTCTGATTCTCCATTAGACCCTTGGATGGCCAGACAAAAAGCAGGCTATAAGCCTGATAAACAGATGAAATATGTGTATTTACAGGTTTTACATTGTTTACATAGAGTCAAACTATAGTGAAAGTGGCCCTGAGGTGTATTTTGCTCCTTGGGTCTACGTCATCTATTTGATTCCTGGATCCACCCTTATCTCCTTTCATATTGGAAGCATTATCATAAGGAAAAGATCTGCATTTTTTTTATCGTTCTCATTTCATTTGATAGAAGGTCAATCATTTTAATTTTGTCCACCTACCAACATTTCAATGAAATAGTAATGGAAGGAATGTGGGGAAATATCTTGTTTTTCATACCTCCAGTGGCAATAATGTAATTTAAGATTAGATTCTCTGGTACAGCTTATGCTTGTCCAGTTCTCAAAAACTGCTTGGACAAGCCCTGCAGGTTTCTTGGCAAGGATTTTCAGAAGCAGTCAAGGGTCATTGCTTTCTTCATAGTGCTGAGAAAAAGTGGCTGGCCCCAAATCACCCAGCTGGCTTTATGGGGGTAGAATTCAGTCTCCCAATTTCTAGCCTGGTGCCTTAACCACTATGTATCACATGTCTGTTATTAATAAGCAATGCAAATAAATCATTGTTCCATTCTTCTGTTCTAGGTTTACTGCTCAAAAAAGGCCCTTTTAAGAACGGCACAGCTCAGGAATATGATTTTTTATTTTTTATTAGTTTTCTCCATACTTCACATGCAGGTATAAGAAAACGCTGTAAATTAAAGCACTGCTGTACATTTGTGTCCTTCCTATGAAACAACCAATTTGTTTCGCAAGATCCTGTTTTATTCCTGTGTCCAGAGATGTTAAAGGTAGCACTTTAATGTAAAATTGAGAAAATTTAGAGAGCAGCTAGTTCACAGATTCCTTTTAAAATAAAAAAAAGATACACATTTCATTATGTGGTTATAAAAGAACAGTGTATTGGGGAAGAAACTGCAGGCACATATGATTACTGGAAGAGAAAGAAGAGACACAAATACAAGTTTGAATATTCCAACATATTCATTACATGATAATCTTGAGAAATTTAATGCAAGCTAGATTTTTTTTAAAAAGGCATTGGCAGTTCTCTCAGAGTTTTCTCTTTTGTGGTAAGAAACAAAGGAAACAGTTAGAATGTGAGGATTATGAACGGAAGATTTCTGGGTGTCATTTAAAATTCTGCAAATGACAAAAGCAATTGTTGCGTAACATCTTTGCTCAGACATAATCTTTGAGCTTCTGTTGGTTGACCCATGATACAAGGCCACTGAGTACATCAGCCATGAAATCAGTCATTGTATATGTATCAGATAAATGCTTTCTTTTAGGAGTGGAAACAAGTTATATTTTGTATAGGTCTTTGCACTAAGTTCATTGCTGGAATTATTTGATCTGGACAGAGAAGTGTCTTCCTATTGCCATCCTATACACAGCTGCCCAGCTTACTTGTGCTTGTGAAGCTACTGTTGAGAATATCAGTTGAAGAACACAACTTGTTCTGAAATTGTAAATTTCACCAAGATTGTCTCTGAAGTTGATTTACTTATAAGCTAGTGGTCAACCGTCATAGACCATACAGTAAAGCACACTATATATACATAGAATTTTGAAACCATTTGTTGTTTGGGCAGCAATTACTCAGCATAAAGTCACAGCAGATGGCAGTATCTAGCTACTGGTGATTTGAAGAAAGCTAAACAGCATTAGATCTGATCAAAAGTTGGGGAGATGAAAACCACAGCTCTAAAACGCACCAGGAAGTCAGAGCTAAACCAGATTGTGGTTTGAATAACATCCTCAGTTTGGTAGCTCTCATCATCGGTGATGACAATATATTATTCTGAGGAAACACCCTGATTTCCAAGGACTTCACTCTGGTCCAGCTAATAGTTTATAATTTAGTACTTGTTGAGAAAATCAACAAGGGGCTCCTGGTTCTTTTTTCTTCAGTCAGCTGCATGTGACTATAATTTTTTTGCACTGGTCTACAATTAATTTCCTTCTTTCTCTCCTTCTCCAGACTTAGTGCTTCCAATGGTTAACCATTCATGGTTCAGTTGACAACCAATTTCAAAACTGAATTGATCTTAGCCAACAGTTTGTCTGTCTATCTTTTTAGTTTAGTTTATTGTCATTGCAAGATCTATCTCTTTTAGTTTAGTTTATTGTCATTGCACATTGTAGAACTAGTATCTTTCATCGTTATCTATCATTAACTATTGAACAAAAATCTTGTGAAAACCCTAACTTTGGCCCTAAAAACATTCCATTTTAAATCGTTCTCCAAAGGGGCGATGGTCAGCCTCTCTCCAACTTTAGATTGAAAAGGGGTGTGTGTGTGGTTGGTCTTTTGTTTTGCTTCATAGCTGAAGACTCTGATGAACAGTTTCACAGCCAAACAAAAGGATCCTATTCTTGCTCAGGGTGTACTGAAGTCAGCTTTTTCCAGATGCAGTTGGGAGCCTGGGAGCCTGGTCAAAGCTCTCATTGTATTCTCAACACAAGCATTTGTGGGCGATTGGCACTAGCACGGTCACCAATAACCCGTCTTTGCACAGGAGCCAAAACCAAATGGGATGAAGCTGAATTCACTGTACTGTACTGAGGTTTACATGGCTGGCCAGCAACAGGTCTCTCCAATTTACTGTGCTTGAGCCAACAGTTTATATACCATCCGCTTATCTTAATCCTTACTAGCATTGATGATGTTACCTAGTTAGGGTAATGAAACGTCTGCAAGAAAACAACCAAGCTCAGAGAGCACCAAGGACCCCACATCCATCCATCATCTATCTATTTTTCTACCTTATCTATCCTATTTATCTATCCTTCTATCCATCCATCATATAATCTCTCTACGTATCTAATTCTAAGATAAAGGTTTCCCCTGTCCAGTTGTGTCTGAGTCTAGGGGGTGGTGTCCATCTCTGTTTCTTAGCTGAAGGAAGCCAGCATTGTTATCTTCCTATCAAAGTGGTACTATTTATCTACTCACACTTGCATGCTTTGGAACTTCTAGGTGGGCAGGAGCAGGGGCAAGTAATGGGAGCTCACCCTGTTGCATGGTGTTTGGGTATCAAACCCGGGCTATCAGCTTTCAGCTGACAAAATGGCTCAGCATCTTTAACAACTGAGCTATCATGGCCCCATCTCTCTCTCTCTCTTCTATCTATCTATCTATCTATCTATCTATCTATCTATCTATCTATCTATCTATCTATCTATCTATCTATCACCTTTGTTTCCTATGCCATTCATCTGGTAAACTTGCAAGATTCATTTTTGTCACCATGTATACATCCGAATTAGACTGTATTGTTTCTCTGTGTCATATAATGTATGTGGGTATATGCATAATTTTGTATTTATTTATTTTGTCATGTTTATGCAGTGTATATTGGAGATGGTGACCCTTTGAGAGCTGTATGCAACACAATTTCATTTTAATATGTGCCGATTAGTGTACATTTAAAGTAACAATACATTCTATTCTATTCTATTCTATTCTACTATACCCTATATTATTCTATTCTGTTCTATTCCTATTCCATTCTGTCAAATTTAGAATCCACCCATCTTGCTCACATAAAATCTGCGCATAAGAGGTAAGGACAGTTAAAAATCCATCCTTAAATGTGAATGAAAAGTCTGGGAGCTGCCTTCAGGATGCTAACCAGCCCCACCGGGTGGTTCTTCTGAGCTCCCCATGAAGCCACAGAGCCACATTTTATGCCGAAGGCCAGGCAAGGGCCAGGTTGGATCAGCCAGGCAGATCCTATGTGAGACGGTCAGCTTTATTAATGCCACTAATGATCGTTAATCCCCCTCCTTTTTTTTCCAGTAGCTATAAGGTGAAATACCAGTTCATTCCACCTTCATTCGCCTACCTAACTGCTGCATCCACACGCTCCAGACCCTGCTTGAATGCACAGAGGCTATTTTAGCTGGGCAGCTTTTTTTTTTGCAAGCCGAAGGGGCGCGCAGCTGGAACCCAGGCCGTCTTAAGGACCCCCCCGCGCCCCCTCCAAAGCCTTCCCCCGACTACTGCATCCGTCTTTTCCCTTCCCTCGGCGCTGCTCCTGCTGCTGCGGTCTCGCTCTCCTGAAGCTTTTCTGAACCCAGGCCCCTAATAAACAGGTCCACCAACAAAGGACGGGCCTGCCTTCGTGTCTCCTCCAAGCCGGGGTGCAAAGGCAGCCTCCCAGAAGAGCCAGCCCACCCCCTCCTTCCCCGTGGGGCAGGGGAGAACCCAGGCAGGCGCCCACCGAGCACACACCCCTGGGATGGTTGCCCAAGAGCCGGAGGAGACCAGTCCATCTCGGGAGTTTTGCAACAGCCCGGCCCAGTCCCGCCTCCTCCGAAGCTGCGGGGACACCCCCCCCAACCCCGCCCCACCAAGTCCGTCCCGCCGCGGCGGCGGCCATCATCGCCCCCCCTCCCGTCCCGCCAGGCTGCAAGCGAGCGACTGGCCCCGCCCCCTCCCACTGGAGCGCGCGCGGGGCGTGGCCGGCTAGCCGAGCCGGACGGTGGGCGTGGCCAGCGGCCTGAGGCGTCGCGGCCCGCCGGTCACATGACGCGCCGCCATTTTGTCTGGCGCGGGCGCGGGCCTCTGAGGTGAGGAGGCAGCGGCGGCGGCGGCGGCGTAGACAGGCCGGACGGGGCGGAGGTCTGGCCGGACGGGAGCCGCGTTGACGTCGTCGTCGCCCGCGAGAGAGAGAGAGAAAGAGAGAGAGAAGGAAGAGAGGCCAAGGAGGGAAGCGGACAGGGCCTTCCCTCGGCTCAGCCTGGGCTGCACACGGCGGCTGGGCCGGGCTTGGCGGCGCTCCGCCCCGCGGCCTGCCTGCCGCCGCCGCCGCCGCCGCTCCTCCTCCTCCTGCTGCTGCTGCCGCCCTGCGCCGCTGCTGAGGGCCGTCGGGGAAGTCCTCCGCTGCTGAGGGGCCGCCGGAGCCGAGCTGGGCAGGGAGCGCCGCCGCCGCCGCCGTCATGTCGGGCCAGTCGATTACCGACCGGATCACGGCGGCGCAGCACAGCGTCACCGGCTCGGCCATCGCTAAGGCCGTTTGCAAGGCCACCACCCACGAAGTCATGGGCCCCAAGAAGAAGCACCTCGACTGTGAGTGCGGGGGGTGGGGGGGATAGCGGCTGCCGAACACGCGTGTGCATTCCGACGTTCCTCCCGCGCTCTCTACCCCGTGCCGGGGGACTCAGTGCCGGGTTCCATAGATTGTCCCCAGGGTGGGGTGGCGGCTCGTCCTGACCGGACTAACCAGGGTTTAGTCAGGCCCCGGCGGCCGGGTTTCTGCTGCGTTCGGGCCCCTGTCCAGAACAATGGGGGCTTGGGCGGTGTGGGGAGGGGTGTTTCTGGGGAATCTGTGCTTGGGCAGCCCCCTCCCAAGTGGGCCAAGTTGGGTAAAATGGGTTCATGGCTGGGCTGCAGGGACTGACAGAATGGCTTGGATGGAGCGTCAAACCCAATTCTCCAGCGTTGCAGGAAGGATTCAGATTGAGTGTGCGAAGGGCAGAGAGGATTTTATTTTCCTCTTTTTACTCACCCCTGGAAGAGTAAAGCCCTTCTCCTTTGGTCAGATGGTGAGGGTTCCCCCTGTTGCAATGACCTGCCACTCTTTTTTTGTAAGCTGGCACCTGTAACCCCGCCTGGCCTGGCTTGTTGGCACGCTGGCTTGTTGGCATCCCTTCCTTGGGCTGCCTTGTCAATTGCAGGATAGGATCTCTATTGTAGCAACTGTCAGAAAAGTATCTGGGTATGGAGCTATATACACACTAGGCCATCTTTTCAGATCCAAATCACAACGTGTCATATTTAGATTCTTTTAGCTCTGCCTCTACTCACCTACCTTGGGAAGTACTGTAAGCCTTAGGCAGAAGGCTTTATTTTAATTGTCAGCTAAAGGAAAAGGTGGAAGGAAGGAAGCATGGGGTGATAAAGACTCTGCCTGGAGTCCTGAAGAACTGATACCCAGGTATTGAGGATCAGATGATGCTCTGGGTTAGATGGAAAAATCAATAGCTTTGGGTTAATCAGATAGCTTCCAGTCCTTATCTTTCTTGGATGAGCAGGTGCAAAGGTGACCAGCAAGACTACTTCACAACTGGGGACAACAGAAGAGGTGCAATTTGCCAGGCAAGGTTGATTAGATTTGCTGAAGCCACTTTTGGTATAAAACTCTGAGAAAGCAGGATTAAACAAATGAGTTGTTACCACTTTGATGAGTCCTGACCGGTCATAAGAGAAGGTTAAAGAGAAGGTGTGAATCAAGTTAAATGTTTCTGTCTTATGGATCGGTCGTATTCTGCTGCCCTTTAGGAGAACAGCTATCTGTGTTAGATTAATGGGGGTGGTAAATTGCTGTTTTAACTTTTGTTTAAAAAAAGCAAACACCAAAATATATATAACAGAGCAACAGTTTTATTTACCGAGTTTCTTTGTTTCCTCCCATCACTTTGTGGTGCAAATAAGCATGCCTCTTCCAAGTAACTCAGTTTTAAAATATGTCTTCTGTAAGACATCAAGTAAGCAAGTCAAGTAACTCTTACTATAATGCAACTGCTTCCAAATAAAGGACATTCTTGACCTAATGATCTGAGGTCTAAAGCCTTCTATTAACGTGTCAACCAGATAAGATAAGGCAGTGTGGTTCTTGGCTTTCAGAGCTCATCGGTATAAATTTAGTCATTCAGCCTTGCTTTTTATATAGTGGTTAAAAATGGCCTTCTTGGAACAAGAGTTTTTATTTTATGCTAGAAAATTGCAGGAGAAAGTAAATTTTTTGGAATCAAGATGGAATTACTAAAAGGCATTATTATAGCAATAGCACTTAGACTTATATACCACTTTATGGGGCTTTACAGCCCTATCTAAGTGGTTTACAGAGTCAGAAGATTGCCCGCAACATTTTTGGGTCCTCATTTTACTCATTTTATCCACCTCAGAAGGATGGAAGGCTGAGTCAACCTTTAAATAGATGCACAGTCAATCAGATATTTTGTGTTTTTCCCCAGGACCCAGTATGATAGACATATGTTGTTTAATAATATTAAAGTTTATATCACAAGATGTAGACTGTTCCAAATAAATCTGCCATTGGCAATTCTGATTGTGATTTTGTGAATGATGTTGGTATTCAAGTGATGTTCCAGATGTTTGGCACCTAAGTCACCTATTGGTACTGTCTTCACTTTGCCATAGTCCTTTATTTTGATCTGCAACTTTTTTTGTATTTTGGGATTTTTCTCCAGTTTCTTTCTCTTGCTATGTCCAGGTACTGTCAGGTCCACTATTCGGACTTTTTTTTAGTCTTAGCAATTGTTAAGCCTTGTGTGGCATATGCTTATCTCTCCCAGAGCTCTTCGGCTTTTTCATTTTCTATTACTTCTTCTACTTCGTGTCACCAGTTCTTCGAGGCAAGTAGTATTTCTGGCAGATATTCCAATGCACCGTTGTTGCTAGCTTTCTTATTCTGTTATTTGTAACAAATCTGAGTGATCTTGCATTATTTTATTATAGTTCGTTGCAGTCAGCTACATATTTATACTGGATTTGGCATTTTTATCAATCTATCACTATTTATTTTTTTAAAGTTTCATTCTGGTTGCTTTCATGCAGTTATTTTGATGGCATTAAGAAAGTGGCTTAACTTTGCTTTAATCCAGAATGTTTTTGTTTGTTTCCAAATGTAGCCAACAGCCTGGGATTCTCTCCTTGGCTCCATTCAAATGCTAACTGGGGCCAACGCTGCTTAGCTTCTAGGATTAAGCAAGGACAGCTAGTAAGCCAAAAAGATCTAAGCCCAATTATATTACTTTGCAATTTAGTAAGCAACACAGATAATAAATTATTGACTAATCAGGAATCTTATAGTTGCTCTTTGGAATTACACTGATATTAAATGCAGTCCCAGAGCATGTACTTTTATTGAATCTTTCACTGTTCCTTTCTGTATTTTCCTGTTATAATGGAGCAAAAATTATAGTGCAGCATTAAGTTTTCATCACTTCAACTTTCTAAGTAAGTATTCATTTCATAGTACAAAAGATGTCATTCTCATTTTTTATTCTGCAAAAAGGCACATTGCTAAAAACATTTACTTCTATTCTTAGATGTTGCACATAGAAATATGTACACTTTTATTTGTATTTATTTAAGGCTTACATTTCTTTTGAGACAATACTACCTGTTCTATACTCTTCTAGCAACAAGTTTACTTTGTCGCTAAAGCATGTGTGCATCCCTCATCTGCAGTTGGAATTAGCAGTGCTAATATGAGATTGTCATTTCCTAACCTTTCAGCCTGCCTGACTGTTGCTGACTGAATTGTGGTTATTGTAATAGAAGATGCTGGGGAAAAAACCGTTTGACAAATAGGTGCATTATTTACTCTGAACTATATCTAAGCCATACATGCTAATGTTTATTAACTTTCAGAGAGGTAACAGAGATCATTGTTGTTTAGTTCTAGAAGGATAATTGTTATAGGAGCAGCAAAATCTTGTGGTTTATCACTTCTTCAAATTCTCAAACTTGCGTGGATATTTGATCTCTAGTAACTACAGTCCCAAGATATTTTTCATTTATAGTGTGCAGAGATTTTGTATGTCTTCTGGTTTTTACTTCCTGTTCAGATGTCAGCTTATAATCAGTAAACTCAATTGTATAAGGAAGTTAGAAAGTGAACAACAGGATAAGGTTGCTCAATAACATTGAAAATAACTATATTTTTAAAAAGAAAATAGATTTAATCTATTGCAGCACACACAGTTCAAATTAGTTCCACTACATTCATTTAAGAATTATATCTGTGTCATAGTGCAAAGAAAGAATTAAATTCAAGAAGGCATGTGAAATGCTTGTTTGGTTTTTGTTCAGCATGGTAGGAAAAATCTATACCATGCTGCTAAATTCACCATTTCTTTTGTTTGGAAAATGTCTTATTTAATGGTGAGAATGTACGGTAAGCTGATTTGATGTTGAATGACATCATTGGATGTTCATAGTACAAAAAGGTTAACAAATGTTGCCATGCTGGGTTCCTATACATACTATATATACTTACGTTTAAAAAATGTCCTGTACTGCTGCTTTTGTTGTCTTGAATTCCTTTTGCAGCACAGGGATAGAATAATATATATATATATATTTAAAAAGCATTGTCGGTGCTGCATTTAAATTTTTCCCCTTCTCTGTGTTCTTGCACCTAACAGTGGCTAAGATTTACAAACATTCCTTCCTTCTTCAATTTTTTATGGCAATAAAGATTATTAAAATAACATATTGGAGGACAAATGAAAAGTAATATAATTTAAGAGCAGAAAGTATATTTCAATCAGAAGACAAACAAAATTCAGAATGCTCCTGTTCAATTCATTCAGGTCATAGACTTTTAGATCATATACTAGCTCTCGTACACATTAAGTATTGCTTCTGCATATTACATGTGCATTGATTTAAAGCTAGGAATTAATTATTTATAGCAGGGGCAAAAGTCTGATTAAACTGACTATAGTGTCCCAATATTGACTGTTGCATTTCCTAGTCGGTCGTTCACACTAGTTGCTTTAAATTACTTTATATGTTGTTTCATTCTTGCCTCTTCGTTGCACTGTTTACATTTCAAGCTATCAGTTTTCCCTAGGATTAGTATCCCAGCATTAATTATGAAAATATAGAAGCCAGTAGTGTAAGCATGTATTTGTTAAACAAATTGTATTATGATTCAGTATAGTGATAAATCACAGTGGCTCCATTTGCATATTGTATGAGGCCAAACCAAATTAATTAGGTTATGTCTTACATGATATATGTAAACCCATCCATTAGGTGGGTTTACATATCATACTAATGCATAATGTGGTTTCTTAGCATTTCAATTGTGCAAACCCTGACATTGTCATTTGGCACAATATAGGAATTTAATTACTGTGGCTCAGCTGAAGATGGCTCAGCAAAGAATAAAATAACAATACCATAATGTGCTTTATATCGCAGAGTGTCTGTTACCTCTCAGTTTGAGAGATTTAGAGCATTTATGTTTATAATATGATAAATATGCAAATAAACACTCAAACTAGTGTTGAGTGCTTGCTTTTAGGATCATTGCTCAGGCATGTTAATTTTTCCTTCCTAGCCACTCTAGAACTTAAAAAAAAAACAGCTATTCTTATAACTGCTACTTGTAAATTGTTTATTCCTACATAGAAAACTATTGTAAACCATAATCCCCCCCAGACACAGCCCCATCCTTTCAGTGTATAACAATGACTGCTCATTTTAAAGGTTAAGAGTGTACATGTGCGTGTCTATCTTTCTAGCTCTGTTAGAAAGTGTGTTATTCTTAGAATAAGCATTTTAGTACCCAGTCATAGCTTTTCTGAGTATTTCTCCACATTGTCAGCAGTTCTCAGTTTAATTCCTGGCAAGATCAGAAATGAGTATTTATTATGATCTCTAAAACTTCTCTAGAAATTAAGGTGATCTATTTTGACCTCTTCTTATATATGATGTAAATGTTTCAGGAGCCTTGGAATCTCACAGAACTGTTATTTTTATTTTAATCAGTACTTACCTATTTTATGGCTATCTATTAACTATTGCTCGCTAAACCATATATGGTTTGGTATTCACCTGCCTTACCACAATATTTCAATATAGTATGGCAGTTAAAATGCTTACTAGAGTCAAATCAGCAAATCCCCTTACGTTGCTGTGGGTGGCAATGATATTTCTACTTTAATATTAAATAGAATTATAAAATTTTGCATCTTTCAAAAAAATGATGCACCTTGAATCTACTTTGGTCTGTTTCCAATAATATATGAGATGTGTGTGTAAAGATGGACACATAATTATCAAACTTGCCTTTTCTGCAGATGTGCAGAGTGACCTACATAAATATTCTAATTTTTTCCTTCAGCACAACCTTGTGAGATAGATTTGACTAAGAGATAGTGGCTATGTTTGATCTGAGCTATGGTTTACTAATTAACCTTTCTGGATTTTTGCGCACACTGAGCCAGAAATTAAGTACCAGCCTGGATTCACACAACATACTAGGCTAAAAACCTGGCTGACCAGTCAGTGATTCAAGCAGCAGTGCAGACATAGCCAATGACTGGCCCATAATGACCCAGTGAACTTGTCCAGTTGAAGGTTGCAAAACTGTTCAGAAATCATGTGATGCAGGAATGCAGTTCAGGCTAGCTGTCATGTTCTAGATAGGCATTTATCAGTTTCTTATCTGCTAGATGTGAAGTTGTTCACTCATCAATAATCGATTTTCAGTACAGAAGGTTTTGTAGCTTTCCTATTGTGATTGTGAATATTGGGCAATTATGTTGATTTATTATAACAACATTCTTGCTGGCTGTTTATCTTCATTTGTCAATAGTGGCTTTAGCTGCACAACACAAATTTTTAAACCGTTTTTTAAAAATAGTAATTGATAGTTCTCATTCTGTAGATTGCTTTACGCTTGAGAATAAAAGCTTGAATTGATTCAATATCAAATCAGCCTGCTTCACTCTAGTGCAGGCAGTGCCAACCAGCATGTTCTAAGTGGATCAAGACTAGAGGATAGCTTAATATTATGAGCCAGCTGCTGAACATCAACACCAGCAATACTGTATCTGGGGATATAGTTACCACACTTCCTAGGCAGTGAGTGTGGTAGACTTGCCACTTATTGTGATGTATTGCTCCTATTCTACGTGTATTGGGTTTTGCAAGCGATAGTGATAGTCCCTAAACATTCGTTATACCTTGGGATTGTCAGTAGTCTGCGGATTTATAGCTTGCATTTGATGATAGAGGAAATCAGAATTGGGTCATATCTTTAGGTAGGCATGCTGGGACAGGGAAACCACTAGATTCCTTTTGAAAACAGGTTAAGAGCACCTCTCATGTGGATTCGGAGTCACTACTCCTTTGTGACGTTGAGGGCATGGCTGACTTAGGTTGCCCAGTTTTGCATTTGCAGAGTGCTGAATCTTGTTCCTTCTTGAAAACACATCACAATCAATGAATTAGGGTTCATACTTCATATTTTTCACCATCATTTCATGGTTCTGTGCCTATTAACCATTAATATAAGCCTCCATTCTCACTTAATTGCTTCATTGATTTTCCCCCCTAAGGTTTAGCTTCAGTCTAGCATGTGGATGATTGTTACTAAAAGTCCATCGAGGCAACAGATATAAAATGTATAGCAATGGACAATCTTTGTGAAAAAGACAGAAAACACCCAGTGAATCAAAATCTTGGAAAGAAAAGAGATTCCTTACTGGTTGCAGAAATCTGTGTTCTAGAAAAATTTATCAGGACTTTTTGGATTTTTGGATTGAGACGTAAGAGGCAGCAATTCATAAAAATGCTGTTTTAATGCAGCTTATTATAATTCACAAAGCAGTACAAAATTATCATTGTAATGCAAACAAATACTATGGTATCTGAAATGAATGGAGTGAATTACATTGCTTGTTATTGCAGTAGGGATACTGTATTTCCCCCCCTAAAGTCCAGTTTGCACATCTAGGGAAAATGAAGGAATGCAGTATATATAGAAAACAGTGATATGCTGGGAAATCCAATTGGCCACTTTGAATAACCACAGTATTCATATAATCAGCATCTAATTGATGGTCCTTCATGAATAGAGGGAAAAATTTCAGCTATTACTTTACAGTTTGGCACTATAATTTAGAGTATGAACAAAATCATAGCTATCAAACAGTGGTTATCTTTTCTCATTTGTGGTCTTGAAGTGCCGAACAAAAGGCTCAAACTCCAATTTGTTGGGATTTTGTGCAGATCAGTAACGTATATTTAAAATATATTATAATACAGTGAAATAATATATTTTAATGTATTTATTAAAGTACATAAGGTTCTGAATTAACTACTGTTTTTCTTGTGCAGAATTTTTTTCCTATGTTTGCTTTGAGCATTTCATCCTGTATCAACTACATCAACTGCATCATGGAGATGAGTGATCAACTACACGGATATAGTTTCTTGTTCCAGATATATGTATGTGAATGAATTGAACGTAACACTTCCGAAGGATAGGCTAAATTCAAAGTAGACTGAGAGTTGGAAAGAGATGGAAGGGCTTGTATTTGTATATTGATCCCTGAAGATTAGGAGTTAAGGGAAGGAGTGGCTGATACTTTGATAGTCTACAGAAATTCTTTATTGAGCTTTGCCCTCTGTGGCTATCATGGACTCTCCTAGCCTGATTGAAGAACATTTGGAGGGCATCAGTGGGCCTTTGCTTTCTCTGAAGGACAGGAATATTATCACTCATCTCCATGATGCAGACTTGCCCTTAGATGGTGAAGAATTACTGAACCTGCTATGCGGGGTCATGTTGATAAGCTATCTGCAGAACATGGTCAAAGATTAAGTTCGTCTGCATCTACATTTTGGGCGGGACCATTTGCAGAAATGAAGTATTTAATTATTGTATTACCCAGTTACTGAGTTGGCAGGCTATTCCTTTGTGATTTCCCAGGAACAGCTATATCAAGAAAATGGAAGAAGGAAGTTGTGGTGTGGAAAATTAAGTAGGAAATTTCTAGGGAAATGGTTACTTTTAGAGGCCTGAGCAAATTGGGAATATTTGAGCGTGGGTGGTACAGGCTTGGCCACACAAAAGGAAGAAAGAGAAATGAAATCAGGGTGATGTTTATTGTTTCAGAAGAATGCAAAATTTGAATGCTTGCCTATTCTGCTTGTTCATGGTGACAAAAATTCTAGATGAGGAAAAGTGTTACAATAGGTTGTTTTACAACCTGAATCATTTGAAGAAAATGGGGAATATAGGATAGCAAGGGAAAGATGGGAGGTTTTCTAACGTTCTTCATGCCTGCTCAGGTTCCAGTAAAAATGCTAACTGGATCTTAACTTGACTGCAGGACTTGGAACACCAAACATTTGCTCTGCTATCACATTGCCTGTCTGTTCGTTCTCGATATGCTACTAGGAAGAAATCTTAGCTGTAAATCTTAGGGCCAATCTTCTTCTAAATTCATTTTCTGTTCATGTTTCTCCGCTGGTTTATCATACTATATGCTCTCTCTCCTCATCCTTGTCTTTCATTTAAGAAGTAACGTTATTATTCTTATTTTTGCTATAAAATAGTTTGTTAGGCCAATTTTACATTATTCCAAGATAAGATCTTTATAAACTAACAAATATTTATAAAGGAATAGTTTTTTTTTTAAAAAAATAATGCTATAATTTGTTTGAATTTAAAGTGGCTGATTTTTCTGTAACAAGCTGATGTTTATGTGTGAAATGATTGTAGAAAATCCAGCACTATTTGTATTTTCTCACTGCTTGTATAACCAGTGAAGCTTGGGGCTGTGCTATTTCTCTGCACATGTCTTTCAAACCTGCCCAATTGCTTCTCATAATATTTTTCTTTATTTTTTTTTAGTACATTCAGAATGTTGGTGAATAATAATCCAAGAGTCTTGAAGTATTGGAAGAGACTCCAGTCTCTGTCCCGCCCTCCAGTTTTGGCCAGATACATTATTTTAGACTTTTGTCTACGTGTCAGTAACGATATACTCTATTTCTAATCCTGTCAGGTTCTGTTTTGGTAAAACTTTTCTTTTAGATGTATACATCAGTTCCTGTTTGTAAAGGATGGATAGAAGTATCTGCTTGATTCAGCAAGTGTCATTTTTATCAGATAACCAAAATGACGCTGCAAAAGTTGCTTGATACTAAAGATGTGGAATCATAATGAAACATTTAGAAAGTGTTTAGTGTAATTTCACATACATTAACTTTCTCCAGTTAATGTGTGAAAGGTAAAGAATACAGGTAGTCCTTGTTTAGCTATCACAATCGGGAGAGGCAATTCGATTGTTAAGCAAAGCAGTCACTAAGTGAAACTACAACTGCCTTTGATGTTGCTTCAGCTTTTCTTTGCTTTACAGACCTGGAAAGGTCATAACTACGAGGAATGATCTTACAGTTATTTTTCCACACTGTTTTAACTGCTGAATGAGGCCTACTTGTAGTTGGGAATATGAGTGTGAAGTTTAGAATTCCAGAATACTCTTGAACATATCCTCTTTTTGAATTTTATATCAATATGAAAAATCACCTTGTGGTGAGACTGGTGACAAGCAAATTTGATAAATATTTATTAAAACATCTTGTTTCTTGAATTTCAGATTTAATTCAATGCACAAATGAGATGAATGTGAATATTCCACAGTTAGCAGATACGCTTTTTGAGAGGACGGCAAACAGTAGCTGGGTAGTAGTATTCAAAGCTCTAATTACAACGCACCACCTCATGATGTATGGAAATGAGGTAAGAAAGCAGCATTTTGCAGTACGGAGTTTCATTTCAAAATGGGAGGGGTTTGAGAATAAATAAATGCCTGGTGAATTTCTAAAGGACAAGTATGGCAGAGACATCAAGAACCTCATAAGTAGCTCCTTATTAGAAAGCAAATAGTGGCATATAAAGTTACTTTATTAGTTTCTTCTTCTTCCACTCTTACCATGCAAAAATGTCTCCCCTTGATTTGAAAAACAGAGTGTTATTTGCTTTACAGGAGACTAGTTTTTACAGGATCGAGACCATCCTGCCCAGATAAATATGGCAGATTTTCCTGTAGGGATTTATAGTGTTATGAAAGAAGTCATGAAGTCATGAACGAAGCTAATAGAATGGAAACTAAAGCTATAATAAAATCCCATATCTTACAATTAAAAGAATCCCAAAGGACAATGAGATAATAACTTGTTAGTTGTATCACCTTGCAGTGATTAAAGCATTAAGAGTAGAATGTCTTTGCCTTCTTCTAGCTCTATTTTCCTATTATGTATAGATGGAAATCTTGCTTAGTTGTCATGAGAATAATCTCAGAATAGTATGTATGTCTTCTTTATAACCATGATATATGAAATGCATGCAGAATGAGCAATGTGCAGTTCAGTTTTGCTTTAAATGGTAATTTATGTCTGTTTTTCACAGTTACAATCTTTACAGCATCCCCATGATCATGTGATCAAAATTCAGATGCTTGGCAACTGGTTCATAGTTACGACCGTTGCAGTGTCCTGGGGTTATGTGATCACTTTTTTTGCAACCTTCTGACTGGCAAAGTCAATGGGAAAGCCAGATTCACTTAACAAAGAGGTTACTAATTTATCAACTGCAGTGATTCACTTAACAACTGTGGCAAGAAATGTTGTAAAATGGGGCAAAACTCACTGAACAAATTCTCACTTCACAACATAAATTTTGGGCTCAGTTGTGGTTGTAACTTGAGGATTATCTTTATTTCATGTGTCACCCATGCACTTGCTTAGAAATTAGCAATATAAAATATTTCTATAGAAAAATAATCTGCAGAAAGATAATAAAGATAATCTGAATTCTGATTCATTTCTTCACAGCGCTTTATTCAATACTTGGCATCTCGAAATACATTATTTAATCTCAACAACTATCTGGATAAAAGTGCCATGCAGGGTAAGGATTCTTTTTCTTTTAAAAATAAGTTTGAATTTATATATTCTATATTTAAATTGAATCATATTTGATTTGCCTATTATGTTTCTTTATCTTGGTGAGATTTTTGTTATTGATAATGAAAACAGTGATTCCTCAGATGATTGGGGCTTTAAAAGTGAGCATTGAATTTGCAATGGTCAAATCTTGTAACTGTCAAACTCCTGGCCCACGGGCTGGATGCGTCATGTGCTGCCCATGCTCACGCCTGGTTTAGCAAAAGGGGGGGGGGATCCCCATATATCACGTGACACTGCCATGACAACATGAGTTTGACACCCTTGTTCTAACTTGAGGAAAGGATTTTTTAGGTCCAGGCACAGCATCCTTCCATCATAGAATACCTTTATTGTCATTGCATTCTACAAATACAATGAATACAGTCATTGCTATTACCTCTCACATATGCCAACATTCTCCTTGGGAAATTGAGACAATTCAACATCTTTTTACTGTAGCTTTTATAAGGATCTTCAAAAGGACATGATAATCCCTGTTTTACTACTAAGGGGCACCTGGGGAACAGACAGTTTTTATGCTTACTTTTTACTTTGCAGTTTCAATCTGTGAAACCACCTATGCACTAGATAAAATTTATTGTAGTAGCAGTTCAATTGAGGCAACAATTAACATGAAACATGTCTTTTGCTTTTTAGCTGATGGATTTTATTTGTATATTGCTGATCTCTATAAATAATTTGTTTTGAATTGTAAGCAACTTGTCAGAGTGTCAGTTACAAAAATACCAGCCTATTGATGATTTACAAGCTGAATGAGGACATAAATTGTTCTAAAATAACTCCTCATAGGGTTGTTGGCTTTTATTTAACGAGGTAATACTGCCATTCATAGAGACTACATCAATTAGGTAGTACCAAGAGGTTTACAAGTTTGAAGCAGTTGGAAGATGGATATTTCAAGGAATTGGAATTAATTTGGATCCCAGTACATCCAGAAGAATTGTTATAAGAAGGCTTTGGAGGGAATATGAATATGGCTCTGTGAAAGGGGAAGGGATGACCATGAAACAGACAGATAAGTTTCTTGGAACCTCTATAGATAAAGAGAGGACAGAAGAACTCCCACACGTGCTCTGAATGGCTACTTCTTGTCAGGAGATTATAGGACAATAGTTTCCTGTGAGTGTGAGCTATCAGGAAACAATGGTGTTAGCCATCATGCTTGCAACTGCAATGGAGATTTTTAAAGGGCACTCAGCAAAGCTCAATTTCTAATCGATTTCAGAAATTGCTTATTAGCTACTTCTGAACTATTACAGATCTTTACAATGTCTACCTTTAATTCTGAACGAAAGAACATTTTAATTGTAAGCTTAAGAATTTAAAGAATTTGAAAGAAATAGCAAAAAAAACTCAATAAGATTTTGATCTTTAAAAGTTATGAACCGACTAAGAAGAACAGATAAATTTGGAATATTGAAATTTTTATAACAATATTTTAGAATTAATTATGAAGAATACACCTCCTGGAAAACAGATCCAGTTTTGGTTTTTACAAGATTAACATAAAGAATTTCATGATTTCAACAACTGTACACTAGAACAAACTAAAGATTTGGGCTATAGGAAAGACACGTAGGTTTTCAAGATAGTGGAAAACATAATAAAATTGAAATACTGAAGGAAACTTTTGAAGAATGAAAAGGTGAAGAGAACAATTTAGGAAAGGATGTTTCACTTGAGCTACAAAAGAAATTTGTTCAGGTTTTAAAGTTTAAAAGGGAAGTGCAAATGACAAAACGAGAGCGACTTGAATATTGGATTTACAGAAGAGGCTTCTTAAAGATTTGAAGTACTCCGTGTAGCGGGACAAAGAAGAAATTTAGAGAAATCAAATTCTATGACAATATTTGAATGAACTAAAGATAAAACTGTTAGAAGTGAAAGGAATTAATATAAAGTTGGTTTATTTGATTAAGGTTAAAATACAATATTTTGTTACTCATGGCTATCTTTTATGAACTTTGTGCTGACACCAGGATTAAAAAGATGGTTCTTTATATATTTGTTTATAGTTAAGATATAGGATGAAGAAATAAATGTAACTTTAGAAAGGATGGAAGAGTTAAGTTCGTTTATACTTGTGATGAAGTTGTAACACAAGTTTTTAATGTTTCTTTTTCTTTATTCTGAAATCTATTTTCCTTGCACTTTTTATTGCCAATTGCTCTCCTTTCTTTTTGCATTGTATTGTGTTATATCTGGCTATTATAGTAAAAAAAATCTGAATTATTTTTAACACAAAAACTTATAAGAATGTAAAAATAAAAAATGCCTAACTGAACATTTCTTTATTTTTAGGCTATGATATGTCTACATTCATCAGACGATATAGCAGATACTTGAATGAAAAAGCACTTTCTTATAGACTTGTAGCAGTTGATTTCACCAAAATGAAAAGAGGGTAAGAGTCATTTAGATTATCATGCTGTTGTATTTGGAGGTCAGATGTTGAGTGGAACCAGCTTAAAAGAAATACTGTACATAGAGAAAACAAAGATCCAAATTGCTACATCAATTTAAAGTATTTACAATACTGTTTTCAGTTAACCTTTTCTGCATTATGAAGATAGGTATAACATTAATAGGAAATGTTCTTTAAAGATATTCAATAATGTGATTTGAAAATTGAAAAAAAACCTTTTCCTTGCCTATTTGTCTACTTGATTTCAGAAGTCATACTCATGTACATATGCAGAAAGGAGCAGTTTTAGTAGACTCTGACACATAGGGTGCAATCTTGTTGCACTGCCCGCATTATTCTGATAAACATTTCCAATATATTTTCCATTATGTCTTTGAAGGATTGATGGTGTGATGAGGACAATGAATACTGAAAAACTTTTGAAAACCCTGCCAATTATTCAGAATCAGTTGGATGCACTTCTTGATTTTGATGTAAGCCTAGGAATTGCTCTTTACTGCTAAAAAACTTATCCAAGGGAAGGAGGGAATGTTTTTATTCCCTCATGTTTTAAGTCTTTTCATTTCCCCCATTTTCTGTGCAGGCAAACCCAAATGAACTAACCAATGGAGTTATCAATGCTGCCTTCATGCTCCTCTTTAAAGATTCCATTAGGCTTTTTGCAGCCTATAACGAGGGGATCATTAACCTACTAGGTATGTGAAATAAAAATAATTTAAAATGGAGACGTGTAAATATACGTATGTGGTTTTCTAAACATTTTCCATCACTCCTTTATATTCTATTTTGTTTCTTCATATTCAATTTAAAATATTTTAAATATTTTTGCTTATGCTCTGTTGCATTATTTCCAACATCCGCATATAACTTCCTCTGCCTTATATCCGTAATATGTTAGAAATTGCTTTAAAAAAACCACTACTATTGTACAGCTTTGACCAGCTGGGATGTTGAAGTGTCCCATAGCACTTCAGCAGCTTAACTAGTTCTCAGGGAACACACACTTCACTTACCAAAATCAACAGCTACAGAAGTTTCTAGAGTTGCAATTTGTATTGTTTGTTATTTCCTGGTATTAAATCAATCTGAATTTGGGAAGTGGGAGAGGAGATAAATTAACAAAAGTGTAAACACCGTGGTAAAGCAAACCATGTGTGAACCAACTAATTATGTTCAGTGAAATTAAGACTGAAATTATGCACACTACATTAAGCTCCGATGGTTTGGAGGAGATAGAAACTTGATTCTTGGTATATCAATGCAAACCAGCTTCTTAAAATATTCTGAATGTAGTTATAACTTCTTTGGACCATCCTAATCTTCGTAGTAATGATAAAATTGTGAAAATTTGCATTCTTCCATAACTATGAAAAAGACCTTGTGTGGCTCAGAAGATGCTGAAGAGTTCGTAAAATTCTCATTAAACATCACTAAAGACTCTTTGGGAATAAATTGATTGACATTTCCTTTAGTTGTCTTAAGATTTATAATAAAGTTAAAAAATGGAAAGTAGAATAATAGAATTCAATTGTGGATGAGAATTCTATTCTAAATCTCACCCACAATTGAATTTAGGATCCATCTGCTGTTTTTTTTAATAACTTCGTTGAATTCCACAGGTTAGAAATGTTTTTAAGAATTATAATATATATCTCAAAGAAGTTTATCACCTTGCATAATTAATGTTGTAGTAGCCTTACTGTAATCTCCCGGAGTTAACAAAGCCAAAGCTTTGTAATAAAATTAATTTGTGGTCTGACAGAGATAAAAGCCTTTTCTAACCTTTTCATTTCCAGGCGTTTTTTATTTGTCCTCAATAGTATAATGTGAGAGCTTATAACAATAGTTTTTTTACCATAGTAAAAAAAATGGCAGATTCTTATGTGTTAATCAAGCTCTTGGTTAGGATGTATTCTATTTTCTCAACCTATTAAACCCCTAATAAAATATGTATGTTTGGAGCCCTTTTATTTACAATATCTTTTCTTTGAATTTTATACTTTAGAAAAATATTTTGATATGAAGAAGAACCAGTGCAAAGAAGGTCTGGATATTTACAAAAAGTTTTTAGCCAGAATGACCAAACTATCAGAATTCCTCAAAGTGGCAGAGGTAAATAAATCCAGTCACATCAGCAATATTTCATTTAGCTTTTCTGTACTGGTACAGTAATAAGTGCATGATTGTAGTTCTTGCCTCATAATTTCCTGCAAATGTAGGTTTTATGTGGTTGTTGAATGTAAATGTCAGTTAAACCATTTCCATTTTAAAGGGATATCTTGATCGTCTGATTTCTATTAATTGTAATTAAGAGATGTCTGTGCTGAGGTACTTATTGAAGTTGTTTTTCCAAGTGGTGTCAAAAATTCTCACAAGCGATTTTTGCTCTTTCCGGTATTTGAAATACACTTAATATTAAAATTTATGGTGGAAGTGGCATTTAGAATTGTACCAGTTCAGAAAGCAGTCCGTGTCCTCCCTGGTCCCTTAGCTTTATGTAGACATTCAGGTCCACAGTTCTTTCTTTTCATTGCCACTGCATGTAGTAATGTACATTTTTTCCCTTTTTTGTGAACCCAGCAAGTTGGAATTGATCAGGGTGACATTCCAGATCTTACTCAGGTCAGTGTACATTTCATATTAATTTAATCCCAATCCTTTGTGCATTTGTGCTTTAACAGTGAGTGCTCCATTCTGTACATTCTGAGAATTCATTTTCTTCCATATATATTATATATGGAAATAAGTGTCATTTTTTTCTGTAATCTGTGTGTGTTTCATCAGTAACAAGCTGTTTTAAGTATTTTCATGAGCTCTCTGTAGATATTGTTACTAAACATTACAACCAGACTGTTTTGCTGAAATCCATACAATGCCAGAGAGAAGAACTCCTTTATTAAAATACAACCATCTTCTCCAATTTCATCAGCTTGAGGACAGTGCCTTAACAAAGAGAGGGTTGTAGTTCAGTGGTTAAGCCATACAATGGAGTTGCAGAGATTCATAGCTTCAGTTATCTCTTTGAAGAAGTGCTCATGGGAAATGGTTCTATGTGAAATTCTTGATAACTGATGTTGAATGAACTATATAACGTTAGTCTATATCATTGATGGCTAACCTTTTTGGGCTCCTGTGCCAAAAATTGCGAGCACGCCAGCATGCCCGTACTCACATGCCAGCACCCAGAATGCAATGCACACACCCCTTCCCCATGCCCCCTGCGCATGCCTGCGTAATCCCCACCCCCTTACCTGCACTGCGCCTCACAGCTGATTTTTCGGCCTCCCAGAGGCTTGGAAAAAGCCTCTGCAATGCTTCTCAGGCCGAATTATAGGCCTGTTTTGTCACTTCCGGTATTACAGGAAGTGACGAAATGGGCCTATAATTCATCCTGAGAATCATCCCAAGCCTCTGAGAGGCCGAAAAAGGCCTCAAACCAATCGGAAAAATAATCAGCTGTGAAGCGCGGACATGCGCAGTGAGGTAAGTTTGCCTGCGGCTCGTGTGCCAGCACAAATGGCTTTGCATGCCACTTATGGCACGTGTGCCATAGGTTCACCATCACGGGTCTATATGTTACGATGTCTTCCAAGTAAAGGATAGATTTAAGATTTCCTAATGTTCATTCTGGGTTGTTATTGATATTAATACATAGGGCTGAAGAAACTTCTTGGATGAGAAGTGAAACCTTTTCAAGGAATATCCCAAGAAAGTCCAGTTGCCTTTTGAAAGCATCTTTGGGATGGTTCTACTATTAATGTTCCAGTATTGGGACCTGTTTTAGTTTGGCTGAGAGAGAACATGCTTAAAATGAACCTCGACAAGGCATAGTGGCTATGGGAGAATGGGTGTTCAAATGTCAGAGATTCTCCATCTTTGGTTCTGAATAGGGTATCACTTTCCAGCCAAGACAGGTGCACAATTTGGGAGTCCTCATGGACTCAAAATTCCTGTTCAATGAGCACATGGTAGTTAAAGCCAGAAGAGCTGTTGCACCAATTCATCTGGTGTAGCAATTGTGCCCTTTTGGGACTGCAAGTCCCTTGTCACAGTCACTCGTCTTCTGCTCTGGTCTCATGTGGCTACCCTTGAAGACCACTCAGAAGCTACAAATAGTCCACAATGGAGCAGCACCAGCCATTGCAGAAGCACCTTGGTATGCCCATGCAGTACACCTGCTATGAAAGCTGCAGTAGTTATCATTGAGCTTCTGAGTGTAGTTCAAAGTGCTGATTATCACCTATAACATCATTTGTGGCGTAGGGGGATCTGGCTATCTCAGGCAACCTCCCTTCCACCAGTTCTGTCAACTCCAAAGTGTCTGAGAAAGTGAATTTGTTTCATGTCTCATCTGTTAAGTAACCTTATCTGATGTATGAAGCCCCAACTTCTCTGCTACAGTGTCAACTGCTGGAATAATATCCACCAGACAGTGGGACTGTCCTGACCCTGCAAGACTTTAAACAAGAGTTTCAAGTTGCCACGGTTGGGAAACCCTGTTTTAAATAATCTCTGAAAAGCACAACCCCCCTCCTCAATTTTAGCATAGGTAGGATGTACCTATCCGGTATACAGGGTTTGTTGCATTTGAGCATGTCTGTCCTCTCCATTATACTTAGGTTTATTTTTGGTTTTGGTTTTGGTTTTAGGTGTTGTATCTGTTTTTATAAATCTGTACAATGCCCAGAGTCAGTGTTGAGTTGGGTAGACTTATAAATCTAAGTAACTAAAAGTATAATAACAACTTTATCTTTTCTTGGAGAAAATATTAAGATTCAGTGCCCCAATTATCCTGTTTTCAAGATAGTATTAAGTGGACGAGACAGGATCTTAACTTTACATTTTGGAGGGCATTTTCTTTCATTGTACTAATACAGGGCTAAACAGATGAGCCGACCGTATAAGAGACAGCATTAGATGCTTCTGTGAAAGATTGTACAGAATTAGCACAAAAGAGTGATTCTATAGACTGGGGATTTCCAAACTTAGCGCCTTTAAGACTTGTGGACTTCAACTCTCATGCTGGCTAGGGAATTCTAGGAGTTGAAGTCCACATGTTTTAAAGTTGCCTAGTTTGGAGACCCCTGCTATAAACAGTGTAAGAAATTCCTCCTAGCCAGGTTGTAACTTTGATCATTCAGATGCAGTAGTTACACAGTTCCATCAGATGCTTCCATAGATTCCTATCATGTGAGTCCATCTGTCACTATGCTGACAAAGCGCTTTAGTTTTTTTCTGCCTCTTTGCCTGTGCCACCCACCCCATCTTACCCCTCTTCCTTCCTATTTGCACAGTTGCTATTTAGCTCTTTTTTTATAACTTTGCTGTCCAGTTTATCCAAGAATCATTTGGCCTGCATTATCTGCAGATCGCCATGTCAGCAATTTGGTCCTTTTTATCTGTGTTAAACACTGGGAGAGGGAAGTCGTGTCTCTAGATGGTTCCTTTCTGAAAATGTTTGCTAGCACAATATTCAGGGAAAACTGAGACTTTTTAAAAACTACAATACTCATCTCCCCAGCTACCATCAGTTTGTGATGTGTGGAGTTTAACATGATAGAGAAAGGAAACAGATGTAGTTAACAGCTTAATAGAGCCCTGTTTTGAATTATGGGGGATTATGCAAAATGTGCTAAGGAAAATAAAAATATTCGCTTTGGGCACACTTCATTGGATAAATGCCTTTAGATTGCTTTGAAATATATAGAAATAAGGTAAATACAAAATAGAATAGATTCTTTATCCAATACTCTGTGTTTGAAACTCACACAGCCTCAAGATTTAGATTTACATTCATTCTCCCATAGCATCCTGTTCTGCATTTACAATTTGTAATTGATCTTTCGCCTATCTCTTAATTCTTAAATTGTTGCCTGATAGGTGTAACTGGGATTTCTTTCAGGCCAGACCATTTTTCAAAGAGGAAAAACATTTGCAGGAAGTGACACTAAATTACTGAAAAATAACATATTCTATTCCAGGTGTTCTAATAAAAGAAGCAGACCGTAGGATCAAATAGTGTGAACACTCAACCCAGACTAGCATCCCCTGAAAAGAGGACGTAACCATAATACTTACTTTGACCAGGGACCCCCATTAAAATCAGTTCTTTCTATAACTGTATAGCAAGGGAAGTTCAGCAACAGAAAAGATTGTATCGATGATACAAGTGGCCTTTGACCACAGTGGAGCCCAAAACTTCTGTTGTTAAGTGAAACGTATGTTAAGTGAGTTTTGCCTCATTTTACAACCTTTTCTGGCCACAGTTGTTAATTGAATCACTGCAATTGTTAAGTTAGTAACCCAGTTGTTAAGTGAACCTGTTTTCCTCATTGACTTTGCTTGTCAGAAGATCATAAAAAGTGACCACATGACCTTGGGACACAGCAACAGTTATAAATATGAATCTGTTGCCTGGCATCTGAATTTTGATCATGTGACCATGGGGCAAAGGTGGTAATTGTGAAAATTGTCGTGTCACTTTTTTCAGTACCATTGTAACATTGGACAGTTGCTAAATGAACTGTTATAAGTCAAGGACTACGTGTATTGTATTTGGGAACTCTAGTTTTCTCCACCCAAAGCCTGGACACCCTCTTGCCTGGACCAGCATTTCTCAACTGTGGCAACTTGGCTGGGGAATTCTGGGAGTTAAATTCCACCCATTTTCATATTGCCAAGGTTGAGAAAAGTTGATCTAGAAGGCAACATAAAAGTATCAAGACTTCCCTAGACTGAGAAGAATAGTCTAGAAGAATCTTATAGACGATTCTGAGTTTAACCCCTTGCTGATCTGGCTAAAAGTGGTGTGGGAAAACCCCTGGTATCTTGGAAAACTGCTGCCATTCATAATAAATATTTTTTTGCTAGATGATCTATAGCCTGACCTACGGTCTATTATAGCTTCTGTGTTCTTAGTAATTATTTGCATCCTGTTATAGAGAAGACCATGTTTGGATTATTTTCTCTCTCTCATGTGTAAGCAAGGGGAACAGCTAAAACTTGGGAGTATATACTGTAAATGGAGGTTCTCATCCCATTAGTCTATTCTTTATAAGCATCTTGCTGTGATGTCTTAGTGTAGAATTTAACTCTCTACTATTGAGAACAGAAAGTGCAAGTTAAAAACAATGAATTTTAGAATCCAATATATATGAGATTTTTAACTTTAGGCTCCCAGCAGTCTGCTTGAAGCCCTGGAGCAGCATCTGGCTTCTTTGGAAGGAAAGAAGACCAAGGAAGTTTCAGCTGCCAGCAGGTAATTGCCCAAAGCTTGCAATTGGTTGCTACTTGTCATCTTGGATCATTGGCCAGTAGCACTTGCCTATCTCTTCTCTGGACCTGTGTTTTCTTACTTCGACCAAATCTCTGAAGTTTCCTTCGTTGTGAGGACAGCTGGCAGATTAATTCTAGTCCTGCCTGTCCTTCAGGGAATAGATTACACTAATACAATGGGTTAAAATAAAAGTTTTGATAACCAAGTGCTGGCAATTAAAATGCACAGAAACTTACTGAACAGTTTGTAGAGATTCTCAGTCATCCAGGTCATGGTTGCCCCAAAGTGCTTTTTCAGCTGCCTGCAAGGAGTATAAATCCTTCCATTCCCCACCATCCTGTCAGAGCTGAAGAAGCTTCCTGGATGAGAAGCGAAATGTCTTTAAAAGAAAAAACAAGGAAGTCCAATTGCCTTCTGAAAAAGCACCTTTGGGACTATTGTACAATTCTTACCATAATCGCAAAATTGTGATGCTATTGCTTGATATTAAAGGAGGGAAAGGAGCGCGAGGATGTCCATTTCTTCAGAATTCCCACTTGTATGAAGACAGTCCTCAACTTATGACTACAGTTGGGCCGATCGCTAAGTAAGGGGTTACCAGTAATTGAATCAGCCTCACTTTGGTAACCTTTTTTTGCCACGGTTGTTAAGCAAATCATTGCTGTTGTTAAGTGAATTGCATACTCATTAAGCCAATCCAGCTTCCTACATTGACTGCGCCTGTCAGAAGTTGCAAATGGAGGGTATGGAGATCCTGGGATGCGGCAACTGTTGTAAATAAATACATGCCAGTTGTCAAGGATCGTAATTTTGATCATGTGACGAGTATGGTGCAGTGGTTTTAAGTGTGAGGATTGGTCATAAGTCACTTTTTTCAGTGCCATTGTAATTTCAGTCCCTAGAGGAATCGTTGTAAGTCAAAAATTACCTGTATCTTTAATATTTCCATTTCAGATTATTTATTCATGTAACTCAGGTAGTCATCCCACCTTGGAGATCTCTGCCCATATTTGCAGATACTCTTAAAACACCTTTATTTCATTAGTTAAGTATGTGAAGGATTGCAGTCTGAATGCCTACCTACTCCTTCTTTTTCTCATTGATTTGAGAAGGTTTAATTGTATAACAAGAGGTTCGTTCTCTTCTTGCCCCAAGAAAATAGACTGGTTCTTCTCTAGGCTGTTTGTTTAGGCTCAGAGCTGCTAAATGCCTTTGTGTCTGTGTGTTTTCTCTAAAATTCAGAGCAAGTACTCTCTCCAGTGCCGTTTCCACCCTGGCTAACACAGGAATGTCCTTCAGTAAAATGGATGAAAGAGAGAAACAGCAGGCTCTGGAGGAAGAGCAAGCTAGACTGCAGGCTCTGAAGGTATTAAGTCCTGAATTGGTAGACATAATATAGCCAATAGCATTTAGACTTATATTATGCTGCCCCATAACGCTTTGCAGCACTTTCTGGGTGGTTTAAAATGTGAGCATATTCCTCCAAGAATCTGGGTCCATATTTTACTGGCCTCAGAAGGCTGGAAGGCTGAGTCAACCTTGAGCCCCATCTGGATCAAACTCCAGGCTGTGAGCAGAGTTAGCCTCCAATATTGCACTTTAACCTTTGTGCCACCAGAGCTAAAGTATCTCTGACATGTAGAAGCTGCTTTTGTTGCTGTTGCCACTTATTAAATTCACATGCTACCCATATCTGAGCGCAATAGCAAACTCTCCTACATCCCTAAGAAAAGCTTCCTTAATTTTAGCCCGTTAGATCAAGCTTCGCTGAGAAAAGGACTCCTTTCTTGCTTTTGCCATTTTGTCCGAATGGAAGCCCCTCCCCCCAAAAGTAAATTAACATTTAGGAGAGTTGCTGCAGTCATTTATCACGTACTATCATCTTAATCTCAGTTTGTCATACAATATGCCTTAACACAGCTTCAATTCACAAGTCAAGCAAAGGCTAAACACACATTTGGGTTCCATTGAGTTCAATGAGGGTAAAGTCACATAAATGCTTGACTCTTTTTTCCATTGCAAAAAGAGTTTGGCTGGGTCATCAGCTTGTAAAAATCATATAAATCATGTAAAAATTCCATTGCTTTCTGTGGAAAAAGTTGAGCAATCTGTTTTTGTATTTTGCCAGATAGTCCTGTCACATGACAGGAATATGGGTTAATTTCCGCAAGATAATGAAGTTTCACTTCTGGTGCACTCAACCTTTTTTGTGTAAGAAAGCTAATGCAGCATCTATTGTCATCTCTTTTTTTTTTCCTTTTTTGTAGGAACAACGATTGAGGGAGATTTCTGTCGTTTCCAATTCTACTTCTACTTCTGCTTCTCCAAGCACTTTATCAGGAAAGAGCGTGAACACCAATCCTGCCGTTGACCTCTTTGCAGCCCCCGCCCCAACTACCAATAGGTAGGCCTGGGCTTATATTTCAGTCACGGAAAAACTACCAAAAAATCAATAGGAGGGTGAACATTCATGATCTGCTTGTTTATTTTGTTTTGCATTGGAAAATTTACCCAACCTGGTCTGGGGATTTCTGGGGGCTGAGATGGGGAGGAGTCAGTCAGGGAACACGTGGTTGCAGTCAGGACAGGCCATGAAGGATATGGTGAGAGGCTGAGAGCCAGGATCCCTCCTTCCAGCTCTCAGTCTTCATCTCCAGGGCACCAAAATGTCAAATCTCTGGAACCCTGGGGTTTCCAGTGTGGCTGTGAAGTATTAGACCTCCGTTAATGAGTGAAATTGACTTCATTCTTGATCAGTTGTGAGTGAGGGGAGACTTGGCTTGCATCACTCAAACCTGTGTGTGGGAGAACAGGGATGTTCTCCATTGTGGGTTTTGGGTTCTGCATCAGATGCAGTCACAGGTGGCAGCATCTGCTGGCATCCGTGAGATTCTGCTGGCATCTGGATGGGCTTCTCCTTTAGATAAAGAGCTGTGAGACCCTGTTTATGTGGCTGGGCCTGAAGGACCCGTTGCTTGTGTTCTGCTCCCTCTGTCGCTCAGCGACACTCCACTTCATCCCCTCTCAGGGGTGGAATTGTGGCTGGTGCTGTTTCAATCTGCTTTCCTTCTGCACGGAGGTCTGACGCTATGCAGGAGTTAATGACGCCATGACAGTCATGGATCTGATTCATCTTACAGTTGCACATTAGATTTCTCCCTCTCTCCTCTTTCGGATATCTTGGACAAGATACAACATGACCTGAAAATGTGGGCGGGGCGGAGAGGACTGACCTTCACTCCTGTCATGGACAGATTTCTGTGAAGATTTACGAGCGAACCCCTCTCTGCAGTATTAAATCTACCTATCCCAAGTGCCTAAAGGATCTCAGAGGATTTTCAGAAGGTGCTTGGGGAGTTTCCCCGAGGACCTGACGGGCAGTTCAAGCAAGACGTTGGCTCCAGACTTCCTTCAGTTTTTCAGGACACTTTGAATAAAGCGGGGGGGGGGGGGGGAGCTTTTTGTTGCCAGCTTCGCTAAGAAAAAGAGAGACAGATAAAGTTATTCTTTTTTTAATAAAACAATTTATTAGTTTTAACAGTTAAAAACAGCCAACAATACATATACAAATAAATGAAAGAAAAAAAAGAAGAGAAAGAAAAGAAAAGATTAAAAAGAAAGGAAAAAGAAAGAAAAAGAACGAAGGAAAATTAAAAACATTCTTATTTTACAGTTTGCAAGATCTTTTTTTTTATAGCCTTTGATTTATGTCATGTATACACCTATTCTATAGATATATCACTATCTCATTATTGTCAGTTAAAACTTTTCTCTTATGCCTTATGATATATAATTTATCTATGATTAATCCAATTATACCAACAATTCCAACTATCATAATATTGTGAAGTATCTTTGTTTTTTAGTGCCAGAGTCAGTTTGTCCATTTCTGCGCATTTTGAAATTTTATCAATGATCATTTCATCTGATGGAATTTGATGTTATTTCCAGTATTGTGCAAAGGCTAATCTAGCCACAGTTAATATATGTATTGTTATATATTTAGCTTTTTTGGAAGAGCAGATTGAGTATAAACCAGAGTCCTTCCTACTAGGGATCTTTGACAGATAAAGTTATTCTTGATACTCAAAATGAATCAACAATGGTGTTGAAATGGAATAGATTCTTCCTCAGATTTAAATCTTGTATTGCAGTAAATAAAGTCTCTTGAACTATTCAGTAAACAAATATCCTGTTGTGGAGCTTAAGATGCTTGTTAGGTTTCTCATTCAGCTTCCACTGTTCTGGAAGATTGAAGTTTCAACTTGAGCTCCGTCAGATGCACAGATAATAAATAACTATTTTTCTTGAAACTTTTCTTCTTGAAACTTTCAGCATGCCCAACCTTTCTACCGATCTCTTCGATCTTCAACCTGCATTTGTTCCTACGGTACAAAGTACTCCAGCTATAGCAACGTCAGCAAGCAGTGCCTGGGGAGGTAGGTGGCTTTTGTGGCTAAAGAGAACAGTGATGTTACTCGGAATTCTTTCCTCTGTCAATTTACCTTGAACACCTGAGCACACAACGAAGCCTCTGTTGCCATGCAAATCAGGTATCTCTTCCGCTAGCAGCTGCAGCGCAGAAGTAATAGCTAATGATCTGGAAGAGAGCTGCTTCTGCTGCACAGACTATGTATCAAATTAACTTTGCCGTCTTTCTTGCTTGAACTTTTTACGCACAGTGGCTATTTTGTGATATTGTTACTTCCTTCTGGGTGGTTTGATTTCAACATGAACTTGAGTGAATTGAAGAGACTTAAGTATGTTCTTCAGAATTTGAATGTAATTGGATCTAATTGAGAAAAGGGGTTTTAGTCAAAGATTTCTGTTGATATTTCATTTTAATTAAATAGGGCTAAAAAGAGTTCATGTATCTATTACTACGTACTGCACATTGCCATTTCTCAGTTGCCTATGCAAATTCAAGTGGTATTCTGCCAGAAAAGTTGAATTTCAGATTACCAGTCTGAATTGGTTAAAGTGTAAAGTGCAGATAAATTTTTCAACCCCCTCCTTTCTCTCCTTGGCATCACACATTTTGTGGCAACTTTTGGACTACTTTTACACAACAGACTAAGCCATAATATAATTGCTTGACTTAGTGCAATGTATGAACCTAGCCATTGTGATACGTAAACCATGTTTTCCGGCTTAGAATAACATGTGAATGAACCCCTGGTGTCCCAGATTTTCAAGAGGCTGGTGGTTAAGATGTACTTATAATTAAGTGCCGTACAGGGACACTTTCTTACTTTTTTCCTGCTACGCTCCTTTTTTAAAAAAATTCAGCCCATAATTAAATCAGCTGAGGCAGCAGCAGCACATTTGACTCCGATGTTTCACCCTGATTCTCTAGATACATAAAAGTTATAGTCCCAATAAAGATCCGATAGTTTCTCTACTGCATAATTGTCCAGCTTGTGCGTTCACTTTTATATGTGGATAAGACAGGATCTTCCCAATCTTCCATCGCTTAAAGCCGAGCAAGAGAATTACAACAATCATTTTCAACCTTGGCCCCATAATAAAATGATCTAACCCTTTGTGGAAAGTGGCTGTTCAGAGTCACCTTGTAAGAGAGATGAGTGGCATAAAAATGCAATAAATAAAAATGAAATAAATACTTTAGGATGAAGTTGATGGCTCCCAAATCAACTAACTACTGCATGTTAAAAGCCTAAATGATAAATCATTTAAGAATTCTGTTGTCCATCTCTGGAGAACAACAGCAAGAAAACCGATATGAGTTGCAAACCAAATTTAAGTTGGTTGAGATCAGATCTTTCTTTTTTTAAAACAAACACATTACAACTTGGCTTTTCAGTATTATCCTTTCCTAATCTGGTAGCTTCTAGATGTATTAGTTTGCAACTCCAAGAAAAATCAACTAGCATGTTGGAACGAACACATCTGGAAGGCATCCACTTGGGGAAAAATATCTCCCTTCTGTGAACTCTGCAGATTGTGACTATGCTTTCTCTCCTGAATACTACTTTGTCTTCTGGTTTTTCTTCTTTCTCTTTCTTGTTATCTAATGCTGTCACCTGAAAGGACATTTCTCATCCACAAATGGTTGTGTTGGGTCTCCACCCCATCTGGATGTCTTTGATATGAAACCGGTTGAAGAAGCTGTAAAAAGTACAACTCCTTTTGTGAGCTCCACCTTTGGCTCCAAACAAACAGTGGAACTATTTAGTGGTAAAAAAAATTCTCTAATTCTTTCCTACCAATAGAAATTGTAATTCTCGTTCTTATATATGTACGTCAGTTGAAATTCAGTCTCTGAATATATTGCCATTTCTTTTTAATTCAATGAATAATTATGGTGATTTTCATTTGGACTACAAGTGGCATAATTCTATGAAAAGTGCATGTTTTCTATTTGGCATAGTTTTAGAATCATAGTAAAATACATTGGGGTTTCCTTTCATTTTCTTCTCCATTCTTCATGCCCTTGCTTCAATTCATCCTTTGCAATCTGTCTGTCTGCTGAGATGAGTGCAATAGTCAAGCTCCTTCACTTTCTCCTCTGGTTTTGGGGTCCCTGTAATAGTTTTTGTTGTTCCTTTAGGCTTCAAGACTGTTTAATTCTGTTAAATCTGACAATGTTTTGCTAGGCTACCCTCTTCATTCTGCATCACAGAAAACAACCTCTTCAACAATCAATGTGGACTTTGATGCTGTGTTTGGTGGAAAATCAACTATAAATGATTTTGGAACTACAGCAGGTAAAGCTCTTATTTTTCTCATGCCTTTTTTTAAAGCTTGGCTTAGCTTTTAGCTTTATACTTCTCTAAATAAGGTAATTTATCAAAAACCCTGCTGGAAAAGTCATGTGCTCATCAGCAAGAGAGGAACCTGGTATCCATCCACCACTTATTGCTTAAGAGGAGAGGTGTATAATACCTAAACAATTTCTCCCTTGACTAATAATATCTCAAACTTGCATCTTGATAGGGCCTTTTGTAAAAATGAAAACGCTACTTAACAGCTTACAGGACTGTTTTGGAATTTAAAAGCTGTGCTATTATACTCCTGTCATGGCTTGTTAAGCTGAGTTGTGAATGAATCCTGTTTGCTTTCACATGGCCGTTTCATGTTGGAGGGAAAAAGTCAAGTCACTATTAGCCTTTTAAATCATGGTGTCATACCCTGCCTTTGTAAACCATAAACTAGCTTCAGACTTAACATAAAATAGCATTTAACTTTATTTTTGTGACTTGTGCCCTTATTTGTGAAAAGAAAATATTGAATGTTCCACCATGGAAGAATGAGACACATCATATTGAAACACTGGAAAGAGTGCAGAGAACAGCAGCAAGGATGGTTAGGGACCAGAGGCTAAAACTTAGGAAGAACGGTTGCAGAAATTGGGTATGGCTAGTCTAGTGAAAAGATGTGATGACCCAAAGGGGCGTGGCACAAAAGCAACAAAGTCACAAAAGTAGGTAAAGTCCCTTTAATTCCTTCAACTTGGCCCCCAATGTCCAGTTATCATTGGCTGGAGAAAAAATTTTCCCAAGAACAGCTTTTAAAGGGAAGAAATTCAGTCCAAACCCAAAGTACCCAAAAATTATAAATAAAAACCAACACAAACCACGCTGCAGCAATTAATGGGACAGGGCAGGATAAGGAATTGCAGATAACAAAACACACACAGTTGGGAGGACACTGGAACCCAGATAAGACTTGACAAACAAAGATAAATTCATGCTTTGCTTCCAGCAAGGTGCTGTGTGCAAACACTCTTTTTAAATCCTGTTTTCCCAGCTGTAGCTAATGAAGGGAATCAGGGCCCTTTTCTCCCGTGTAAGCCCCGTAACTCATGTTTCTCCCTTCTCCGTTCTTCCCCTGGGATGAAGAAGGGGTGGCCCCTTCCTTTGAATGCCCAACCGGACAGTGCCCTTCCCCAGTTTCTCCCACAGCCACCGGAGCCACACTCCTACTCCTTATCAGCTGCTCGACCTTCCCCCTCGGAATCAGATTCCAACAGGGGCGTGACAAAAGAAGGACTAGGGCGGAGACATGATAGCAGTGTTCCAATATTGGAGGGGCTACCAAAAAGATGAGGGGGGTCAACATATTTCAGAAGTACCAGAAGGCAGGACAAGAAGCAATGGGTAGAAACTAACCAAGGAGAGCAGCAACCTGGAACTAAGGAGCAATTTTCTAACAGTGAGAACCGCCAGTGGAAGCCTTTGCATTCAGAGGTTGTGGCTGCCATGTTGCTGGAGGCCTTTAAGAAGAGACTTGACAGCCACTTGTTTGAAATAGGTCTTTTGCTCGAGCAGGGGTTTGGACTGGAAGACCTCCAGGGTCCATTATAATTCTGTTCTATGTAACTTATAATTTTAGGAAGCCAAAATAAAATTGCCTGTGCATGACTTAGTTCTTAATGAACTACCCTTAATTTTCAGATGATGTATTACAACCAACAGTAGCTGCACAAAATCAGAGAGGAAATGTAATTGGGCAACAAAGTGGGAGGATTTTGGCCAATGACCTTGACTCGTCACTTGCTAATCTAGTAGGAAGTAAGTACAAAGCTTTTTTTAAAATGTAATTCCATATTTTTATATATAAAGGAATCCTCATTTCTTGAAATTAAATTATTTTGATGGATTTTCTTGCAGATCTTGGATTTGGAGGGACACCACCCAAAAAGTGAGAACACATACATATTTTTATCTTAAAATAATTGCTTGTATATTGATAAACAGTTCCTAAAATTGAAGTTGATATTTTTAATCCGGCTTTCCACAATCTGATCACTGCAGCAGAATAATTATAGGAAGTCAGCAGTTTAAGAAGATTGCTACATTATGTTGAAACAGATATTGCAACATTTCATGTTAGTAAACAGTAGTTTGTTTGGTTTTGTTTATCCAAAATAATGCATAAGTGAGGTTATGCATAAGTGAATATACTCAAACATTTATAGCAACCAGTTAAAAGCATATAATCATCTGCTTGCTAGCAAGTTTCTGTTCTAGTTGCTCAAACAGATCTCATAATCCGAAAATTATCCACTTGAATTATCCGAAAATTATCCACTTGAATAGCATTGTTTGAACAGTGAAAATGAAAAGTTTGTGAATTTGGGGGGTATTCAACCAATCCCTTTTAACCTTGAGGAAAAACAAATACATGCAAGCATTAACGCAGTAAAGGCCTCAATATACTTTTCCATTCAGCAAACTTCAAACGCAGCAGAAAAATATCTGTCCATGCATGGCATATTTCTGATCATGTGCAAACTTCCATTTTATGCATGCATAAGGTATACAAAGTTCGTTAAATATGCACACTAAATGGATGTTTTCCTTTAGCAATCTCCCCCCTCTAGTCTGTTAAACGAAGGGTTTGTTGTATATACATTATATATTATGCTGTATGTACAGGTATTCAGAATGTGGTGGTGTTTTTATAAAATAACAGTTTGTACTTAAATAACAAACTACATGTAATGATTCATAACCATAATGGGAGAAGAAACGCACCTCCTTAAACATGTAATGCATCTTCTGAGGCCTGTTCCACATAGAACTTGGCCATCAAAAAGTACCTGCCTACTGAGGAGTTCCTGCTTTTGTGAAAACTATAGCCATGCCCATCTCCAAAATATCCAGGTGGTTGAGCTGATTGTGAACAACAACTGGATCTCTGAAATTCATAATAAATGTTTGGCTCCCTATTTTGCCTGGCTTGCAGAAGTAAGCAGTTTGGAGGATCCAGTTAGTCTTCTTTAAAACAGGGGCATGTGATGTGATGAGAACGGCTATGAAAAGAAGCCTAGGCATTAATACGGGGTTGGACAAGTTTTGAATGACCTTTGTGTTTTTTTCCTCTTGGTCCAGAGCCACAATTTGATACACAGTGGTAGGTTAGGTTCTGGGATAAGTTAAATGATACAAAAATGCCCTCCATCCAGCTCCTTTCCAAGCAAAATGTGTATTAAAACAAAATGACACCACTTTTTAATACCTATTTTTAGAAAATCTAAAGTTAGGTGTAGTGGTGCTTCTAAGGTGCTAACTTAGAAACCAGGAGAATGAATTCTAGTCCAATCAATTCATTAAATCTTTTTTACAATCATAGGCCAACTTAAGAAGGATAGAATACAAACAATTTTAAAAGCTACAAAAATATAAAATACACAAACATTTTAAAAAGCTGAAACATTATTATAAAGAACATTGTTTGTATTTCAACTCTTCTTATGCTAGTCTATATCTGTAATAAAAATTTGACTGATTGAGTTCTAGTCCCGCCTTTGACATGAATGCTTGCTGGATGACTTTGGACCAGTCCTGTTCTTTCAACCCAACCCACCTCGCAGGGCTTTGATTGTGGAGGAAGAAAAGGTATTAGGTATGTTTGGCACCTTGAGTTATAAAGGTGGAATAAAAATCAAATCAAGGAATCTGAGGAATGCTAGCATTTGTTCAGAGGTTTTTGTGACTTCTAATTGCAATGATGAGAATATGGGGGAAGCCCTGATAGGTTGCTGAATAAAACTGCTTTGTTTGTACATTTCCCTTTAGATCTGATATGCAGTGGAGTCAGCCTACAGAGAAGAAACTTACTGGGGGTAACAACTGGCAAGCAAAAACGAGCACCTCAACTACGTGGAACACCGTTCCTGTACCACCTGCTCCACAGATGGTACGTGCTTACATCTTTATTTTTACAAAATTGTAATTTTTAAATTTAAATTAGCATTTATTTATTTTAATTTTTACTTTTAAAATGTAAAGTTTGAGTATAGCAGCTAAGATACTTTCAGAAGAAAAGTCTATGTATTTGCAGTATGCTTAATGTCGGTCAGAATTCAAAGAGCTGATTGGTTTTAGCAAAACTACCACTTTTGTTCTACAATAAAATACTTTCAACCCTTTTTTTATATTTTCAACTTGCAGAACTGTATAAATGAATGAACCTTGGATTTTTCCTTATTTCTGTGCTATGATCCAGGTTTTTTTTTTTTCTTCAACCAGACTTATAAGTATGTCTTAATTAAATAGCTTGTTTGGAGTTTTCAAAAAAGGCAATAGTCGAATGTTACATCCAGATTCTTTTTATTCTTCCATCAAAGGTACCTGCTCCAGTAACCTACCCAGTAAACACACCTCAAGTGCCTGTGTATGGAATGGTAAGTTATTCAGGGTTGATAGGTTTATCTTTATATGGTAGAGATACCCCCTCCAGCCACCCCCAGTTTTAATATCTGTGATTTTTCTAAGGTTATGTAGAGAAGGAATGACAGTACAATGCAGGGGCAAAGTTAAAAAAGGAATCAGCCTAGAATCTCTATGTAGCCTCAAACGGACTAAGTCCAAACCCCTTTAAATTCCTTTAACTTTTACTAGTGCCGCCAAAATAGTGTTAAACATTAGTTGAGTAGATCCCTGTGCATGAGTAATAAATCAGTTTAATTGGAACTTCACTTATGGTCCTTTTGCACCTGGCAGCTTAACATGTTCTGCATTGGGTAGCATCTGCTTACTCAGGACATTTATGCAAGATTCATAATCTTTGTATTAAACACATGGCATATTTGGACAATAAAACTGCAGAATGGAAAACTAACATACTCTCTGTGCTAGGATTTTTTTACAAGATGATGTTAGAGCTGTGGAAATTTCATTCATAAACATTCAGAAGACATGCTTTGGGTCTTGCATAGTTCCTAAATAAGAAACAAATACTAAATAGTTCCTGACTATTCCATAATGATCCAAACAAAGCTAACGCATCAATGTGCCAGAAAAGTTTGAGTGTATAAATATTTGGACGGGATTGAATATTCTTGAGCCATGTTGATTACTCAATCTTGACTGAATCCCAGGTATATAGAATTATTTATTTATTCGTTTGGAAAGCCATTTCAACAAGAGATTCTGGGCAGCAAACAATGTTAAAAAATAAAAAAAAATCCCATCACAAATACAAAGATGCTAGCTTTGATATCCAGGAGATCAGATCCTTCAAATATTTGGGGGCCTTGTCAGATGGGTTGGGGTCATCCTAATACCTGGAGGAGAAATGGTCTGTAGGGCATGTGCTAAGGCAGAAAAGGCATACCTCCTGGGCATTGTCAACCAGCATTCCTTAACCAACTCAAAGCATGCCAGACTCTGGAAACAATTGGAAAAGGATGATCCCTCAAGTAACCCAAGCTATGAAGGGTTTTAAAATGACAGCCAGTATCTTGAATTGCACCCAGAAGCATACTGGCAACCAGTGCAGCTCTCGGCTTATTGATGGTTCACGTGTTGAATAACCAACACCATTTTTTACCTGTGCGGCTCCATCCTGCAATAGTTGAAGCTTCCGTATGCTGTTCCAAGGGCATGATGAGATACAATCAACACAGCCAAATAGTACAGGGTACAGCAGTAAGATTCAGCCAGGACTTATAGGTGGTCATCATTACTATGTTGGGAATATGAGTATTCCCCCACTCTAATTTTTCAAATAAAGTTACTAAAATACAATTTGATTTTACTTGGTTAGACTAAAAAAGAAAACCAACATGACAGTTGCTAGAGTTTGGCCTCACTGTCCTTGAACAACTAGTAATAAAGAGCTGCTATTTTTTTCTTGTGCAGTGGTAGCCTGCTAAAGTTGTTTCGTGAATGCAGATGTAGCAGCTGTTCCAGGAGTTGTCCAAAGACGGTCCTTCTTTGGGAAATCCTCACAGTGTTTCCTGAATGGAGGATTATACTGTACAGCAGAGACCTCCAAACTTGGCAACTTTAAGATTCCCAGAATTCCCCAGACAACATGACCCCTGGCTGGGGAAGATGTGGAGATCCCCGCTGTACATCATTGTTTGGCTCACATTTATGACTGCAGAAAAATGAATTACATTGTGATTTTTCAAGCTCGGAGGGCAACAAACAACTTCATTCATTCTTTCTATCTTCAGGTACCTACGCAGATTGGAACTGCCCCTATTATGACACCTCAGCCCATGATTTATACCCAGACCGGTCTAAGGCCAAACAATCCTTTTGCACCTATCTCTGGAACACAGGTTTGTGGTGGTATTTTTTTTCCCCTAAAGGAGAATGTGAATGTTAAAAGGTTTTGCTACTGGCATTTTGCCACAACCTCTTCAGTGGTTTGTTGTTGGGTCCTTAGCTCATTCAAGATTTTTGGAAAGATTTTAAATAAGAGTTGGTTAGCACTTCACGGTGAGATTATGAGTAGGTTTCTAAAAGCATTACATAGAAGAGGAAAAAGAAACAATAGAATCCTAAGATCCCAGGAGAACCCAGGCAGAGAGAGAGAAAGAGAAAACAATAACAAATTAAAAATCTGCCTTTCACAAGTTGAGACATCGAACAAACGATGGTGAGAAATCAGATTCTGTCTTGTTTGCAGATTGTGGAGAGTTGGATGAGGAGCTGAAGAAAACGAGTGGAGATGGTAGAAATGAACAAAATACTTCTAATGGCTTTGAGGCAAAAAATAGAAAGGGAAACACATAATCAGTTATAAGAGCAGAATTGTAACAGAATGTAAAAAACAGAAAGTGGCAGTGGATTGTGATAGAACTTGAAGTTGGCCTTCAGAATTGTTTTTCAGGATTTGGTAAGTGAATGTCTAGTTTGGCAAATAAGATTAATTGCTTTTTGAAAAACACCTTTGTCAGGTGAATACTTCCTTCATCTCTACCTCCCTTTGGTTAGGAGAGGTTTTCAGAACAAACCAAACAGACTTATGAAAGTGATATTTAAATTTTAAAAAATTGCTATGTCCTTTTTCATCAGTGAGTCTCATTATCTGATGGTGCTAAAAACTATTGCAAGGGCAAAATACTGTTTTGCAACTCTGATTTAACACAATTTTCTGATTTTTCTGAAACTCCCATATAAGTTGAGTATAATTTGTTAATAGCTTTAATTTGGCTTTATTTCTTCTGTTACAGATTCAATTTATGTAGATCTGCCAAAACAACGAGACTCTTTGACAACCAAATTGGTACAGAGAAGATGAAACTTTTAGACTGCAGCCTTTGCCAGAGCTCATACTTGCTCCGCGTATACTATAAAATTACTTTTAATTGCTGTGCTTTAGAGATTCTTTTTATAACAGTCTCTATGGTCTAAAATCATGTGTGGGTTTGGATGGGGTTAAGACTGTTTTCCACGAGAAGTTTTAAGTATTTTGAAACTAAAGGTCATCCAGGTTCAAAAACTTTTTGTTGCTTTTAAAGACAAGCCTACTTAGGAATCCTTGGAAGGATTTGTTTTTTTTAATTTTGAGCCTGTAATAAGCAAGTGGACAGCCTCAAACTTCTATTTATTTTCTCCTTGAAACTTGGTGGCTGATGTAATCATGGGCACTATAGAGCAAAGTTGAGCAATAAACATTTTAGATCCCCTGAAGGACGACCCCAAACAGTCAATACTCAGACAGGAGTAAATCCTGCATTATGAGAAAAGCTGGTTATCTCGGGAAACCAACTGTTTTTCCTCATATTAGGCTGGCTTCTTCTGATTCATAGATTTTATACTGTGAACTTTCAAATGCTGTGAATCAACTTTAATTAAACGGGCCATTAGCATTCATTGAATTGGCCATTAATGGAAAACAAATTAATTGGCATTCAAACAGAGGGATTGTTTGGCCCATCTGTAGGGTTACACTTGGGCCCAGGGGTGCTGGAACAGCGTATTACTGAGCAGTGTGTGGGGCTCTGGTGTGAAGGGCAACAGCTGCAATACTTTATACGAGTAGCATTGTTTCTGACTCTGGTGAGAGTTGACTTCTATCCTGGCTAAACAAAAAACCAGTAAATGGTCAGCCAGAAGTTGTAAACCTGAGAGGTTGCTTGTCCTGAGAGGGGCATCACATATAATTCATTGTGTTTCATCATGTTCTGTGGTGCACTTTAAGAACTGGAAAGGTGGATTTCTGAACGGTCCATCCATGGCATAGCCTAGTTTTTGTCAACAAGGGAGACAAGGAAAAGATGCCCATAAGGTAACGTTTTTTAGAAGAAAGAATTGTAAATAATGTGTAAACCTTTAAGGGACAGAATTTCTCCAGAATAGCAGGAAATTTTTTGTTGTTGTTTATCTTTGTAACATTCAAAATATGAATATTTACTGCTTAAAAGATATACAGCTCCAAATTTCTTTGGTATTGAAAAGCTCAAATTATTGTTCCTAAAATATGTGAGATGTTACTGCAGTTTAGGAGATCGTATGTAATGTGATGATACAGCTTGATGGTCCGTAATTTTCAACTCTCCTCCAAAACTGGCGGTGGTTGTGATGATGATAACAATAACAATAATGATAGATTAAACAGTACCATGAGAATTGACCCAGCTGGTTCAGCATGTATTTTTCAGGGGGAATTGCAAAAAAAAAAAAAAGGATTTAAAATCCCTTTTTAAAATCAAAGAAGAGTTTTAATGAATAGAAGAGTAGCCTCCTTTATCACTGCCAGGCTTCTGGTGTTAGGCCCTTTACCCCAGCAATAGCAGGACAGAGGATAACAGATAATGCTAGTGTGGTTCTTCTTTCATAGAATTTCCCCCAACTTGGCCACATATTCTTAAGATAAGGCAATTGATCTTGCTCTTTCAAGCATTTGCCAAAATTATGGGTTTTGTTCCCAGGAAAAAGGGATTTAACAGCAACTACAAAGAAAAAAAAAACATTTTTGCAGATCAGAATGTCAAATTCAGAAAACCATTTTTTTCTCTATATGTGTCTTTTGTGTTTGTTAATATTGTGCCAAGAATGTAAAAAAAAAAAAAAAAAAGCCTGCTTCAAAAAGGATATACTTGTTTTGTCAAGCTAAACATGATTTTTTAAGGGAAAGAATCATTTTTACATATGTGTTTGCAATTTGTAATCACTAACTTTGTATGGATTAAATGTGCAAGTGGAAAAAAAACGTTTTAGACCAAATCTTCGACATGTACTGACAAAGACGTAAACTGGATGCATGTAATTAAATGTGGAAAGTGAATTTTCAAGGGCTTTTGACTTTACTGTATTCTCCAGATTTGCCCCAAACCAGTATTTATTTTGACCCTGTATAAGCTGGAGCAATTTATTTGTGGGATTTGTTTGAACTGATATTTTCATGCATTAATTTAACTAATCCTCATATAAGATTGTATAAACTCACCTTCCCATTGATTTTCACTCTTTCAATCCAGTTTAGACCAGTACATGTGTTTTAAATAATATAGGTTTTATAATTAGAAATATTTTATCACAGACATTGTGATCATGTGAACCATAATATAAGCAGCAAGCTTTTTAACTCCCAGAGATTATTGTCTAATCATGGAATTTTAATGATGTTTAATTTATTACATTTACTGGCTGCAATTTTACAGCAAGGAACATCTTGCAATATCCATCTCATCACAGAGAGAGAGAAAGAGAAACAACTCTCCAGATGAAAGTATGTTATGTTATTGCTTGATATAATATGTGTACTTACTAATTTTATTGTAATTATAGTAACTCAAAATAATAACCACAATGTTCCCATTGCAACATATTGATGTATAAAATTTCTGATATTTACAAATTCTTCCTTCTATTTCATGTCCAGCACAGTTCATAAAAATAGACTTTAATTTCTCTGTAGCTTAAGGTACTTGCAGCTCAGCATGTTCTGAACATGCACAACCTCCTGTGCCTGCAAAGCCTTTAACCAGTTCACACACAACCAATAACAACCTCTTTCTCAGATTGTATTCTCCTTACACCTCTCCACAGTGATTTTCTAAATAAACATGGTGTCCAGTTGACCCTGTGAATAACACCGTCCGTGAGCTGCAGTTGACAACATGATGATGTGCTTTTACGCCTTTGAACTGTGTGATTTCTATCAGGATTTCATCCCATCTTTAACAGGTTTAATTTGAGGCTTCTATTTTTATCATATCCAAATCCTGGATGTGATTATATTTTAGCTGATTTTAGACAGTAAGCAGTTTTGCTTTTATTCTGTCAAGCAGTGGTTTCCGAACCTCAGCTGTCCCTAGCTGTGTATCAGCTGTAAATATTAGCTTTGAAATTGGAAGTAATCTTTAGTATGTAGTTATCTGGGTGATGTTTAAATAATATTGCTTAGTTACCAGACCTTTAATTAGACAAGGTGAAAGTTGTCTGTTATCTCCTGACCAGCCACTGTGTCCCAAAATTGGTCCCTCCCAATAGACTGGCATAAGAGAGGAGAGTGATAAAATTGGCATCAGAGCACCAGGGCCTGGGTGGTAGTACTTACGACTGCACTGAAGAGCTGACTCTGCAGGACAGGAATTGTGTTTATAGAACAGTTTCTGCATAGAAAAATTGGAATCTTCCTGTCTTCCTGATGGTGGGTGCAGCATTACAATTTCTTGCTGCAAGATTGCAAGATCTTTTTTTAAAAAAAAAAACAGACCTGAGTAAGTGGTCTATGTTAATTTTATTGCAAGTGTTTTTGCACCTGCCACAGTTGGAATTTTCTGTCTTCATGCCAGAAATTACCATTGTACAGGCAACTGTACCATTTTCAACTTCCAGTTGGCTAAAGGTTGTTTACAGTGATTTTAGTGTTGTTATAGTTAAATGGTCTTGACACGTTGGACAGTAAGTGTATATGTTGTGCATACTTAAAACAGTCCCCTCTCCCTGATTTTATATATTTATTTATAGATCAAGGTGAACTTCCCAGAATGTTATCTATCAACTGTATCCCAGCTAAATCCAGGAACACTCCAGTCTGAGACTTCAGCACATGAACTGTAACACACCTGATTTCATATGCCTTAGGTTATCATTAGGGCTGTACAGACCTTCGGGAATAAATCCCAGTAGGTGCTTCGGTGCACAAATGCAACCCCTGGCTGCAACTCGGTAGAGCACTTGAGTTTGCAGGTTTGTGTGGTGGCTCTTGCTCAGGCCTCAGGAAAAGACGCCGCTGCTTTAAAGAGGGACTAGGAAGTTCCATCTTTGTGTTCCTGTGTGCTCCACAGTAATGAAGTATATAAAAATAATAATAAATTTAAGGAGAAAAATCATGTTCAAAATTGGCATTTGCCTATCCAGTATTGAACACGTACTTGTAAATATACTGGTGATGCTAAAGAATAGTAATGTAATGAATGTAATATTTCACCCATTAACATTTTTACTGCAAATGTTTCTACTTCTCAAATGTTTGCTATAAGAGAGGATGCTTCCCATTACAATGTTCTTTTTAGATCAGTGATGAATTTAAAGTTTCTATTTAAAGAAAAAAGAAAAACCAACCCAAATTAAGATGAATGTGCCTGTTTTCTGCCACCTATTATTATTTACTGGGAAATCAGCCCAGTTAAGTCCAGCAGGACTTGTTTGCAAGTAATCTCCATTTGAAATTGGGACGTCCTGGGTTTAGCTGTCAATACTGCTTTTATGATTTGCCAAAATTAAGATAGCAGAACAAAATGAACTGCAGATATTCAGAGATGATGTTTGTCAAAAGAAAAGGAGGTCTCTGTATTGCACATACACACATTAATAAGGTTTTGTATGTCAACGTCATTTCTTGTTTCCCCCTTACAATACTAACAAAACATTTGGGTTTTGATTTTTTCCAAGAGAAGCAGGATGGATCTGAAGATGGCCGGATGCTTGTTTGGAACCTTTCCACAGAGGCAGCTCCATGTTAAGCTGTTAGGCAGAGCTGGGGACAGTTGGGCTGCTGCCTGGCTTTTAGGAAGTTGAGTGAGATTCTAGAAAATGCTGCTGAGCACCCTAGTGTGTACCATGCACAGTGGCAATACCTCTCATAGGATGGTGGGCATGTATATGGTCTTATAGTCAGCCTTAAAATGGCATCCAGAAATGAAGTGGCCTTCCCTCCCGTCTCCCTGGGCCATCTTCTAAATACCTTTGCCCGCTTCCCCAACAGTTGTTCTTTGATGCTAGAAATCAACTTGGTGTAGAGAAACATCCTTGCAGCTGGTTTCAATACTGACATTTGCCCAGTACTAACATTTTGGAGCAAAGCCCTGTCTGTGTCTCCTGATTGGCCTCTGGCATGTTGGCATCCCAGTCAGACTGTCCTTCTCATCCCATTGCTGGCCCTAAATGGGAAAGTTAGATTTTGTCATACTTGAAAAAGTCTGTTCCGAATTGAAGGTTCCTCTTTCTAAATAATACATTTTACAAAGAACAATAAATATTTTTAGTCCTCTGTATATAGTAAGGATAAGTACCATTTTTTAAGGCAAGACTATTTGAGGGTGTGTGTGTTGAAATATTATCTTTAAAATTGAATACAGGGTGTACAGAATCTGATTTTGTTTTGCTTTTTTGGTTTGTTTTGCTCTTTTTTTCAGGTGTGGTTTGAGAATTTGTTGGGATATCAGCTTTTAAGTAGAATGCACTGTGGATCAGTGCTTTTATTTGTAATGAAAGAGAATCCTTTTTTCCTCAAGTAGTCTACATTTTGTGGATAATGCTGAAATGCTTTGTGTACTGCTTGCTTATTTCCATTCTAAAGATTATATTTTTGAGTTAGAGAAACTACATGTTTTCACTGCAGTTTCTAGAAAATGTTTAGAAATAGAAAGGTTGCATCTGATTCTGGTGTACTCTGACTTCTTGATTGTCAGGTACCGATTGAAAAATGTATTGTGTCATTCAATTTTCTCTAAGGGTGTCTGACACTCATTTTAAATTTGTAATAACTGGTGCAGCCTCTCTTCTCCCTTTGTCCCAGCCTTTCACAGATGTTTCTGTAGTATTCTGCAAAACTGATAAATCTTTGGATGTGTTTGTGTATCCAATGGTTGTAGGGTTTAGAGCAGGGCTGGGCAACTATGGCCCCTTTATGACCTGTGGACTTCAACTCCCAGAATCCCTGAGCCAGTGCAGCAATTTTGTCACTCCGATTCCTCCCCACAAGTGTTTCTTCCAGTTTAGCTAAGCTTTAAAGCAGATTTTAGGCCATATGTAGAATTGGACTCAGATTATAGTAATGACTTTTAAATCCCGCTGAGAAGGATTGCAGTGTGATTCCCACTCAAACAGGGTAAGAGTGCAATGAAAGTAGTTTAGTCTTGATCTAACTCACCAGGCTGAATTAGTGGAGCACATGCCCATCAGCAAGCTTGCAGTGAGCAGCTTCTGAATAGTCTTCCAAGATGATGCTACTTCTCAGCATCCTTTACTGTTACTCATACTGATGGGGGCTGCTGTTGAGCACTCTGTTCACGTGGGAAGGCAGGGACTGGTTTGGTGTTTGGCGTGCGTCTGGCAGTGGACTTCTGTTTGAGCCTCTCTATCTAGAATAAGTGTTTCTCAACCACAGTAACCTGTGTGGACTTCAGCTCCCAGAATTTTCCAGTCAGAAAACTGCCTGGGGAATTCTGGGGGTTGCAGTCTAGACATCTTAAAGTTGGCCATGGTTGAGAAACACTGATCCAGATGGTTGATTAGCAGAGTTGGAAGGGCGAAGGGAAATAATCAAGGACACATTTCCTACTTTCATTTTTAAATAGTTGTCAGGTAGAACAGGGTGTGGATCAAAATACTGATATGCAGTGAGGAGGGCAAGACATGCCCCACAGAAGACCTGCTCAAAAGGGGAAAAAAATCTGTGCCAAAAGATGAAGGACCCCTTGAGTCAGTCTTAGCTCCTGAAGATTAAGTGGACATTTTGTGATAGCTTTGTGGAAGTGTTTTGTGGCTGCCTAATTTGGACGTGTTGTATGTGTAACTTCCTCTCTAATCTACAGCCTGGCTGATTTTAATTCTAATTTCTACTTAGTACATCCAAATACTGATCCTAAGGGGTTTTTTTTTTTTTTAGTTCAGCTAAGATTGGCTAGGTACTGATTCTGTTGTGAAACCGCCAAGTTTGCCAAAAGCATCAGAGTTCCCTGTATAAATAGCAGTATTTAGGAAAGCGTTGCAGCTTTGCCCCTAAACACCCCCACCCCCCCTTTTTTAGAAGCACATAAAATGCAACTCATATTTCTCATGGTGTCTATAGTTTGTAGGGCCCTTTTTTGTTAAAGAGCCAGGAAAAGTGAGCTAAATCAACCTCACAACTACAGCTGGTAGAAAACCCCTTCTGTGCTTGTCTCGGTGCCAGACAAACTCCCTGCAAAAGAAGATTGGCACAGCCAAGGAGAGAACGTTGCCTGTCATTTCTATCGGTGAACTTGGTGAGCCAATGACACACATACCCAATATTGGTGGAAGCAGGGTAAATTGTGGCAAATTGTCCATCTTGTAATTCTAGCTAACCTGTGAGCCATTGTTTTACAAAGTATGTATCTGTACTACCAATACAATTACTTTGGTTGTGACAAACCTGGAAATACAGGTAAAGATACTTTGCAAGTAAAGCCTGCAATTTGAGGTCTCCTTGGTACCCTACAGCTCTTTCCTATAGGAAGCCAATGATATTCAGAAAAAATACCCAACTGTTGAGTATAAAGGCAGTAAGTGGAAAACCTTACATAAGATTTTTGTTTTGGTTCTCCAAAATGCATATTTTTTAGAATTCAAAGGCCAGCAGTAGTTGCAATATTACTTGGGTAACGGATGATAAAGATATTGTATGTTGTCTGAGTATCTCTAGCCAAATAACAAAATATTCAACTAGAATATAATAGAAATGTACGGTTATTCACACCAATTTCTTTCATTCATTAACTGAAATTATTATGAACTTCATACAGTAGTTCTAGTGAAAACAACTTGAACCATTTAGTTGTAAATTGCTATTTACCAGGATCGATACTTGTATGTAGATCTTATTTGAAGTCATTGTAAGCCTAAAATCCAAGTACAATTAAAATTCCAAGATGTTTTTTGTGTCAGTAAGGCACTATTGAAGGAATGTAACCTTTATTTTGAAAATGCTTAATGAATTTCTGCAAAAGTGTTTGTATTTTTTCATATTTGAAATGTTTTTCTAAGTTGACATTTTTGTTCAACATTTGAAATATAATTAAGTATATTGTGATTTTCTGTTTGTACTTCTCAAAGTATTTATTTTGTCCAGCTCATGTTAGATTGCAAAAGTGTTGGAGAACACATCTAGCCATCACAAACTTTCAGTTTAAACACCCCCCTACCCCCAAATATTTTTCTGAAATATTTTGTTTGCCATGTTAACACTTCAAAGATTCTGGCGCTAACTGGCTTGACAGCATATAAAACAAAGAAGTGGTTGAGACTATTGTATAGACTCCATTTTGTTAAAGAAACAGGTTTTGGAAAATAAACTTTGGCACAAAGTATTTTGGCTCTGTTTTGTATTCAATTTGATAATTTTTAATTTTGCACAACTGAAACATTAGCTAGTCAGTTGCTGAGTCCCTACAGTGCTGTTGAAGAGGAAAGCTTTTTCAAAAAATAAAAAAAATGCCTTTCCTTAGATGATTCAATCATGTTAATCTAATATATTGTAAACCTTTAGCGGAAGAGACTGTGCCTAACAATCCTTCAACGGTGTCCGGAAAGAAGAACTAATGTGGGGCTTGAACTAATTTTCAGAAAGTAATTTTTGAGCAATTCTAGCATCAGTCTTTGCTAAATTAGATGGCCTGCAGTTTGTCTCATATTACACATTATATGTGATGGGAGTTGTAGTCCAACCACTCTAGATGATGCCTCATTAAGATTACTTCAAAGGGCCTGGAAAGCAAAGCAGATTCTGCTTCCCATCACTGCTGCATAGGTATCCACGTCCTTTAATTCTAAAATTGACCTGTTTATCAAGTCATTTTCAAGTCCTAGCAATTTTCTCCACAATGATCTGTCCCTAATCTGAATACAGAATTGGAAGGGACCTTGGAGATCTTCTAACCCAGCCCTCTGCTCAAGGGGGAGAACCTATACCCTTTTAGACAAATGATTGTCCAGTCCCTTCTTAAAAGCCTCCAATGTGGAAGAAGACCCTTATACATTCTTGGAGGCAAGCCGTCCCACTGGCTGATCGTTCTCACAATCAGAAGTTTCCCCTTGGTTTTAGGTTGCTTCTCTCTGTTCAGTTTCCAGGCATGACTTCTTGCCCGGCCTTCAGGTGCTTTAGAAAACAGATCGACCCTTCCAAGCCAGTCGGTCCCTTCCCTCAATGCTGCAGCCGAGTCCCTCCACCTTGTTGCTGTCATCATCTTTTTCTTCCTCCTTTCCCAGCATTTAGAAGCCTTTTCCCAAGAGCTGGGTCTTTAAAATTAGAGAATGGGAAACGGTCTCATAAATATACAAGAAGAACGGGAAGCAAGGGTTCCAAAAAGAAGCAAAAGATGTCTTTTTTTTTAATATCCCCTTGGCCTAGGGTGTGTGTGTGTGTGTGTGTGTTTAAAGAGGCACATTTAGTGATTTGGGAACCAACACTGGGTTGACATGGGATGGTGCAAACCGAGGTCATATGCCTTTGGGCAGCAGAACAATTTTTTTCCTTGGAAGTTTTTTTGGGGGGAAGGGTGCAAGGGTTAATATGTTTGTTATTCCCTGTGTTTTTCTGCCCCTCACCCCAAAGTGTTTGCAATTTGTTTTTGCAAAATTTTGGCCCCTGTGTTTGTTTGGACTACAAAAGTCCCTGGATTGCAGCAGGCATGAATGAAGTGCTGCCTACAAACTCGGGCTCTGCAGGGAAGTGGAGTTCATAGCTTCTTTGCACCTTTCTAGTGCCATTGGCGTTTTTAAAACGTCCCAAAATTCTTACGGATAGATGCCCTTCGTGTCCAGAGAAAAAAACGACTTAACACCCCACACCGAGCAAACGCATATTTGAAGGGCAGTGCATCGGAGGATGCAATGAGGATGTCAGGTCACCCCGCATCGCCCCAACACAAGAAAGAAGGTGGAAAACGCTAAAAGGTCAATTTTTGCAATTACGTATCTGGAAGAGAGGAGAGAGTATTCTTTTATTGGCCAAGCGAAACTGGACGTGCAAGGAATTTTGTCTCTCGGTGCAGCAGCTCAGCGTTTGCATTTGAACTGACATTGCAACGAAGGGATGGATGGATGCATTGCAACCTGCTCTTGTCCTTCCGATGCATTTCAGCCTTAGCCAGCTCGGCAACGACTTCTCCCATTAACCGGTCCATTCCGGCTTGTTCCAAAGAGCCACCACTCCAGCGAAGGAGCCTGATCCCAGTCGGGGACGCCCTCTCCGGCCAGCGACCACTCCCCGAGCAAAAATCCCCGGGCGCCGGGCGAGCGCGCGCCTCCTTCAGCCAATAGGAGCGTCAGGGGCCCCGCCTCGATTGTGACACCCGGTAACGCCCCCCCCGCCTCCTTGCACGCCTTTGCCTCCAACCGCGCATGCGGGTGCGGGCGTGACGGCGCGCGCCAGCCGCGGTCGCCTTCCCTCCCCAAGATGGCGGCGGCCACCGGCGGCGAGGCGGTTTGTGGCGACGGCCCGGCGAGCGGCACCGGCGACGTCGGCAAGAGGGGTCACCTGGGCATCCCCGAGGCCGTTTTCGTCGTAAGAAAGGGAGCGGGGGGGAAAGGTTTGGCGAAGCGGGCCGGGCCGGGGGGAAAGGCAACGGCGGCGTTCCAACCGCCCGCTTTCTCCTGCGCATGCGCGCTCCGTTTCTGTCAGGGGCGGTTAGGGCCCGCGCGGCCGGGCGTTGGAGGTAGACTGCCTGTCTCCATGGAGGCTCCTCTCCGGCCGGGATCGGCGAGGCTACTCGGTGCTTGTCCTTGGATGGAAAGGCCCCATTTCTTGGGAAAGAAGTGATTTGGGGGGGGGGGGGGGGGGGCCCCCTCTTTTGGGGGGGGGGGGGGGGGGGGGGGGGGGGGGCGTCGGCTGCCTAATTTACCGGTATACTGCTCTTGAAGGTAGAGGCTCATTCTGTTCAAAGACCTTCACGGACCAATCCGTCTCTCTCTTTCAGCCCAGCCCACCTCACAGGGTTGTTGTTGTGGGGTAAATAAGAGGAGGAGGCGTCGTAGGTATGCGCGACACTTTATTGGCTTGTTCAATTTATTTGCCCCCCTATCTTGCTCTGGGTCTGCTCTAGGCAGCTTGAATTATTTGTAAAAATATAATAATAACAATAAAGGCAGGATCTAAACGAAATAAATAAAGCAGTTTCGTATAAAGGAGCTAGTCCAGTTTTGCTTCTATATAGATCCAGGGTGTCCAGCTGCAGCAGGCGTCTGGCTGGTGCCTCTTTCCTCGCTTTGGGGGAGCATCCCCAGCAGGTAAAGGCTGGAAGCGAATCTTCTAGGCTGTGGGGAGCTCAGTTTTCCTGCGTGGCTTTGGGGCCCTGCAGTGTAAGGGTGGGACTGAAAGTGGTTTTAAAGGGAGATTGTGGAAGTTTGTGGAAGATGAGCGGGTCAAGAGCTAGCTTGGCTCAGGAGTTCAGAGAAAGCAGGCTGGGAACCGGGAGACTATGAGTTCTAGTCTTGCCTTAGGTGTGAGAGCCAGCTGGGTGGCCTTGGGCCAATCACCAGGAGAAAGTGAGTTCT
>NW_020769328.1:10544843-10600268 GCF_900518735.1 Pseudonaja textilis | reverse complement strand
CCAGCTGGGTGTCATTGGGCCAATCACCAGGAGATGGTGAGTTCTAGCCTTGCCCGCTGGGTGATTCTGGGCCGCTCATTCTCCCTCGTCTCCAAGGAGTCAGCATTGGCAAAGCAGTTCCAAAAACCTTGGTTCTGAAAAGAGCCCCTGCAGGGACTTGTCTAGGCAATTGCTCAGAGTCAAGACTTGACTTAAAAGCAAAGGCAGTCATTTTGGCATTGGGATTGAAGGCACCAGACTAGGAATCGGGAGACTTGAGTTCCAGTCCTGCCTATGAAATGAAGATAATTGGAAGATCTGGGGACAGTCCCTCTCTCATAGCCTTGTGAAGAAAGCAGTGTGACAAGCAAGCACAAACCACTTTCAATAAAGAGCCATTTAGGGATTGTGGCTTCGGTACAAGGCTAGGCCCCAGACACAAAGCTATCCAACCTTAGACACAACCTTAGACACAAAGCTAGCCAGTTAACTGTGGTCCCAGTCAGTCTCAACCCAGGAAGAAGGCAAGGCAAAACAGACTGCAGGAATCATCCAGAAAGCCACCAGAGGAAAGCTACTAAAGGCACAAAAAAAAACAACAACCCCGCCCCCCCAAAAAACACGATTCTTGTCAATATTTATCTTCAGGTGCTGAAGGAGCCAGATTGGTTCCTTGTTTTAAGCTCCTGTATCACAAACCTGAATGGCAGGTTTAATGCAGAAAATACTTTCTTGGTTGTAACATAACTCATTTTCCATCTTTCCTAGAATGTAGCATCCTTTCTATTGACTGCTGTTCTTTTTTTAAAAAAAAAGTCTTTCATGAAATATGCTAAGCAGAGGGATAATAATCAGTCCAAGGTTTCCCAACCAATTTGGTAAGCAGAGAGAGAGTTAACTCCATTATGATGTAATGCTTTGGTTTGGACCAGTCTGGGAAGACAGGAAACTTTCTGGAAGAAACATATTGTGTAATTGCCTAGGAAAGAGCATGAATCGGTCTATATTTTCTAGGAGTTCTGTGCTTTGTTTTTCTTGTCCATCAGGGTTTGCTTCCCTCTCAGCTAACCAGAAAGACTAAGTTGAACCAGTAGGTGGAAGTGATTTTGAAGAGCAGACCCAAGAGCATTTGGTGGTCCAATTTTCCAATTTTTGCCAATCCTTCTTGCCATGATGTGAAAAAAGTGAAAGGGTTTGAATTATTGGCTCATCAGTTCTGATGTTGTGTTTTTGGAATTAACCATATATGTGTATTATTACTCTAAGGAAGATGTAGATTCCTTCATGAAACAACCAGGAAATGAAACTGCAGATGTAGTTCTCAAGAAGCTGGATGAACAGTATCAAAAATATAAATTTATGGAGCTTAATCTTGCCCAGAAGAAAAGAAGGTGGGTATGTTTACAATAACTTTTACAAGGGCTGTTCTAAAATTTGGATTCTTCTCTGCCAAGCATAATATGGTGTAAATTATTTCATTACACTTTTCAGACATTTCTTTCTTTCCAGTCATATTTGCATGCATGCATACATACATACATACATACATACATCTTTATAGCAACTGAAATATGTATGTTTTAATAGATAACTTATTCCCTCTACACTACAGGAAGTCCTCCAATCATATCCATCTAGGTTATGGTATTTATAACTAACTTCGTGCTTACTAATTTTCAGATATTCATAAGGACACATCTATATGTTGTGTGTCCTGAAACACATTTGAGGTTATCGGAAGAAATTGCATAAAATGCACTAAAATACAGTAAATTATTCTGCCACAAGCAGAGCTTTTGATGCTTATTCCCCATTCAGTAATAGGGAACGCTGAAAGTTATTTTAAAAATTAAAAAAAGCTGTATCAGCTCAGAGGCAAGTAAACTGACAGTAGGTCCTAGTTCTTACATTTATATCTGAAGAGAATTATTTTTATGTGCTGTGTGAGGGGTTGTCGTGCATAGTCACAATGGTATGTGCAAGTAACTTATTTGTGACTCAGCTGTTTTCTTCCTAAGAGAAAGTTTAATATCCGCTGTCTCACTAGTTGGACTGTCCAGGAAATCAATTCTATAGAAGGCTTAAAACAAAACTACTTAAGATTGGCTATAATGCCACAGTTTTGCAAGTTGGATTGTGCTGTACTTCTATCCCCCTTTTTTTTCTTCCAGTGAATCAGGAAAGTGTGCCTGAACCACTTCTGAATGTTATCTCATCTTTCAGGATTTAAAAAATGCTTTGCCTCTTTTGCCTCGGTAACAGTTACTGTATATTTCTGTCAAGATTCCTGTAGAATTTCTGTCAAGGTCCTCTTCCTTGCCCTCACTTTGTACATTTTTAGTCTGAATCAAAATGTTGGATGTTTTTTCCCAAATAAAGAACGATAAAAATAATATTTAAAATGTTTTATTTTACAGATTAAAAAGTCAAATTCCTGAAATTAAACAGACATTAGAGATCTTAAAACACATGCAGAAGAAAAAGGTAAGTACAAGCAGTCCTTGATTTACAACCACAATTGGGCCCAGAATTCCATAGGTAAGCGAGTCGTGCCCTATTTTACGGCTAAACCTAAGCACTTTTGAATGTTTATCTGAGTGAATGCCTTTGGAAATATAGCATCGTTGTCCGTGTCCAATTGAAAAATAAAATAATTCACTCGCTCTAAGCAGCATTGTTCCTAGATAAATTCAGTGAAATATCCTATCTTGTGCATATCACTACGCCATTAGTTATAACAAACAGGTTAGCTTTCATCATGGTATAAAATTAAAAGTACTCTATAGACCATTGCTTTGATTATGTTGATTTACCTTTTCCAAAGGAATCTACAGATCTGATGGAAACCAGATTCTTATTGGCAGATAATGTCTACTGTAAAGCATCAGTTCCTCCTACAGATAAAGTTTGTCTTTGGTTAGGGGTAAGTAATTAGTAGAAAGTGAAGCATCTCTTCCGATGCTGAATGTATTTTAGTTCTAAATATGGTTGTAACCTATTGGGAATTTTCTAGTAAAAATTAAATGTAACGTATTTGCTTACATGGTAGGAATCTCTGTCTTTCAAGGCAGCACTAGTTTTGTTTTAAATAACTAGAAAACCTACGCCACTTTCAAAGGGAGCCCTGGGATGTTATTTTAGTAAACTTATTTTAGATGCTGACACCAAACTTTGCTTTGATGTTTGAGAATAAACTTTGAAACTCTTGCTTTTTTATTATTTTCTGTTTATTATGTCCGATACGGCAAACTATAATGTGTAATTCTCTTCCATGGCTTCATTGTAAAACATAGTTTGCCAGTTTGGAAATAAACAGAAAGTTATACCCTGAAACAATGTATGAATTAAAGTTGCTGTTCAGTAATGTGATTCTCATCTTCGTGGCACAGTTCGAAGATTACCTGCATCCATTATTTTTGCAGTTTTCAAGATTCATTAATCTGTTAGGAGTCAGGTTTCTGGTTCCACGGGTGTTTGCTGATAACTGGTATTAAGTTCAGCAAAACCAGTAGAGAGGAATGGGCAAACTCAGAGGTCACTGTCCTTAATCCCAATTACATGCCTAGAGCATAAGTATAAGGCCAGCATCTTCCAGATGGCAAAAGCTAAGCTTCAACTCTACCTTGACTTTAAGGAATCATAAAACTATGTTTTCATTTTAATGCTGCCCTTAGGCCAATGTTATGCTGGAATACGATATTGATGAAGCCCAGGCACTGCTAGAAAAAAACCTTAGCACAGCTACAAAAAACCTCGAGTCCCTAGAAGAAGATCTGGATTTCCTTAGAGATCAGTTTACAACGACAGAAGTCAGTATCCTTTCTGAGGTTCAAATATTAGGTTGGAATGGTCTTGTGCGTACCTCTGCTTGTTCATTGCATTTGCACACAGTATCAGGTGTCAAGGAATTGCAGTTCCAAGACTTGTATTTCTGTTGTGTATTTCAGCCAAAGTGGACTCTCGGAGCCAGGTACCATCAAATCCACTTACAGACAGTGGATGCATAACCAATGAAGGATCTGTGGGGAAAAAAATGATCTGTATTATCTCGATCGTGGATAACATAGCTCCTCTGTCTTGCATATCACTTTCTTTTTTTTTTTTTTTTTGATAGTGTGCAGATTCAATCTGGACTTTAAGCTCTTTCCTCTTACAAGCAGTGGTTTCCAACATTTGCAGCAGGGGTGGGGGGAGCCCTTTCAGGAGAAATTCCAAACAGTCTTTTATAGAATCTTTTCTGAAGCAGGTATAGAAAATACATTGCATTGCTGAGTAGGCTGATTATTCTCTCTGCCCATCTCTATGCTCATTCTTGAATTGTTGCTGTTTTCTCACTGGGCTGCTTGTTAAAAGAATAATTGATTTTCTCTTCTAATGAATTGGAGCCTGGAATAATCATCCCTGTATCATTATAAGCATCTAGTTAAGCAAGATATGGAAAGAATTTCAGCCCACGTCTACATTTAGTAGACGGTGAAGCCGTTGATCTTATAAACAAATATCAGCAAATTTTTCAAAACTACACAAATAAACTATCTGGCTGTCAATATTCTATCCTCTCAGTTGAGAGCAATTTTATTCAAATGAGCATTGCTGCTTCTCCAAACAAGCAGGAGATATCCGGGATGTCCTAAATGGGGAACTTTACAGGGGGGTAGTGAAAAAGCCTCCTTGAAATTTGATACCAGCATTTCTTGGTCTTTCTGTGTTGGGTGTGGAGTTATGGAAGTTTGAAATCCACCTGGAAGGCATTGGCTTGGGAAAATCCGCTTTCCTATTCCCTAAGCACCATTGGGGAGCCCTTTATATTCATAAACAAACCTGCCTTAGTGTCAGCGCAGCAGGGAAATGCAAGGGAATTGTCTCTGCTTTTGAACCGTACCTTCCTTAATCTCTGTTTTCAGATATGGCCAGAGTTTATAACTGGGATGTAAAGCGAAGAAACAAGGATGACCCTCCTAAGAACATGGCATAGTTCTGCTAGTTTTAAATACGGTTTTGTTTTGTTTTTTCTTATTTTTAAACTACCGTTCGGTTCAGCCTTTGATGGACTGTGTTTAATTTAATCTTTTTGGTTGTTGACATAATGGCGAGCATCTTTTTTTGTTTTTTTTAAAAAAGGGCAAATCTTATTTGGTCCATGCATGCTTCATGCGATTGCCTTGTTGGAAAAGGAGCCACAACAGTATGTAGTAAAGAAGCCCCTCATCAATCTGGGATTTGAGTCAAGGGAATTAGAAAGGGTCATTTTGTAAGTCACAGATAGTCTTTGATGTTCAAGATTTATTAAGGAGGTCCACAGAATAGATCATGGGGAAAAACGTACAGCTGATGTGACAAAGTGAATACAGTGTTGTGTTTTTGGCAAATGACCCTTTTAATCTCGCCCTCCAGACGTTCTCTGTTTAATTCTGCTCCAGAGAATGGCTCATCTTGGTACTTCAGAAGATCACAATTAGCCTTTGAAGGATTAAATAATAAAACACTGAATCCTGTTTGTGGTCTTAGTTGGTTCTTATATACGTAAACATCAGTTCCTTCCGATTTTTCAAACGGGCAGCCAAAATTTTTAATACTTTGCTGCATTTTATTGGCATGCTGGGCATTCCTGGTCCAGATGTCTCAACCCCTGCAAGGATACCTGCTGCAACTTCTGGAACATAAATGGTGTATTGCAGCTCAGCCGTGTTGTCAGGTTGAATGTTATTCCCATGTTACTTATTAAGGAAGCCTTGCAAAAATGTTGCCTTGACACCTTTTCTTTGAAGCACACCTGGTGGCCAAATTAGCAGTGTAACTACCGTAACTGCTCAGGTTTCATTTTACCATTCAGTGCAAATGTTAACTGGCTTCTAGTTTCATTTAATAAACAATATCTGTAAAGTTTTGTACTATTATTTCATTTATATTAAAATAGTGAAACTTAAAAATGTGCTAACATTTCCAAAATGTTTCTTGTTAAAATAGTGCAGAAATAGGACAAAACAGTTGCATTAGGCATATACTTGAGAAAAAAATAAAGACAGGTTAAGTAAATAACATACAGGTATATTCAAGAATGGCGCCTCAAGATGTTACATCCTTAAGGTTCCAAAGTAATATATTTGTGTTTTACCAAAAAAGAAACCAAAAGAAGGATATTTTGTTTAGTTCCGTTTCAGCAGAAACAAAAGAAGCAAACCTCCTGATTATGAAAAACTCAGACATTAACATACTTATATTGCCAAAAATCTATTTTGTTGCACAAACATGCAACTTTCCAGTTGCTTTGTTAAATAAAAAAATACAAAGATTTCTTTGCAGTACTCCCAAAGTGGATATATAATTTGATTAAAATTATCAACACTTCCTTAAAACCAGTGTTTATTATTATTATTAAAAATAACTGTATAATACTTCAAAAATATTTAAAATCAATATTGGCTTCTGCACCATGATGAAATCAGCACCTGTATACTATGAAGTCCTTTGGTCCTTTTTCCCAATAAGAATAGACTCAAGACTGAAATGACCTGGATATAGGCAGCTATTAAAGCAAAATTCTGGGAATTAAGTCTCAATCTATCATTCTACTAGAGCAGTTCTGCATATTTTTCCATCTTTCCTGTCCTGTCCCCCTCAGAAAGGGGCTGTTAATCTGCAATGCATGATACCAATAAGACAATAGCTCAAGGGGTTATCGTGGTAGTCATCCGATTGGAATATTATCCCATTTATGTTGCTTAGAATCTTTTCATAACAGTTGTGCTTAATGACACACTTTCAAAATATTTCAAACAAAGGCACAAGTAAAAACAAAAAACCACTGGATTTCATGGCAAATAGTGGGTGTGTTTATTTTTAACCTAATCTGTGGGGGAAGGGGTTTTTCTCCCCACCACAGTTCATGTATACAGTTATTCGAGGTTTCATGAAAAATGGCAGAAAATAAAAAAATCTTTACATGTATTGCATGTCACATGTTCACATTAACTGCTTTGCTAAGCGCGAGCATAATTTTCATTCACACACAGCTGAATACAACATATTGCGTCACATTTCATTACAGTCATATAACAGAAAGCTAGCAAAAATGTACAATATAATTCTACATCTGGAGGGTCTGGATTTTTCTTTAAATCCAGCATGCAGACTAAGATTGTGAACTTGAAACTAATAAACTGGGCTTGTTTCTATTTTTGCTGGATTTTGCCAGATAGTATCAGATAGAAAACGGAGCTTCCTACAGCCTTGTTTAGTCCTTTCTCTTGCACTAGTCAGAAATCTAGTCAAATCAGTTCAGAAAATCAGGTTTACAATGTCAAGTCCCGTGTTTTTTTTTAAAGGACAGGAATACTTTTTTTTTTTTCCTGTCCCACCCTTGGTACACAACTAATAGTACAGAGGGGTTACAAATGTAAATTATTATAAAAAGACTAATGTGTTTTTATCAGAATTATTAGACCTTCCATTTCATTTAAATATATTCTGTGTGTCTTTGTCATCCTAATTATACATAATAGTACAAATCCTTTTTTAAAATGGCAGTAAGAAAAATGTAATTTTTTAATCACTAAATAATCTTAGCACATGGCCCCCAAAAGGCCATTAGATCTTCCTACATGATCTTCTAGATCCTTCCTTTTTCCTGTTGGATTGTATGATTACTTGGAAAATTTGCTGAAAGTGTATAAAAATGCTTTTGCCCAGTAAATTTGACAGTTCTAGGGAAATTTCTAATCAAGGAAAAACAGTTCCCTGTCACCTGCCATATCCCGAGGAGATGCAGTGTTCCCGTGACAGTAAAAAAACAACAACCACCCAAGGAGGATCATACTTGAGTCCATTTGGACACAATACTGAGATATATGTGTATAAAGTCAACTATTTATAATGTTAGGTTTGGAATCAAAAACTCCCTGGGGTTGGTGAGAGTTCTCAATTTAACTATACATGTAGAAAGACCCCTGTTCACTCCATAACCCATCCAGTAAAGGCTGATTGAGATGTTCTTGATTTTGGACTGCAGATTAGACCAACTTGGATTTGCACGTGTTAAATTCTGTCTTAACGTCAGGTAAGTGCCATTGGCTGGATTCCTATAAAATGCTGAGCCACAAAAAGTACTTAACCGAGTTTAAAACTAACCAAAGGTTAGGGTGCTATTAAGAATACCACCAAACTGGGCCTGAATGCATCCTGAAATCCAGAGGAAATGAGTTGTGTCACTGAAAAAATATATAACAGAATAACAGAGTTGGAAGGGACCTTGGAGGTCTTCTAGTCCAACCCCCTGCTCAAGCAGGAAACCCGATATAATTTTAGACAAATGGTTGTCCAATCTCTTCTTAAAAACTTCCAGCGTTGGGAGTATCCACAGATTTTGGAGGCAAGCCTTTGGACTCATTAATTGATCTCACAATCAGGAAATTCCTCCTTAGTTCTAAGATTGCTTCTCTTGATCAGTTTCTATTCTTGTCCTGCTTTCCACCCCTTGCCCTTTGTGGCAATCCCTAAACTATTCAAAACGACGCTGCTATGCCACCCCAGTTCTTTTTTTCATTAAACTAAACACACTCAATTCCTGCAATTATTCTTTGTACGGTTTAGCCTCCCAATTCCCTAACCATCTTTGTTGCTCTTCTCTGTCTTGATCTCCCATAATAGCCCAATTTTTAAACTCTATGTGCGCATAGGCACAACGTACATGTATATGAAATATTCTCTAGAGAATTGAACGGTACATGGAAGAGTATACTGTATAAAGTTCATATTTATAAAATCACTTCTGAATTAATTATTTTGCTTTAATGAATCCAACTATTGCAAGTCCAGATGAAATCTACAAGCAACTGTAACCTAAAATACTTAAGCATATCTTTCAACACTTGGTAAACAGGCATTTAAAAAGTAGTTTAAATATTGCCTTAATTTGATCACAGAAATTATCTGAAGTCACAGATAATCTGAAGATTATCTAAATCATGCAGAAACAGGAAACTATAGAAGAATCTCAGAATGAAACAAAAGTTCAAACGAATGTACTGACACTCATCAAAAGTATTACATGGATTTATCATCACTTCCTCCCAACCTTTATTCGGCTTTCTGAAAAAAGCTATTTTTTTTAAAGGTGCTCTAACATTTTGTCAGCTGGATAGATTGACTCTAAAAAACAATTTGATTAATTGACATAAACTGATAACAACCCCTCCCTTCCTGGGGAAATAGACCTTTTAAAAAAAAAGCATATTTAATGCAAGCACATACCAGGTCATAAGCAGCAATCCTTTATGTGAGAAGCTGGAATTTTTCTACAATAGTAATGTCTGTTTGTCACACCCACACAGATAACTATCTAAAAAGAACCCAACCTCTTTGTTTCATAGAAATGTTCCCCCCTCCCCTGTATGCAGGTTTAAGTAATTGTTCAGCAGAAATTCAGATGATTGACTAAAACGTCTTTAATTAGTTAACAGGCAGAAGAGTTTGCCTTTCTATCTTTATTCCTTATATAAAGCTACAATTTGAGCCAGAGCATGCAAAATATAACCAATCCTACAATCTATTTTACTCCTGGGTTCAACACTAGTAACATTCTTGAAATTAGTCTAAATCGGACTTACTGATAAAAAAATTGTCTTGAGTATATATGGGCTTTCTCCCTTATTCTATTGTAGTACTATAAAAACGTTGCCCAATGGCCTAAACAAATGAGATGTATGTTTACTTGTGTCTTCTGCTGATTATTACATTATTACCATCACCTCCAAAAAAGAAAACACCCTGGGTGTATATAGGTCTTTAGAAACAGTATAGCCCTTTTCTGCCTCAAAGCAAAATATTTTGTTAAAAGAAAGCAAGACTCCAATTAATATTGTTTCTTTTAACACTGGCTTCTTCCTAAATGTTTTTCAGAAATGTTTACAATGCTCTCAAGGAATCCAACCCCGCTTTCCTTCCATTCTGCATTCAGATTCTCAGGTGGCCATAAAAAAACAAAAAAAACAGCTCCAGATGCAAAATGATCAACAAGGAAAAAAAAAAAAAACTGGTGCTGAAAATGCAGAGATTCGCCTTGGCTTTAAAAACAGTTTCCCATCATTCAGCATCTCCCAAACGACATATGTCACTTGCAAGTCGCTGAGTTCTTCCCTCTGCTCACCATTCATCTCTTGGCAACCAAGCGAATCAGTTTTTATTTTGAAAACACTGATTTTTCCTCTAAGAATTCCAGGTTGTGTGTCACGAGTGCCCTTGCTTAACTAATCTAGCTTGCTTTCTTAAAGCTTAAATGATTGACAATAAATTCAGAAGGGAAAGAAAGGCCTTTAAAACTACAACACTTGCAAGTTAACCGACCTGCAAAAACAACGATTGCTTTGCATCTCTTCTCTCTTGTCTATCTTACCTTACATCCTCTTTCTTCTCAGCTGGGACTTGCAGGAAATGCCACGTGCAACAAGCAGGAAGCACGGTTTCAATGCTACTACAGTTTTAATCAAAGTTGGCTTTTTTCCAGAAGAAAAATAGAACATCCTTGATTAAAATTCTTTCACATACACACATCAGCCCCACTCTTCCTATCCCTTATAAGACTGTTAACTTTCTAGGTGGCCCAAGTAACCTCCGACATTTCATTAACGGATGTAGTGGGTAACGAACTGGACTTACATCAGGGTGATCTAAGGAGGTGATCATGGGGTGATCAAAGTCTTGCTGTGGGGCTTTTCTGGAGAAAAATAAAACGGGGGGAGCACAATGTACCCTTAGGCTTTTGAAGGAATGCGGCTATGCATCTCATAAAGAACCAATCAATATTGACCCTGCCAATTCAATTGGTGAGAACCTGAGCTATCAAATTCCCGGAAACTATTGAGACATCAAAATTAGAACTCCTCATAAAGTAATGGTCTCGCTGTTACTTTAGCGGCTTCTGCAATGTTTTAAGTTTAATTTATATTGCAGCAAGCCTTTTTTTAAAAAAAATTATATTATTATTATTATTTCAGCCATGGTGATTATTAAAAGGTAACAAGCAGACGATTTCTGGAGAAGATATAATTTCTCTTTCCCTTGTTCCTTTTCTAAATACACTTCCTAATTGTAGGCGATTTGGACGATGGCTTCAAAAAGAAAGAAAGAAAAGAAAGAAAAAAGAAAAGTAAAAAGCAATGATAGATGAATCTATTTAAACCAGGGTACACAAAACCCCTTGATGGTGACTATCCCTACCCCGTTTTCTCAGACTCCCATGGCCTTATCTCTACCACATCAACATGCATCTGGATTGATTCGTACAGGGTGGGGTTATAGCCTCCTTGTGGCTTTTGTCCGCCAGCAGTCCAAGCGCTTGGTGCTTCGCCTCCCGAATCACACCTCCTCTGCCTTCCCACCAAGTCTGTGGAGTAGAATGGAAGCCGCTGGGGCTGCTCAAGAGTCAGCCACCTTCCTCCTCACGGGAACTTCCCAGTTAGCACAGGCACCTCCGATCTGACTTCACCACTTCTTCCGAAGAATGCACAACGTTGGGCACAAAGCCGCTCTTGACCCCTTCCCAGCCCTCCTGGATGCTGATCTCCCCTCTTTTCACAAGTTCATAGATGTCTCGAGTCAGGTCAGTGAAGGCCTTCTCCACGTTAATGGCATCCCGTGCTGAGGTCTCAATGTACTTCATGTCGTAGGCGAGAGCCAGTTTCTCGGCCTCGTGTCGGGTGACTTGCCTCTGCGTGTCCAGGTCGCATTTGTGGCCCACTAAAACAAAGACAATCTGATAAGGCTGGACGTGGGCCTTGGTCTCCTCCAGCCACTCGTGGACGTTCTGGAAGGACCTGCGGTTGGTAATGTCAAAGAGGAGCAGGCCACCGACGGAATTTCTATAGTATGCTCGCGTAATGGATCTGGAAGAGACCAAAGACCAAAAAGAGAGAAAGATCATCAGAAAGAAAATGCAACCATGAAATCCTAGTTATTTTTCGGGCACCCATCAGATACACATTGAACTAAAACAGGGGTCGCCAACCTTTTGGACCTCAGGGACCACCAAACTCATAATTTTAAATCCCATGGGAAAATCCCCCCAAAAGTCTGCAGGAAAACCCTGTTTTCCTACCAATCAATCATTCTTTACTTGGGATCACAGGATACAGTTTCCAGCTCCGTTCTCAGGGGGAAAGACTTTTGGCTTTGTGCAAGGAAAGCAGCAGAAGCAGCAGAAGTCTTTCTTTCTCTCCCCCAAACTCCTCCAGGAATGAGTCTTTGTGAGACTTGTCATGCCGGTGCAGCCTCTTGGAGCAGGATGCCTTGCAGGGTCCCAAAGATTGGTTTCTGCCAGTGTTTGGGGGAGAGAAAGAAAGACTTTTGCTGCTTTCCTTGCGTGCAGCCAAAAGCAGAAGAAGCGGAAAGAAGCAGCCCAGCGGCCAGGCAAGGCGTGGGGACAAATGGGGCAAGTTTCCCCTCTCCAACCTTTCCCTCCTCCCTTCACCACCTCATGTTCGCAATACAAGTGACACAAGCCTTGTGTTCCCATGGGCCATGTGGGTGGCACTTGTGTTCCCACGCACCCCAGATTAATTGCTTTGGGGGATGCTTTGTGGGTGACATTTCTCTGTGGACCACCAAAATTTTCTCGCAGACCACCAGTGGTCCCTGACACACCAGTTGGCGACCACTGAGCTAAAAGATAGTTTGCTATATGAATACGATCCAAGCCGGATTCCTTTGGGCTTAATTCAGGCCCAGCCACTATGGCAATATAATGATGGCTTATGGTTTATATTGTGTATAGAGATCAACTGGCTTATTCAACAAGCTGGTTATGCAAACCCTGGCTTACAATGCTGAGTAAACTCAGCCATTCCAGTTTATAAATTGCATGGATGGTTTAGCATGTTGCACAAATCCAAATGGCTGGTGCTCATTTAACTGATAATGCTGCATTTTAAAGACTATCGTGGAGATAATGCACTGTTTTGAAGACCACTTCCTACAAGGGCAATATAGGCTAGTCCTCGACTTACAAGCATTTGTTTAGTGATTGTTCAAAGTTACCACGGCACTGAAAAATGTGACTTACCAGCAGTCCTCATACTTTGCAACCCACATAGTATCTTCACACTCACAAGATCACAATTTGGTTGCTTGGTAACGGGCATGTATTTACAATGGTGACCAACCTTTATGACCTTCTCAGCTGGTTTCCAGTAACCAAAGTCAAAGGAAAAGCTCCACGTGCTTGAAAACTGCAATGACCGACTTAACAACCATGGCAAACAAAAGTGGTAAAATTGGGCATGACTCAATAACCGCCTTGCTTAACAACAGAAATGGGAGAAATTCTGGTCTCAATTGTGGTCTTAAGTCGAGGACTATCTTGTCCACTCATTCATGACAAGTTTCACACACTGTGATGAACACAATCTGTTTTCAGAGCACAATGTCTAAGTCAAGTCATTGTGGTCAGCAAAACAGGGTTCCTGGTTTGGCATGATCCTACTAGAATAAGTTAGGGAGAACACAATATTACTAAGTATTGGCTGTTATATGTGATACTTTGCCTGAGAGCACAGAACACTTTGAACACCCAGCAGAATTCACACATACTAGGCAAAATGTAGTTGATTTGCCTGCTGTTCAGTGTGATATTAATACAGCCAGAATGGTTTAAAGTTTTGCTAAGCCATTGTGTAGCCAGAATGGCTGGGATGTTTAACTCATCTGTAACTGGGTTCATGCATCACAGTGAGTCATAATTTTAATAAACCTGTGATATGGCTGAATCTTTTTAGCAGGCTAAACTATAAATCAAAATAGCTGGATTCAACTTAAATCAGAACCCAAAAAACCCTCCACATTTTAGGGTAGTGGGAATCCAGTTACTACGGTAGACTAAGATTAGGCAGGCACAAGTTTGTATCCTTCACTCTGCCACAAAGCTCCTTCTGGATAACTTTGCATCAAACCCTTTCCACCACACAGGTTGTTGTGAATGTTAAACAAGGAAGCCTTTAATTCTTTCTTTCAAAGATTGAAAAAGTTAAATCCAAATTCCTTTCCTTTCTCAAGTTTGCAAATTCTCTTTGCTTTAGATACAACATCACAACTATACACATCCAACTGTTCTCATGAAAGATTCATGGAAGGCCTCCTATTGCTGTGCAGTAATTCTACCACCATTCTTGGTCATTGAAAAGTTAGCTGATAAGAAAGGTATAAACTAGGTTAGACTTCCTAGGTAGGGTCCGTAAATGGCACCATGTCCCAAAGATGTTTTTTCAAAGGGCAACTGGATGTTGTCTTTCCTAAGAACTTTGTTCCTTAGGACTTTGTTTTTAGGACTTAGTCCTTTCCTATGGATTTTGTTTTTCCTAACAAAGTCCAGGACTTTATTAGAAAAAACAAAGAATACTTGCCTTTTGAAAAGGAACCTAGGCGATAACTATGACCCGGATGACTAAGAACGTCCATAGACAATGGCACCGTGTGTTCAAAGATTGTGTTTTTGGAGACAAATATGTCTATGAACATGAATAGCTCTGTCCAGGTGATTGCTCTACAAAGGACTTCAAATGTCGTGCCTATTGATGTAGTCAACCCAGCCACCATCAAACATTCTGTTGCCAATGGAGGAATTGTCCAGTTATCTGGCTGGATGACTGGACAAGAGTGTTCCCTGGTCTTCCTGCTGATGGCGAATCATATAATTCATCTCTTCAGGTGTCCTACTCTAGATACACTATCAACCCTCTGGTCTTGCTTGAGTTAAAGGATTTTCTTTGTACCTTGCAGACATCTAACTTGTTCCTGGTTCATTCTGGCAGATATGTGAACATACAATCTCCCCTATTTGGTGGCATCTTGAACTGACCAGGGGCATGAAGCAGAGATCCAATCTTAGCACCACTTTGTCTTAATGGAATACACACACATCCTTTGTCACCTCTCCTCAACGGTCTTAGACAGATTTAAGACTGCCCTACTGTCTTCTGGCTTAGCCTGCTATTGGGAGTTGAAAGGGAGCAGTCACGAAAACCCTAAGAACCAATGACAAGTCCCAGGAGGAGAAACAGGGAAGAACTGAATTGCGTCATGTAGCTTGTGTAAATATCCCTCACTTGTCTAGGATGTCAGCCGCCGGAGGGCAGGAAGTCTGAATTTCAGCCTCCTGGCTCATCCATTAAAATGTTTGTTCTCCAGGGCCAGAATAATAACGCAATTAATACCCCCGTCTCAAGCATCTTCACCTTGTGCCTTCTTTTGGATAGCACTGGAACTGAAGAGAAAGCACAGGTCAGTTTTTCTGGTAAATGGGCCACCATGACATAGAATCATAGGGCTATTCGTATCTTGCTGGCCTCTGAAAGAGACAGAAGTCTCCTGTTCCAGATCTTCAGAATTTAGGGCAAGGACTTTATATTTTTCACGACAATTGAGTTGACTTAACTAACTCAGATTGCTTTTCCCCCAAGAAGGCCTTTATTAGATCAGGGGTCTCCAACTTTGGCAATTTCAAGACTTCATCAGCCAGCTTTGCTGGCTGAGGAACTCTGGGAGTTGAAGTCCACAAGTCTTAAAATTGCCAAGGTTGGAGACTCCTGTATTAGATAGTTAGCTTTCAAATAACTGGTGATTCATCTCCGGATGCTTGAGTCATTGTCCCCTAACGCCACCGTTCCAAAGGTTGTAGACCTAATTTCAGTGTAAGCAGTCGGTTGCTGTTGATCACCTGTTCATGCCTTCTCTTTGGTGTTTGGTTTCTGTTGGGACTTCTTGGAGAAGGTTACACTACTGAAGATGATACAGGAGTGGAGACTTCAACTATGGGTTCTAGAACTGGCTTTTATGGATTTGCTTGAGCCACCCCAGTTCTGTTGGTTCTGTGAGCTTCTCTCTTAACTCTCTTGGCAGCACCAATTCGGAAATCAATGAAGCTACCAGCTTTTCAGTCTCTGATACAGCTGGGAGGATCCATGATGTTCCTGGCTGGGAGATCCGACTTGTTTTCCAGCATGGATCCGGAGCAGTCCTGAGTTTGATTGGCTTTATCCACTCCCTTGATTTTCTCTCTGAAAAAATATGGAAAGGTCATTCTGCTGGAAACTGAAGGGGATATTTGCAGAGGCACCGACTGTGGGGTTGTTGAAGCCCAGATCCAGGATGAATACCGCTCTTAACTTATTAAGATCACCAGGAATATGTCAACATTATAGCATCTCTGGTGGGAAAAAATACAGGGAAAAATTCCTCTCAATCTGAGTCCCAGAAAGAATGAACCATGTGCATCTCACATAACTAATTCTCCAGTTCTTGCAGGATAAACAGATTCTTCGTTACTTTTTGCACTATTAATTGAAAATGCTGATTGAGGGACAGTGGCCCATCTCCTTGTTCTTCTCATTCTTTTTCTGCTCCTGATACTGCCAGGGTGAATGTCCAATTCCTTCCTGGGTCTTTATTCATTGTGACTTTTGGGGTCTCCGACTTCTTTTTCTGTGCAAATGCAAAGGAGATTGCAAGTAAATGAAGAATGGAGAAGAAAATGGTTCATTTGAGGCCTTCTGGAGATAAGGGCAGCCATTCCCTTCTTTCCCAGGTTCTCTTCCACGCGAGTTATTCTGAAACTCATTTATCAATTAGCCCAGAAGACTGTTTCACACACAGAGAGGCAACCTAAGTGTCACTACCATGTTCTGTGTGCATAGACTAAACCATGTTCCTCTCCTGTTTTGGGTGCCATAGTAGGCCATGTTTGTGTCGTTCCTGTTGTACTGGGCCTCATTCCCCCTTCCTCGGACATACCATTATATCCAGCTTGGTTTTTCCACTGCCATTCTGTTGATAGAGGAAAGGAGAAACTAACTCATTCGGTTTTGACATGGTTTGATGGCTTCCATGCTGATGGCCTGCTCTGCCTCTGTCATTATCCCAGTCACCAAAAGACCATCACTGCTGGGGCACTTAGTTTTCTGACCAAGGCTTCCTGAGACATTAACAAACACCTATAAAATCCAAAACTCTTTTATTTTAGTTCAATGGCTGTGAATTATCATCATTCACAGCCCCGGAATGAGTCTTAACAGATTAGAATTAGTCCCAGGGACGTCTGCCAAACGTAAGACATCTGATAAGAACACACCTTATCTTACGTGAAGTGCTGCGAACGACTAAAGTCCCAAGTAGTCTTTCCAAAAACCAAACAGAGAATAAATTCACCACGGAGCTCTCAGATTCCAAACCGATCAAAGTGAACAAAGTTGCTTCCCGCAAAGGTTTTCCCACCTTTGCACTTCCTTTATACCTTGGGGGAGGGGCAATCACCTCCCAGCCTTACTTCCGAGTTGCCCCTTTTGTCTTAGCTGCTCTTGCCTTCTGGCAGCTCTGCACACATGCGCCCTGGGATCAGGCTCCCCTTGTTCCTCTGCCTCACTGCTATCAGACTCTGGAGGCTCCGGAGGCAGCACTCCACTCCCAGATGGTCCTGGCCCCATCTCTGCATCGGACGCAGGACCCTTGTCTGAGTCCTCCACAGACTTCCGGACTGGTCCCCGTTCTTCCTTGTATTCCTCTTGATGGAGGAATCGTGGCACCTTCGTCCCTGGGAAGATTGAATTTGATTTTGTGCATTTACTTTCCACTTTTTTTTTTCTTTTGGAGAATTTGAGGGAAGGTCTCTTGGGGTGGCTCCATGGCTAAGATGCTGAGCTTGTCGATCAGAAAGGTCGGCAGTTTGGCGGTTCGAATCCCTAGCGCCGCGGAATGGAGCGAGCTCCCGCTCCTTGTCCCAGCTTCTGCCAACCGAGCAGTTCGAAAGCACGTAAAAAATGCAAGTAGAAAAATAGGGATCCCTTTGGTGGGAAGGTCACAGCGTTCCGTGTGCTTTGGGCGTTTACACGGAGACGTCTTCCAACAGCGCTGGCTCTTCGGCTTTGAAAGGGAGATGAGCGCCGCCCCCTAGAGCCAGAAACGACTAGACTATCACGGATGTACAAGGGGAATCTTCCATTCACACAACATCCCTGGTAGGTAGGTTAGGCTGAGAGAAAACGGTTGGTCCCAAGCCACCCAATGAGTTTCCAGGGCTGAGGCTGGATCTGAACCTGGGCCTACCCAGGTTTAATGCAACCCTTTAAGCACCGCCTCCATGGTGGCTAGAACTTGGGTTCCCAAACTGTCAACAAGGCCCCAACATTGAAGAGGAGAAGGACAAGCTTGGCTTGAGACCCTGCGGCACGAAAAACGTAGGAAGGGATGCACTTTGGAGGCGGCACCCCTTGTCGTCCCGTTCCCACCCACCCACCCCAAATTCTCTCCAGGTCTCTGCAGGGCAAAGGAGATTTCTTTGTTGGAAAGCAAGTCAGGCCACTGCTTCTTGGCACAGATTTTGCCTTGGAGGGGCCGGGGGAGAGATTAAACCTGACCAAAGAGGCCCCAACTCCCCCTTGACTCAAGGCAAGATGGCCCTCCTCCCCCAGGCCCAAGTAGGGCCTCTCCCACTGCCCCTCCCTCCGAGCAAAGGTAGACCTCCCTGCCCCCCCTCCCGCCCCCCCCCCAAGGCGGGACCCAGCCCAGCCCTGCTCACCTGAACCTCTCCTGCCCGGCGGTGTCCCAGATTTGCAGCTTGATCCTTTTGCCCGGCTCGATCTCCACCAGGCGCGAGAAGAAATCCACGCCCACGGTGGGGTCGGAGACCTGGGCGAAGCGCCCTTCGGTAAAGCGGCGGATGAGGCAGGATTTGCCCACCGTCGAGTCCCCGATGACGATCAGGCGGAACTGGTAGAGCCAAATGGCCTCCATCGTTTGCCCGGGGGCCGAGCCTGGAGAGGGACCCCCCCCCGAGCCCTCCCCCCCCCACTCCCCACGCGGCGCCTTTTCCGAGCTCCGGGCGCCGCTGCCGCTCCTGCAGGGAGAGCCCAGCGGAACCGGAGGAGGCGGGGGCGGCCGGGCCCGGGCCCAACCCGGGAACCGCTGCTGCTGCTGCTGCTGCTGCAGCCGCTGCGAGAGGAGCCGGGTCCCCGCCGCGGCCTGTGGGCGGCCTTCCTTCGCTCCGGGGGCGCCTGCTTCTCCTAGCCGGGGGAAGGGTCCAAGCGGGCGAGCCTCGAAGGGAAGCCCGGCAAGAGGCTGGACGCCCCGGCCCGACCTCCTCTCTCTCTGCCCGGCCCCGCGCCCTCCCGACCCCGAGCGATGCGCTCACCCCGCCCGGCCTGCCTCAGGTGTGGGGAGCGCAGGTGTGTGTGTGTAGGGGGGTCCCTCCCACCGTCCAAGCGCCGTCGCCCTGCCCGCAAAGCCCCGGGGACGCCCTCAGCAACGCCGCCCGGAGCCCCGCCGAGCCGCCGGGCCCGAGTCCCCGGCCGCTATACGGGTCGGCAGCCGGTCCGGGGAGCGGGACTCATGCTCCGGAGAAGGCGGGTCAGGCGGAGGCGCTTCCTTTTTGGGGAGGGGAGGGGAGGAGGGAGGGGGGGTGGCCGTCAAGGTCGTTCGGGCCGCTCCGGGGTCCGGGAGGAAGGGCGAGGCGGCTTCTCCGGGCGCGGCTTCCAGCCGAGGACCGAGGGCCACCTCTGCAGCCGGCGGCCTCCCGGAGATGCTCTAAAGATGGAGATGCAGGCGAGGGGAGGATGGCAGCGGCGGCGGCGGCGGCGGCGGCAGCAGCGAACCGTCTGACTCATCACTGCTGGCAGCAGCTGCCGCCGTTACCGTATTGCCCCTAAGAGAAGCTCCTCCGCCTTCTGGCCACCATGGCTTATACCGTCTGGTTTAGAAAAGAGCCGGCAGCGCGAATCAGGTTCTCTCTGCCACTACTACCACGACCCCACCCCCCCGGGGTCCCTTTGCCCCTCATTGGCAATCATGACCCCAAACTAGGAGGGGGTCTCCAACTGGAAGGCTTGTGGACTTCAGCTCCCAGAGTTCCTCGGACTTCAACTCTGAGGAACTCTGGGAGTTGAAGTCCACAAGTCTTGAAGTTGCTTAGGTTGGAGACCCACTGGTCCAAACCGAGAGATATCCCCCCCCCCCTCCAGAGTTGCTGTTCAGCAGGTTCTGACCAGTTCTGGGGAACCAGTAGTGGAAATTTTGAGTAGTTCAGAGAACTGGCAAATCCCGCCTCTGACTGGCCCCGCCAACCAATCTCTTCTCTGCCTCCCATCAAGTCCCAGCTGATTGGCTGGGTCTTCTTTGCTTGCCCTGCACAGGAGAATGGAGCTGGAAAGCAGGTTAGTGGGGTGGGGAGGGAAGGGGGATTTTGCAGTATCCTTTCCCCTGGAGGGGGTGGAAATGGAGGCTTTGCAGTATCCTTCCCCTGGCATGCCCACCAAGCTATGCCCACCAAGCCATGCCCACAGAACTGGCAGTAACCTGGTCTCAGCTGTGTGAGCTCAGAAGGGTGGTTTGTTAATCTTGGGTGAAGGTTCCCTGAATAGCAGAAGGTACCATCTCCCAAACCAGCTGGTGGCTCCATTTCATCGAGGATCATAGGCAGCAAGCAACTGACCGACTCTGGGCTGGTCCTGCATAAGCAGTTTTCCCTTGGTGGACATGTTACAATTGAGCATAGAACCTTCTGCGCACCAAATAAATTCTCTGTCACCGATCTAGAGCAGTGGTGGCTAAACTTTTTGGGCTCCTGTGCCAAAAATTGTGTGCGCGCTCATGTGTGCGTGCTCATGTGCTAGCACCCATTGTCTTATGCATTCGCCCCCCCACCCCCTGCGCATGCACATGCAATCTCCCCCCCACACACACCTGCACTGTGCCTCCCAGCTGATTTTCAGCCCGTTTGAGGCCTTTTTCAGCCTCCCAGAGGCTTGAGGACAGCTTCTGCAGCCTTTGCAGGCTGAAAAATAGGCCCATTCTATCGTATTACAGGAAGTGACAAAACTGGCCTATTTTCGGCCTGCAAAGGCTGCAGAAGCTGTCCTCAAGCCTCTGGGAGGCCGAAAATCAGTTATGAGGTGCACGCCTGCGCAGTGTGGGAAGCTTGCCTGCGACTCGTGTGCCCGCACAAATGGTTCTGCATGTCACCTGTGGCCCACATGCCATCGGTTTGCCATCACGGATTTAGAGTCTTCTCAGTCTTAGGTAGCTATTTTAGCCCTCCCTCTCTGCACCTGCATCTTCAAGTCAGCGTTGACTTCCGGTGAGAGCCTGGGCAACTGGTCCCTGCCGTTTTCTTGGCAAGATACCAGAAGGGGCTTGTCAGAACTTTCTTCCCAGGGCTGAGGGACTGGCTGGCCCAAAGTCACCCAGCTGGCTTTGTGCCCGAGACAAGACTAAAACTTAGGATCCCCTGGTTTCTTGCTGGCGCCTGAACCATCATACCAAACTGGCTCTGTACTTTGGTTCTAAGGTAGAGGGGAAACACTTAACTCTTCTCCCCACGGGTGTGGGACTAACTCTACTCCCTGCCTGGGAGCTCAGGCTGATTGATGCAAAGTGGAATTCAGCGTGATGTCAGCTGTTCCTGTTTTTATAGGGTACCACAGCGCCGTAAGACAAAGCAGAATTAATGTGTTATTTACTTACTGGGCATAGATGCAGCTCCAAGCATAAATTGCCTCTTTAGTGATCTGCATTCAGCTTTGCAGGGATGGTCTGCTCATACTCTTGAGAGATCCAGTATATGGCAGTGATGGCTGACCTTTCCCACATTGGGTGCCAAAAGTGCGCGCGCTTGCCTGCACCCATGATGCAATGCGTGCGCGATGCCCCCCTCCCCCTGTGCATGCACATACGACCCCCTGTACGTGGACACACACCTGTGCATGCATGCCCCCTGCACGCCTCTGCGCATGCATACACAATTCCCCCGCACGCTGTATACCCCCGTGCATGCATGCACATCCCCCATGTGCGAGTCTCTGCCCACGCATGCACAGCAGATACTTTACAATCAGCTGGCTGGCGGGGGGCCACGCACATGCACAGTGGGGCTCTTCTGGGCGACCTCTTGCATGCCTGCAGAAGTGGCTCTGCATGCCACTTCTGGCACACGTGTCATAGATTCTCCGTCACGGGTATATGGGGTTTGTATCAAGCCAACAGGTCTTTCCAGCCATAACCCCCATCCTTTGCTACTTGCTTCCCTTGGAAACAGGAAGAGGGGGTGTCAAAACTCTGAACACATTTGGTCTAGTGGTTAAGGTACCAGGCTAGAAATTGGGAGTTCTAGTTCTGTCCTAGGCATGAAAGCCAGCCGGGTAACTTTGGGTTAACCACCGGGTGACTTTGAATTCTAGTCCTGCATTAGGCACAAAAGTCAGCTGAGTGATTGTGGGTCAATACACTGGGAGAGTGGGAGTTCTAGTTCTTCCTTAGCCTTCTTTCATAGCCAGCTGGGTGACTTTGGGCCAGTCGCTCTCAACCCAACTCACCTCTCGGGGCTATTGTTGTGGGGAAAATATGTTGATAGGAAATGTGTGGAGGAAGGTGTGTTGACAGGTTTGCCACCTTGAATTATTTCTAAAAATAATAAAGGTGAGATATAAACAAACAACTAAATGACACGGTGTGGTACACATAAAAAGGAGGTAGGGCTTTGATTACAGTCACAGCCACTATCTTTCCTGTTGTTTCTGACTCTTCCCGCTCTCTCCAGAGAGAGCCCTTCTATTCAGAGACATGCCCTTTAAACCTCGGTTGGTAGCTGGTTAGGTTGGTCACTGTTTGGGGTTTACAGGACATGGTAGGTTTCATTTTGTCTCATTTCCCTTGGTTGAGGACCCCCTGTTTGCATTCCTTATTCCTTGCATAGCTTGCCATTTTATCTGGGCGTAAGTCTTACTAGACTGAACGGGCTTTGCACATAATTTCATTCTTAACTGTTCCACACAGTGGAGCTTTTATGCAAAGCTTTCTGAGGAACAATGGAGGGTGTGCACCACTACCTGGCAGATGATCAAAACTGCAACAATAAAGAAAAGGAAGGAATTGTTTTCACGCTGCGTGGTCAGTGCGTTTGTTACAAGTCGCTCTGTGACATTGGAGGTTGAAAAATCCTAGACCGAAGTCCACGCATCTTCAAGCTGCTAAGATTCGAGAAACATTTCTCCAGGGACTAGCCATGAAAGGAACAGTTAGCTTATCAGCCCCATTGCAGGTCAAGGAAAACCACGGTTAGCTTAGGAAGATTAGAAATAACAGAATAGAAGAGTTGGAAGGGACCTTGGAGGTCTTCTAGTCCAACCCCCTGCCCAAGCAGGAGACCCTTTACCATTTCAGACAAATGCCTGTCCAGTCTCTTTCTAAAAACCTCCCGTGATGGAGCACTCACAACTTACAGAGGCAAGCTGGTTCATTGCTCTCACCATTAGTTTAGATTTCTCCTTCATTCTAGGTTTTTTCTCTCCTTGGCTAGTTTCAATCTGTTGCTTTTTATCCCCCTTTCAGGTTCTTTGAAGAAAAGGTTGGGCCCCTTTTTTGTGACAACCCTTAAAATATTGGAAGACTGCTTTCACGTCACTTCATCCTTCTCACTAGACTAGAAATATCCAATCCTGCATCTGTTCTTCATATATTTTAGCCTCCAGCCACGTAATCATCTTTGTTGCTCTTCTCTGCACTCTTCCCAGAGTCTCAACAACTTCTTTATATTGTGGTGACCAGAACTGGATGCAGTATTCCGAGTGTGGTCTTAATAAGGCTTTGCAAATCCCAAAATTTTAAGGTTGCCCAATAAAATGCACCATGTTGGACTATACTACGTGGGCTCTCAAGATGTATTTCCTATTGGCAATGTTGATGCAGAAATGGGGACAAAAAAACCAATGTCCCTGGAAGGCATATATTGCATTATTTAAGGTTAATATTCTTTTTAACTTGTAACAATGTAATACATCCCTATTAAATATTGATGCTAGTCAGATTGCATATTAATGTTAAATTATAGCATCACCCGTTGATCTATTGCATTCCACAGAGCTTAATTTCAGTTAACTCAATTTAAATGAAGCAAAACATCGACTAAGAATTCACCGATGGGCTTTATGGTTATTCAGGAGGAAAATCCACAATCCAACTTTTAGGGATATAAGGATGTAAATTCTCAGAAAGATGGCCCACCTACTCAGTTGCAGCAAAAATCACCAAGACCCTTGTGTCAAAAGGTTGAATCATGGCAACTGGACCGATCTTTAACAAACCTTTAATAAAGATTAAGAAAGATTGGTCCAGTTGCCCTGAATCAACCATTGAACCCTTTTGGTCTGGATGATTGAATCTTTATTGACATACACCAAGACACTTTTGGCATCTTAAAGACTAGCACATTTATTATGGCATGACATTGTATGGACTTTAGTCCATTTCATCAAGATACATAAAGTAATATCCCAAGAACAGTGTTTTTTTTTAGATAACCACAGTTCACAAGGCTGGGTTGTAGGAGAGAGAGGAATAGTAAACAGCTTGAACTATTTTTTTAAGTGTGCTTAAAAGTAATGGCCAGCAGAGGCTGACCAGGCATTCATTAAAAAGAGTTTCCAGTTCACAACGAGCAGATTTATCACAGCCAATGCATTTTAAAAAAAACACAGCCTGATAAAATGCTACCTTTACCTTTGAAATCATCCTGAAAAGGAACGTTCTGATTTAAATTGCAAGTGGAAAGTTAAAATCCTTCTAAATAAAACTGAAGAGCCTACAAGTTCTGTTTTCCTCTCTGAGTTCCTCTATCACATACATCTTGTTATCCCTTCACTCACTTACCAAAAACCAAATGTCCACCAATTGCCAGAAGCTCTGACAGATGACTGGCTTGTTCTCTTGGGTTCCAAAGAGTTAGACGTGAAATCATAGGAGGGAGACCCTGACTGAATTTCAGAACAAGTTTCATAATAGTAAAGAGCAGCGGAAAGAATTATCAAGAGACCTCACCATCGTTGGAGCTGTCCAAGGTGAGGCTGGACAGCCATCTGCCAAGAACACTTCAATCTTGGTTCCTCCAATGAACAAGGTTGACCTAGAAGACCTTGAAGGGCTTGTTAATGTCCATGATTCCATTCAGATGCTTAAGATCATCACCTAGACAAGATCGCCTTCCTTAGGTTAGGATAAAGTCATTCATCTCCAACAATTTCATTTCATCCCAGTAGAGAGTTTTTAAGAGGTGCACGGTGCGTTTGTTGGTGGAGGCTTCTGCTACCCGCAACGTTTAGTTCAGTTTCTCATATGCAGAAAAGCAAAAAGCGATTGCATTATAATTTAACTCCCCCATTCTTTCATCTCCACCTCTTCAAGCCTTGCCTTTTGGCTCTGAAGTCAAAGAACATCTGCGCCACTGAGGTATGGTGTAGCTCTCCCATGTCTTATGAGTTAAAACGAGGTGTGACGCCAGCACCTTTCCTCTTGAAATCTTTCTTTGGCTCAGTGGCCTCCTTAATTTTTGGCCCCCTTGAAGTAGCTTTTGAATTCTTATGTACCTGACAACAAACCAAAGCTGGCCTCTGCGTGTTCTCCTTGCCACGTAGCTGAACCCCAAGTGTCACTTCAACTTGCTTTTCCCAGCCAAGGAGCGCAAGAGGAGTGAGCCTTCGATCCATTCATTGGGCGTTGACATCATTTCCTGCCAGAACGCTACTTCCTCTTGCGTGGAATCCATCCAGTCGACAGCAATTCCATAGCTGAAGCCTGTCCCAAAGCAAGAAGCAATAAAACACTTTAGAAAGGATGGTCCAGCATGCAAGTTCAACTCCCAAATGTTCCTCTTTGAGGGTCCAAACTAGGTAAGACCCCGTTTGTGTTCTGAGTCATGGAGGGATTTTGTGAAATAAACAAATTGCCATAGTAGTTGCAAAAGGGGCAGATGGTAGCTGGTTTGAATCCTTTACTCTTTCTCTTTTGCTAAACCAAATTAAGCTGCCTTAGTCTTCTATTTGCATTGGGGAAAAACCCAGCACTCCACATGGGTCAAAGTCACTGCTCAGCTGACGTACCAAATGAATGCCCCTTCCCCTCCACCCTTAAAAGAGTCTTGCCTGCCCATCTCCAGCCCTGCCCTAACCCTACGTCATTTCAAAATTTGCCACCAAAGTGTAATTTGTAATTTGACATAAGGTGAAAATTAAACTGATATTGAACTCATACAAACAAATTTAGTTGAAATGGGTTGGTTTGGTTTGGTTTGAGTTGGGTCTTCCACCACTAGTGGTGCCTCCAGCTTTTACCTCAGCTGAGTTTTGGGAACTGTGTCCTCCAGCATGATACTCCAGAGTGTAGCGGTAGCATTAGCACTTGGACTTATATACCGCTTTACAGTGCTTTACAGTCCTCTCTAAGCAGTTTACAGAGTCAGCCACTTGCCCCCAATAATTTGGTCCTCATTTTATGGATGGAAGGCTGAGTCAACCTTGAACATGGTGAGATTTGAGCTATCAAATTTCAGGAAGTCGACAGTCAGCAGAAGTAGACTGCAGTACTGCACTTTAACCACTGCGCCACCGTGGCTCATGCATAAGTGTGATGCAGTGGTTAATGCATTGGACAAGGAAAGGGAAAACCCAGGTTCTGGCCCATCCTCAGCTACAGGATCTCACTGAATGACTCTGGACCACTTATTCTGTTGTGAAGCTAAAATGAGATCCCTGTGCAACTGCTTTTAGGTTCTGGAGAACAAGTGGACTACAAAACCCAACAGTAATCAGGTAGAACTAACCTCAGCCTTCCATCTGAAAGGAATCCTGTGTTCTTTTGCTAAATGTCTGTGCTCTTAGTGCCTTCTATCACCGCTGATCATCTATCCCTATATAGCTTCTCACTGCAGAACTTTGGCCTGTTACCATTGCAAAATTATATTTTTCAATGGCAAAATTATATTTCTGGAAAGATGATCTCCTTCTCTCCTGGATTAGTTTTCATCCATTGTTTCTTGTCTTGCCTTCTAGTGGCAGCCCCTCTATCATGTCACTCCCATAGTCCTTCTTTTCACTACACTAGGCAAACCCAATTCCTGCAACCATTCTTCATAGGTTTTAGCCTCCAGCCCCCTAATCATCTCGGTTGCTCTTTTCTGCATTCTTCTCCACAGTATCTACAGCTTCTTTTTTTTCATAATATGGTGACCAAAACTGATGCAGTATTCTAAGTGTGGTTGTCAGTATTCCAGCAGTTATATCCCCCATTTAAAACATGAGTCTTGAGCCAAACTTCCAAAACTGAAAAAGGGTTTATTGGGAGTTAAACTGTCCGACACTGCCTGGCTGTGGCCGACTCTGAGACGCATCATTCATTGTTACCCTTGACCCTGGTTTTCCCTCCACCCCCTGGGTGTATCGTAATTCATATTCTCCAATGGGACACATCCATATCCAAGAGTATCAATCAGGCTCTCCAGTTAGAATTTTGCACGGCAGAAACTTCAGTCACCTAGTTACTATCTTTGAAAACATTTATGGAATGCAATTTTGGTTTTGCAAGCGGCTGCAACCACTCCCCCTTCCCTTTCTGTTGGCAACTCTAAAAAGACCAGAGAAATATTTCATGGGTTAACAGTGGTCTTACTAAGATTTTATAAAGTGGTGCTAATGCTTCACGGGATCTTGATCCTAACCCTGTTAAGGCAACTATCACGGGGGAATGAAACGAAACAAAAGCGACAGACACACCATGGACTTACCTGTGCCGAGTCCTAGTCGGATCCCTCCGAGAAAGTGATTGGTCAATTTTTCATGATCCCAGATCGTCAGTTCCACACAGGCATCCTTCAGATCCTCCGTGTGAAATCCGTCGTATACAATGGTGTGGTTGAAGACGGGGTTGGAGTCTCTCTTGATAATTCGGGTTTTTTGGTAACTTTTCTTGCTGGTGTCTGGGAGCACGTAGCTTTAAAAAAAAAGAAGAAGAAGCTGGCATTTTAGCTTTGGTGGAACACCCACAGTTTTCTCTTCAGGGGCTTCCTGATATTTAACAATTTTTTTTGCTGTTTCCAAAGTGCTGTAAGGCTCCTTTTGCAACAAGACTCCAGCAACATAATTATTAACCCTATATGTCAGTGATGGTGAACCTTTTTGTTGTGGTTTGCCGAAAGCCCATGCACGTGCCGGCACCCACAATGCAATGTGCCCTGTCCCCTGTGCATGCACGTGCAACACCCCCACCCTGCCGTCTTATCTGCACTGCGCATGCATGCGCCTCCCAGCTGATTTTCGTCCTGTTTGAGGCCGTTTTTGCCCTCCCAGAGGCTCGAGGAAAGCCTTTGCAGCCTTGGGAGGCTGAAAAACAGGCTCTTCCGGAAATTCCGGAAGTGCCTGCTTTCAGCCACCAGAGGGCCTCTGGAGTCTGGGGAAGGCCATTTTTGCCCTCCCAGAGGCTTGAGGAAAACCTCTGAGGAAGTTCTGGCCCATTCCAGCACTTCTGGTATTTCTTTGCTGGCTGGGGAATTCTGGGAGTTGAAGTCTGCCAGGCTTAAAATTGCCAAGGTTGGAGGCCCCCGAGTCGGAGGAAAGATCAGAACCCCACAAAGGGCACACCTACCATTTCACAAAGGAATCTACTCCAGAAGGGCGTAACTGTGGCAGATCTTTGGTATCCTTCACCCAGATGTGAACCTCTCCAGATGGGGGATTTTTGCGGCCTGCCATGATGCATCATGAACATGGAAAGCAAATAAGGAATACAAGGACATCCATAATTTAAAGGCTATTGCAATGCAGGTAATTGAATCTAACTCATTTCCCCCCCAGTCCACCTCCCTCCAGACTTTGAGGCATTTCAGGCCCTTGAATTTCCAGTCCACACGGCTATTGTTTGGGCGGAGGGGTGCGGTGGCCTAGTAGTGGAGCTCTCACTTCATAATCAGGAGGTTGTGAGTTCGATCCTAGGTAGCAGCAGATATTTCTCTCTCTGGGCACAATGGGAATGTGTCTACTGAACAAAACTCCACACTGGTGACAGGAAGGGTATCCGGCCAGCAAACACTCTGCTAGCTCCATTCCGTTGCCTAGACTCCACCCCGCAAGGGATTATGGGGTTGTTAATAGAATAGATGATGGCTGTTGTTTGGGTATAATGGGCCTCCCTATGTTCTCTATAAATGTTGACACTGAACATAACTGACAGTATCTACTCCAACTCCTTGTTCTCAGATAGAATCCAGAAGCTCCAGCTCTTTTACCCTTCTTATCTTGGGTTCACCTACTGAAATTATAAGAGCTTGTCGTACACACTCTCCCAATGCGACTGCAATACAGTGAGGGGCTTAGATCCTCACCAAATGTCTATAGAGCATCCATTTATTAGAAGACAAAGTGGTAAGGACAATTTCCGGCTACTTTCGGTCCACCAAGGCAGTTGTGGATACCTCCAAATTGTACATACATTTTTAAAAATTCGTAAAGAATGTCTCTGCGGTTTTGATAGGTCACAGAAGCATTTCTGGAAATAAAAACGGAGTTTCCCACATAGCCTATCAGCTTTCCATTTATTTATTTGCTTCTCTGAATAAAATAACGCTAGAAGAAGGGCCTCAGTTTGCTTAGCAGTACCACGAGCTCTATATTGTCTATTTCTGTTCCGATAATCTCCACTGGATTTCTGAAAACAATTGAGGTGAGGGGTTTGGGTTCTTTTACCTAGACTTCCTGGTGGCACGTATTTGATGGAAAGGTTCATCACCCCTCGATGGTCAACGCCGTTGATGGCGGAGAGGCTCTGGAAAAGAAAAGGCAACAAATAGCCAAAAAAAAAATCAGGAATGACCACAGATGGCTCAATCACCAAAGATCTCAACTTCTAAAGCAGAATATCAGCTGAGCTGCGCTTACCCGTGGTTTGAGCATGTACCAATTTAACTTATTGTTTCTCCAGTCCCAGCTCGCCAAGTCGATTTCCATTTCGCCTAAGAAACTGTTCCTTCCCAAGGGATCGTTGTGCCACACAGACAGGTTCAACTTTTGAATCAGCAAAACCATTTTCTGTATTTTATACTGGGGAGAAGGCGAGAGGAAAATGGGTACACTTAAAAGCCACCCGTGGCTTCATTTTGGGAAACACCTTAGAAATTAAGCCGTAAGACCCACGAATTGGGTATGGCTAGCTTAACGAAAAGGACCGGAGTGACATCATAGCAGTATTCCAGCATTTGAGGGGGTGCCACAAAGAAGAGGGGGGTCAACTCCAAAGCACCAGAGGGCAGGACAAGAAACAATGGACGGAAACTAATCAAGGAGAGAAGCAACTTGGAGTTGAGGAGAAACTTCCTTATAGTGAGAACAATTAAATAATGGAACAGCTTGTCTTCAGAAGTTGTGTATGCCCCAACAACTGGAGGTTTTTAAAGAGGAGATTAAACAGACATCTGTCCAAAGTGGGATAGGGTCTCCTCCTTGAGTGTGGGTGGGGGGAGGGGAATTGGACTAGAAGACCTCCAAGATTCCTGTTATTTTTAATCTCCCTAAGCCAACACTGGTTTTCCTTACCCGCAACACCTCGTTGTAAACGGGGCTGATTGTTCTTTTCTTCACTGATGTCTTTCTCTTGCCCATCCTTGCCTTATCTGGAAGCAGGTATGTTTTCACGTACCTGGAAAGAGATGTCCACTAAGTGAAAAATTCAACTGATCAGTTCTTGGATATCAACCAGAGATGATCTGGCTTCTGCATTCCGACGATTCGATGGGCTTGGGGACAACTCTGGACAAAAGCTATGATCGCTTATTTTTCTAATCTGAACGTTTCTGCTAAAGTCATTCAAAGTTTAAGAGGGCCAGATATGTTGGTGAAAAAACCAAGTGCCCGTCTTTAAGTTGTTGAAGCTGTTGTGTCCTCTGGAAGATGATTCCTTGCCAGATCATCCTTGCATGAGTTTTCTTGCCAAATCCATTAATTTCACCCAATACAGTCTAGGACAGCGGTGGCTAACCTTTTGGGGGCTCCTGTGCCAAAAATTGTGTGTGCGCTTGCGCATGCGTGCTTGCATGCCAGCACCCAGAAGGCAATGCGCGTGCCCTCCCCAACACCCCCTGCTCATGCGTGCGCAATCCCCTTCCCCCTTACCTGCACTGCACCTCCCTGCTGATTTTCAGCCTGTTTGAGGCCTTTTTCAGCTTTGAAATGGCCCTATTTTTCAGGCTGCAGAGGATTTCCTGAAGCCTGGGAGGCCGAAAAAGTCCTCAAACCAGCCCAAAATCAGCAGGGAGGTGCGCGCATGTGCGGTGAAGTAAGTTTGCCTGCAGCTTGCGTGCCGGCACAAATGGCTCTGCGTGCCACCTGTGGCACGCATGCCATAAGTTCAGCATCACGGGTCTAGGATAACTAGCTGCGGTCAACGCACCAACACCACACATCACTGCAGGGCATTTCAGTGTGGGACAGCTCAAGAGAGGGACAAGTGATTTGCAGAGGGCCTGGTTCTGCTTTCGGTTCAAGGTGCAAGTGGTGAGTTGGCCAGGATGAGTTGGCAGGGATGAGATGACTGGGCCAAGTGGGTCAGAGCAAGTTGGCTACAATGAGTTGTCCTGTTCTGTCCAGCAGAACTGAGATAGAAGTAAAATTCTTGGAGGATTCTCTGGCATCGGGATATTTCAAATCAGATTCCAGACAAACAAACAATGCTTAACAAAAAAAATCAGGACAGTAGATCATTGCTAAGACTTTAAAAAAACAACTTTACTTACGGATCTGTCCTTCCTTTCTTTTCATCCACAATTGCCAAGTCTTTGCACTGGGAAACAAAAATTTGGAATTCTTGGTTCTTCTCCTCATAATCCAAGGCAAACTGGACCAACCCCTGAGCATCGACACTCCCAAAATCGCCACTGTACACACTCAGGACACTGCCACTCACCTAGACAGAGGAGAAGACCATAACGATATCTTTGAGTACAACCCAGAAAGTTCACCAGATGTTTAGCAAGCCTTCATCATTTAAGCATACTATCTTGCTTCAATCAGAAGAGAAATGTTCTATCAAAGACTGAAATCTTGAATACATCTTGTTCAGAATTTGATAAAAAAAAATCTAAACTTTCTCAAATTCAAATTCAACCCTAACCTCTGAAAACTATGAGTTGCTGCCATTTTTGAAGTGAAGAGGGAAACTAATTGTGCAGAAAGATTCTTCGGATTGAATCAGCATCAGTTACATTCACAATAATTTGCCAGAAAAAGATACACACAGTGCATACATTTTAATGAACTTGCTTTCTCTTACTTAGACAGAATTTAATGTAAACTGCACTTGGCTTGGATCAACCCAACCAGGTCAATTAAACCAAGAGCTCATGAACTATGGCACAGATTCTGCTCTAGAGATCCACAAGTAGAATCATGGAAAGTAAGGGTTGGAAGCAGTCTTGCAGATCATCTGGTCTAGCGCAATAATAACCGGAAGATATCCCATCTCTTTTGGTTAAAACTTCAGGCACAAAGAAGAAAGAATTACATACAATTCTAATCTGAAAAATCAGTAACCAGTAAAATCAGTAATTCGTAATGCAACTACTGTGCGTCCTCAACTTACAATCACAACTGAGCCCAAAATTTATGTTGTGAAGTGAGAAATTTGTTAGGTGAGTTTTGACATTTAAGACTATGACATTTCACCAATGTCTCAGAGAGGATCTCAAGAAGCTTTCAAATAACCATGGTGGTAACATTTAAGACTATGACATTTCACCAATGTATCAGAGAGGATCTCAAGAAGCTTTCAAATAACCATGGTGGTGAGAGGAGGGTGGAAAAGAATTAGAATAATTCTAATGCAGAAGCAACATTTCAAAAACCTACCGAAGAAACAGACGCCATGTCAGAGGAATGACTGCCCACGCTTGATGTCTTCTTCTGCCTGTTGAACTGGAAGCTGATTTCTGAGGCTGTGTCTGATTCTGTCTGCAAAGCACATCAAAAGAGGCTTTAAGTCTGGCACCAGATAAAATTTACAGCCATATGAAGATGGACCTTCAACAGAGCTACAAAGTGACATTACTTTTGGGCTGCATCAGCACTTCAAAAAACCAAACTGGTCCTTTGGCAGAACTTTCTGATCAATGAATCAGCCCTTGTTTCTCCTCACACGGATTTCAATATCACATGATCCCACGGTCTGGATTATCTGAGCCAGTGGTGAAATGCTACGGGTTCGGCCTGGTTCAACTGATCTGGTAGCAAAAAAATGTTCCTCTGAACTGGTAGTAAAAAAAAAACTCCGACGATCACCTGAGAGGAAAAAAAAAGAGAAAAGCGCAGGGTTGGCCTTCCCACCTCTGCAATTTTCTCTTCTTTCTCCTCTCAGCGGATTGGCATGGCAGAGCCTCAGCTGGTGTGTGGAAAGGTGTACATGCCTGCACGAAGGGCATGATCACCGAACCGATAGGGAAACTGGCAGAATCCCTCCACTGATCTGGACCCTGGCTTCTGATGGGTGGGCCCCACATCTTGCTTTTAAGAAGCACCCAGAGATCTCACTTCAATCCAGAAAATCAACATGAGGCAACTGTTGAAACTGACTGGGAAAAAGGAGACTGGGGGTTCAAATCCACCTTCAGCCACGACTTCGATCTAATCCCCTCAATTTGCCTACCTCACAAACTGTCCCTCTGTGGATTAAATTGGAGATCCAGGAGGAAAGATATGTTATTGGTTATGAGGATGATGGTAAAAGACATCTACCAGGACAACAATAAAAGTAATAAAATATCCTCAATCTGTCTCCGATCTATCCAGCTATACCATTGTTCCCCTACCTTATCAAATATTGAAGATTCCTTATCCTTTAAACTCAGCATTAATTTATCCACTTCAGCACAGTTCATAACTTTTTGTATAACCAGGTGTTCCTCTACAGGTGTATATGGATGTTTCCAACACTGGGTAAAGGTAATCCTGGCAGCAGTCAGTATGTGTAAAAATAAGTATTTTGTACTCTTTATATGTATTTTTTTTTGAAGACAGATTAAGGATAAGTAATTATTAAATATAGAATATAGATAGAATAAGAATATATTTATGCACAAATTAATATTTGTAAATGTCGCACAATTGATTGTTACACGATAAGCACCACAAACAGCTGTTATTGAATTATATCTCTTTTATGTTTTTAATGTAATAAAATTCAATAAAGTTTAATTTAAAAAAAGTAATAAAATATCAACCTACCTCAGAGAGGAGGAAAGGAGAGGATCTACTGAGTTCTTTAGCTCTTTCAGGCTCAAGATACTGATGACTCAGCACCTGAGGCTTGGTGTACGCTAGGAACAAAAATAGATGTGCTTTTAAGGTTCTCCCTTGCTAAGTTGCAAGGTTAATAAGATACTGCTTGCACGAAGCACCTCTCCAGAAATGACAAAAATATAATAATTCCCCAAAGGCCAAAATCACTGGATGGGTGGGGGAGAGAAAGATATTGGCTGAGAATGCTGGGAGTTGTAGTCTTCCACCCCTCCCCAGGCAGGCACTTTTCAGGTTTGTAAAAATTCTATCCAAGGCACCGCAACAAATGGCTTTGAGCAGGCAGCAGCTGTTTAATTTTGTGCGTTTCCTTCCCCCCACCCACAACCATGAGAGACTTTAGGGCAGCATCTTCAAAGCATAAGGGGAAAAAAAACAAGGAAGGAATAAGTAGCTATTGATTGCATCTTTCTCTTTAGATTTGTCTTCCTCTAGTGGTTAAGTCCAAACTCCCCCCCCCCCCCCCGCTTCTAGATTGGGGCACTACTACTTACTTTCAGTGGTTGTGTAAAGGTTGACCATGCTTTTTGCAAGTTTGCAGCCGTTGGTGCGTCTTATTTTCTTGAAAACGGGGGCAGGAGGGATGCCTCCTTCTGGAACACATGGAAATCCATTGGCTGGTGTCAAACAATGGCAGACATCACAACTTCCAAAACTGAACTAATTGTGTTTAAAGCTATTCACGGAAGGGTCCAAAAACCAAGGTGACAACCACATCCAGGGAGTCCTTGCGTTATGACTGTCACGCAGCTTGCCCTTCAGTCTAAATTGCTGAGACCCTGACTGGGGTATGGGGAGGGGGGCGGTGTTTGACCATCAGAATTAGGAATTTGGGTCGTACGTGCCCACCCAGGCGGAACCATGAGAACGTTGATGGCTAAGCAACTTGTTGGAGCTTGAGGACTACTTCTACATGCAACGAAAGCTTCACTCCTTTGTTACACGTGTTCCAAGCATTAAAAAGGGGAGTGACTTTGACTACATGAACACGGATGTCACCTTGATATTTCTAACCCCATCCTCCTTCTCTTCTCATCGTGGATTTGAGGGTTAGGATTAGAGATTTTGGTTGATGGACCCATAATATGTGTACCCAACTAGATTTATACTTTGGAGTTTCCGTCCCCGCCTCAGGCTTTGACCACTGACCCAACATCCAACTGTCATTTGTAAATGGGGAAGGGATTTTGAGGATTGGTTGTTGTTGTTTTTTGATTGATGGAGGTGAAGACCTCAAAGAGGAACTAGCCGTACCAAAACAAGGAGTGCAGGCTTTAGATTGAACTTTCAGAAGAAAAAAGATTGATACTTCAACCTCTGAAATGAATAGAATAATAAGGGGACGGAATGGAATAGAAATAGAATAGAATAGACCTTGGAGGTCTTCTAGTCCAACCCCCTGCTTAGGAAGGAAACCCTAGACCATTTTAGACAAAAGGTTATCCAATCTCTTCTTAAAAACTTCCAGTGTTGGAACTTTCACAGCTTCTGGAGCAAGCAGTTCCACTGGTTAATTGTTCTCCCTCTCAGGAAATCTCTCCTTAATTTCAGGTTGCTTAATCCCCTTGATTAGTTTCCATCCGTTGCTTCTTGTCCTGCCTTCTGGTGTTTAGGAGAATAGCTTGACTCCCTCTTCTTTGGGGCAGCCCCTCAGATATTGGAACACTGCTATCATGTCTCCCCTGGTCCTTCTTTTCACTAGACCAGACATATCCAATTCCAGCAACCGGTCTTTACATGGTTTAGCTTCCTGTCTCCAATTTGGGCTTGGAATGCTATTGTAAATAACATTAGGACAGCATTATTCACACACGTAAAAGTACAGGCAGCCCTCAATTTACAACCATTCCTTTAATGACTGTTGTAGTTACAACAGCACTGTAAAAAGTGACTTATGACTACTTTCTCACTTACGACCATTGTAGCATCCCAGGGGTCACATGGTCAGAATTTGGATGCATGTATTTATGAAGGTTGCAGGATCCCAGGGTCATGTGATCATCTTTTGCAACTTCTGACAAGCAGAGTCCGTGGGGAAGCCAGATTCACTTAAAATTGTGCTACTCACTTAACGACTGTAGTGTTTTACTTAACAACGGTGGCAAGAAAGGTGATAATATGGGAGCAAAACTCACGTAACAGATTAGCAAAGGAAATTTGGGGTTCAGTTGTGGTAGAAGTGGAAAATGGCCTACATGAATTTTAAACTACAGGGAGCTGGAAGAAATTAAGTTTCTTGGTTATCTCAGCCCAGATCAGTCTACATGTCCTTTCTCTAATGCAATCGCATAACAACAACCCAAAGCAAAACAGAAGAGTGGTTGTGTATTGATGTGTTTCCAGAGCCAAAGTCTGGTTGATATTGCTGGTGGATATCCCCTTGGAGAACAACAGCAATCCATGAAAATTATATACACAAACCCTAATTACTTTATGATGGCTACTAATGTAATTCCAACCATTAACGAGACTTGAAAGCTACTCCAGAGAGTTCTGTGTTCAGATAATTTTTTTTACTGCCAACTGTAACTGAGCACAAAGTGGTTTTTGAAATACTCTGAATTTCTGGGCAGAAACCTAGGGAGGTTGTTTTCTAAAAATTCACCACTCATTTCTCACTAATGGGACTCTTTCTTGGTGTTGATAGTTATGGAAAAAGGTCCACTACTGATGCATTGGGAATATGGTGAGAGGATTGTTAAGATGTTGATACAATTCTTGGCCATCCTATAATACTATCTAGGACATTCCCAGACATCCTCTCCTCACCCCTCTGACATGTTATTGTTCCTTGAAAACATTTTTTAAAAGCAAGTTTTCCTTCCTCATATTCAATTAAGACCGGCAGGGAAAAAATGAGAAGAATTTCTCTGTTCTGCTGGAATGCAATCAAAGTTAATGATTTTATCCACTGTTGCTGCTATGAAAAAGTTATGCTGCTTTGGAGAGACAATTGGGTAAGCAGCTCGCATTTTCTTGAGTTGAATTCAACCATCAAACTTTCTGACAAAACGATGTGAGCTTTTGTCTGTTGCAACAAAATGATATTAGCATTTTCTGGATGGCTAGAGATGTGTAGTGGTTATTAATACCTAGATATTTTGCTAATACCTACAAATATTAAATATAATTCTACATTAAAAACAATATTAATCCACACTGCTTATTAAAATTAACAGGAGGAGGAGATGAAGGAGGAGAAGAGATACAGAAGAGAAGGAGGAGATGAAGGAGAAGGAGGAAGAGAGAGATAAGGAAGAGGAGGAGAAGATTAAGGAGAAGGAGGAAGAGGAGGAGAAGGAGAAAAGGAAGCAACAGCAGCAGCAGAAAGGAACACTGAGTATTTTTAATAGTTCATTTTTGTGTGTCTTGTAAACCATCCTGAATTCTTATGTGTATGCAGGGTTATGCTTGAATGTTAATTGGTGTACCAGGCTGACATTCTCAAATGGAAAGGGAAAGGATAAACTAGGGTGAACAAAAAATTTGATTTGCTTTATATTTCTTTGATATTCAATATAGTTGCTACCCTTTTTTTCCAGTCATATAGTTAACAATTTTCCTTTCTGCCATATAAAAAACATTGCAATTTGGTACTATTTTGAGGGAATTGTAAGGGATCAACTCCAAATAATGAGGGAATGCATAAAGTTCTACATATCAAATGGTTTAAACAAGGACAAACATATTATTGAGTAGATAAATAATTGCATGACGTATGAATCACTCTGTGTGTGTGTGTGTGTGTGTGTGTGTGTGTGTGTGTGGGTTTGTATACTTCTACAGTATATCTTTATATGTGTATATAAATCTACTAGCCAATGCAATTATTTATTTAAGTAGGAAACGTCAGTACCTGAAAGCACATAATTATCCACTTCTCGAGTATCTTGATTTTCATCATCCACTTCATTTTCTGGAAGGTCCTCCGTAAAACTACAGAATTCAGCTTCATGTAGGATCTCATTTGTTTCCAGATTGTCCAAATCAGGACATTTTCCTACAACATCAACCCCTGGATCCATCTCTTCTGACAGTACAGATTCGATCAAGATCTGAACCCTTCCTGCCAAGGGGTCCATCTTGCGTTTGCTTTCTTCAATCATGACAAACTCATCAGCAGGAATCTCTGGCTCATAAATGACCCCTGCCTGTTCTTTGATGGGCATCTCTATTTTGACCGAAGGTACCCAAACAGGTAATTTCGATCTCTTGGTGGAACGCTGGACTTTCCTTTCTTCTTCCACTGAAGACTGCTTCCCATTACCCTCACTTAGATGGTTCCGACTTCCCATTGAGACTTTGCGTCTGCCATAGGACAATCTGGGGATGTAGGAGCCTGATCCTTTCCTTGGTGGGCTGGTATAAACAGACTCATCTTCACTGGAAGATAAGGTCAATGATCTGTTGTGGACGATTCTGATTTTAGGGTTCATGTTGGAACTAAGCTTGTCATAACTGGTCTGGCCTTGATTGGACTGGGCCAAGAGAGACTGGTTCAGTCTGGATGGTTTCCCATTGACCTCTATGGGGTTGGCTTTGTCCACTGATTTTTCCACTGTATCATCAGTCAAAAGAGACTCACCTCCTTTCTCCCAAAAGTTTTTCAAGTTTTTGAAGTGTGCATGGTCAACACCAATTTCCTCATCCTTGGTATTGACTGATGAAATGATAATGCGATTGGCATCTGGTTTCTGTGGGGGATCATTTTCCTCTCCTACAGATGGAAATTTGAAACCCTTGAAGACTTGTGTCTTCTCTGAACCCAGCCCAGATTTCTTAGCTCCATCATTGTTGGTGAAGTTGGGAGAGGATAATGATTTGCTTGATTTTCTGTTAACTGGTATCCTGCTAGGTGGGTTGACTTCTCTTTGCAAAGCTGACTGAAATTCTCCAAGTTCTTTAACACCGTCAGGGATATCTTCCACAACTTTAGGAACATAATCTCCCACTGAGTAAGAGAACTCATCAAGAAGCTGGGTGGAGCTACCTGGCGAGAGTTCATACCCTACAGGAAAAAGACAAAAGAAAACAAATGACTTTCCAGAACTGAGTTCACAGACCCATTAGTCCAAATACAGGCCCTGCGCGCATCACTATCCATCACTTCCCAGAACCGTAGGAATTTTAGAAGGTGAAGACCAACATATCTGGACACCATCATTATGGGGAAACTCCCAGTGATAAGTGTTCAGCAAACATGGTACCCATCCATCTAAAATGAATTATTGCTTATATCACCAAAGGATAACAGTAGTAAGTCTGGGACCACATGTGGTATTCTCAGATAGGTCTCAGGATATTCATTCTGGCAAGGGACATTGTATGTTGGGCTATTTTTAAGTTTCCAAGAGCACCTCCACATAAATATGGTGCAGCTATTAATGTAAACGATGGAATAATCTGCCCAATATTGCTTGTAATCCAACTTTTATCTGCTACCACATCCAGGTTGTCACAATGAAGATAGGTAGAATTCTTTATTGGCCAAGTGTGATTGGACACACAAGGAAATGCTCTCAGTATACATAAAAGAAAAGATACGTTCGCCAAGAGTCAAGAATCATAAGGTACAACACTTAATGATAGTCACAGGGTATAATAAGCAATCAAATCATACTAGGAAACAGTCAATATAAATCGTAAGGATTCTATTATATTCTATTGTCACAACGGAATGGAGAGATCTCAAAGATCTGACTGGATAACTGTAGTCTACAGTTAGATAGCAAATCAGAGTTTCTTGGTTGAAGTGGTAAAGGAAACCATGGTTTAACAAAGCCAAAAAAAAAAAAGCGCATTCTGTTCTGACAAAAGAGAAGGGAAACTTGAAAATACAAGATTTATTAGCGGGCTAATCTCTGATCTAGGTTATGGTTTCACTTATCGGCTAAATTCTTGTTCAGTTAGAAATTTGCTGAAAAATGTTTAATCTGGAGTAGGGTGGAAATAAGACAGAAGGAAACAATGTAGGTTAAGTTTCATCATTGTTCTTAAAATATTCAGCTGATCAGAAACACGAAGTTTATCCTGTTCATTCTTGACTAGCAGCAGCGGGCAACAAAACCATTGACTGCATATTGTCTCTTAGATCCAATTTGGGTGTCAGCCTCCTTCATCTGAGATCAATACTGCTGAAATTGGGTGGCAAATTGCTAAACATTAGTAGTGAAACTTTATTTTCGGCTGAAAAATGGAAGAAATAAATTGATGGATAGTTTTAGGATATGTTTAGAGTAACCAGGAAACCCTAAACGCACACTTGCAACCAACAAAAACAGCGTCCTTGTTTACTTGGGAAATAATACTTGTTTTTAAAACGGGATTTGTAGGCCATACTTAGTTTTCTTACCAACTTCAGAGTTTTCCCTTGTAGCCACAAATGGACTGACCACAACCCCACTGTCTGCTGGAGATACATCTTCTACACTGGATTTCTGAAGGAAATGAAAAAAAGAAAGAAAGATTAGATTTTGTGATCAAAACGGAAAAAAACTGTTGGTTTCTTAAAATTTTATGGGGTCACCAAGGACTAAACTACTAAACTTTAATGGTAGGGATGACAAAATGGAGAATGGAGAGCTCTTTTTAGATGTCCCCTCTACTAGGGAATTGAATGCATGAAAGGAACACATCAGTGGTGGGACTCAAAAATTTTTTACTACTGGTTCTGTTGGCATGGCTTGGTGGACGTGGCAGCAGAAGGTTACTGCAAAATCCCATTCCCTCCTCACCCCACTAGCCTGCTTTCCAGCTCCGTTCTCCTGTGTAGGGCAACCTAAGAAAACCCAGCCAATCAGCTGGGACTCAATGGGAGGTAGAGAAGAGATGGGGGTGGGGCCAGTCAGAGGTGGGATTGGCCGGTTCTCCGAACTACTCAAAATTTCCGCTACTGGTTCTCCAGAACGCATGAGAACCTGCTGAATGCTACCTCTGGTTGGATTAAAAGACCCCCCAACAAGGTCCCTTCTAGCTCTGTTATTCGGTATCCAGATGTCTGTGCCTTTGTTAATTCAGGCTTCCACTGAGTAAGGTGGGGTTCTCTGTTATCCAGTGGCCTCTTTATGGGTTTGAGATTCAGGTGGAGGACATGTCTAAAAAGACCTCCGTTGGTTGAGATCAAGTTTCTCTACTTACCTTTTCTAGAGACAAGGGCCGGGCCGACAGTTTCACTCTTGGCCTTGGCTTGAGGAGTTGCCCTTCTTCCGAATTCAAGCCAGGTTCGCACAACCTGCAGAGACAGAATGGTACTTTATCAGAAGACCCAAAATATGAGAGACAAGAGAAAGAATGTTGCTCCTGGACACAGTTTGCTATACCTCATGATTTTCTCCCACTGCTCTTTCAGATAAGCAAGAACCTTGTAATTTCTAAACTGGAAAAGGCCACGTTACATCTTTGCAACCCCACATTTTTCTCCCACATCTGCTTGTCCATACATATATTCAGGCAGGGATCAAACAATGATGGCTGTTTGCTTTAACTTAAATCTGCTCTGCAGTCTTGCTTTAGTGGCGTATAGACCATGATGTGTAGCTGGTTGAGGACTTAACTAATGCTGGTTTATTAAAGCAGTTCTACTGAAGCAAAGCGGGGTTGGAATTGTAAATCCAGCTGCAAGATGCAAGCATCTTGAGAAAGTTTCCTGTAATAAATGGGAAATCTAATTTAATATTGGAGATATTGGAGAATCCAAGTGATCCAGACGCCAGCCCTATTTAAACCAGACTCTGATCCAAAAGTAAATCTATATTTTTAATGTACTGAATTGCAAAATGCTCAAGTTTTTTTTTTCCATCTAGTTTCTTGGCAAATGAACCGCTTTGAAGCAGAAAGCCGTTCTGTTCCTGGATAAATAATCTAGCAAAACTGCATTAAAGTGCTCCAGCATTTCAACTGGAAAGATTCATGATTAACCTTTCTTTTTAACTTCTGGCTTTGCAAGCTTTCTTTTGCAGTCAATAAAACCACTACCAGAATTGACAGCTGTGGTTTACCTGCCAGTTTAAAGAACAAATACTGCCTGTTCTTGCAATGAGGCTTTAACAGGGCAGGTTTTGCTACTTGCCCAGTCTCTAGATTTCAAACATAGTTGTGCAACGGACTTCGACAATCTCACTGGGAAAAGTCCGGAAGAGAGGCACAATTAAAAATAAAACACAAAAGGAACCCTTTTCCACTGGTGGTTAAATGCAAAATGCCTCCTTTCTTGATAGCCCAAGACCAGCAATGCCAAAAGAGACTCTCCCACCTTCCACTTTGGAAGCAGCAAAGGAAACAAAAGCCTTTTTTGCTGAATCACATTTGGAAACAAACAAACAAACACGGCTTGATAGGTTGCCAAACCTTAACCGGATAAAGATATCTTGGCAATTCCTGCCAAAGGTTTTAAAATAACTCTGCTTTAGTATAAATAGACAAACAACTGCATTCCTGCAGCACACGGAGCAGGGATGGTGAAGGACTGGATTTTCTGGATTTGCTCAATACAGGGAACCTAACGTTAACCAGACCAAGGTTAAAATCGATCACCGTGTAATACAGCCTCCACGTTTGAGCAGCTTAGACGAATAGATGAAGGACATCAATATAGCCACCCATCTTAACCAGGATCACTCTTGGGGTTGGGAAATCAAGAAAGGATGCTGTTTGAATAATGAAATGTCCTCAAGAAAACAACCAAATTCAAAGAGCACTTAAGGACCTCTCATTTCAACCCCAGCTATAAATATTCTCCTTTAAAGGGTGCATATAACAGAAAATTACAGAAACAGGAAAAAAAAACACTGTAAAAGCAATAATGGATGAAAAACCTAGTCAAGACAACCCTCAGTGTTTTCTAACACCTTGAAACCAAGAAGTCTCCAACAGCAGAAAGCAAATAGACTCACATCTCAGTCCCAAAGCTTGGGGGAAAAAGAAGTCCTCCTAGAACACCAGCAGAGTTAGAGCTGTCCAAGTCTCAGCAGGAAAGGTTTGTTCCATAAGGCAGGTGCCACAACAAGTACAATAGAACCTCTAGTCACGGCCATAATTTGTGCCATAACTTTGGCGATTTCTTCATCGTCTTATGTTTCGACTTTAGGAACTTCTGGGTTGGGGGTTGCGTTTGATCGCCACCCAAGTATGTGTTCGTGACCAGATTAAAAAAAAAATGTGAATTTTTTTCGGTCGGAACCCGATTTGGTCGTGATCAGAAGCATTTGTGACCAGAGATTCTACTGTACGATTAAGCTGTCCCACTTCTTCTTTTTCCTTCCTAAGCCCACTGACCCACTCAATCTACAATTACTTTTCCCTGGATCAGTAGTTGGATTCAATTTTTTTTTACTACCGGTTCTATGGGTGTGGCTTGGTGGGCATGGTGTGGCTTGATGGGCGTGGCTTGGTGGGCGTGGCAGGGGAAGGATATACTGCAAAATCCCCATTCCCTCCTCACCCCACTAACCTGCTTTCCAGCTCCGTTCTCCTGTGCAGGGCAACCAAAGAAGACCCAGCCAATCACCTGGGACTCGGCAGGCAGAGAATAGATGGGGGCGGGGCCAGTCAGAGGTAGGATTTGCTGGTTCTCCGAAGTAGTCAAAATTTCCACTCCAGAACTGGTCAGAACCTGCTAATACCACCTCTGCCCTGGATTCATCTAGTTTTTGCCCTCAAATTCCATCTAAAGCTTTTATATTTTGCCTATACTCATCCTAAAAATAAAGTCTTTGCTTGGAGAAAAAGCAGGATATAAATGTCATCTATTAATAATAATAAGTTCACAACTAAGCGACAAGCACACTATTGAGTTTGTGCTTTCTACCTGTGTTTAAGAATTACCTTCCTTCTTCTGAGAGAAGTGAAGACAAAACAGCTACATCTGTTGGCAACACCACCTGTCCACGTTCTGCAATTTGGGCGACCAGTTCATTATCTGTACCTGTTAAGAGAAGCCAATTGTCAGCCTTCAAGATTTTCTTCCATTGCTTTGCATCTTTCGGCTGTCATAAGTAACGGGGGGAGGAGGGGGGACATGGATATGGGAAGCGAGCTGGAGGTGTTACAAAACAGAACTGTATACGCTGAGGTGGGGGTGTAGATTCTTGCTTAGGCTTCTATCCTATGCTATGCTATGCGCAGCCGCAACTCTTTATCAAACTATGCCAAGGTCAACGGACAGAGGCCTCATCACCACCTGGAGATGCCCACATGATGCTATACACAACTTTTAATTGGATGAGCCAATTGAACTATTGGGGGTGGGAACGTTGCCATCGCTTTGTATATGTGATTTACGCGCCCATTTTCTCAGATTCGGAATTCTTTTGTTGCTACCCCTTGACTTCCAGTAAAGGATATCTTTTCACTAATTAATGGAGTCTGAGTATTTCTTTCTTGGATTTTGAATGGAGCACTATCTGACACCAATCATACTTCATCTGTTTTTTTTTTTTTAAACCATTACATTTGGAGATCCCTTTGCCCTCCCTATAATAGGACAAGGTGCAATTATGACTGGCAATCAACCAGTCACGCCAAGGTAAATTCAGCAGGGTTGAGAGGTTTTTTGCATTGACAGTGATTGGGATAGTTTCCTCCTTCTCCTTCTTCCAGGAAATGAGTCTGATCATGCCAGAAAGCAGCACGGAGCTGAACTCATGGGTGAGAGATGGGTGTGCAAATGTCAACAGGCGTGTGTCACCAGGATGCAAGTAAACAATGCTAGAATGCTGTTTCCAGTTTATTTTTGCTTTTTGTTTTGCCTTTTCATTCCAAATCAAAATCAAATCGAACCTTTATTGTCAATGCACAACATGTGTACAGTGAAATTGAATAAAAGCTCCAGATAACATACTGTGGTCCCTTTTTGCCTTTCAAGGTCAATCCTGAGGAAGAGGAGGGGATGGGGAGAATGGCCAGACTTAGGTCTCTCTGTTCCTACTCGACCATCTTCAGCACTACACCATGCTGGACCTTGAGACAAGAGGGAGGGATTGCCCCAAAGCTCCCCAGGCAGCTCCTGTAGCAGAGGAATATTGGAAAGTCACTTTCCCCTCATCATTCATATACTGTATCATCCTTTTGACATAACACTACTTCCTCCTCCTCCTCCTCCTCCTCCTCCTCCTCCTCCTCCTCCTCCTCCTCCTCCTCCTCCTCCTCCTCCTCCTCCTCTTCTTCTTCTTCTTCTTCTTCTTCTTCTTCTTCTTCTTCTTCTTCTTCTTCTTCTTCTTCTTCTTCTCCTTCTCCTTCTCCTTCTTCCTCCTCCTCTTCTTCTTCCTCCTCTTCTTTTTCCTCCTCCTCCTCTTCTTCTTCTTCCTCCTCCTCCTCCTCTTCCTCCTCCTCCTCTTCTTCTTCCTCCTCCTCTTCTTCTCTTCTTCCTCTTCCTCTTCTTCTTCTTCCTCCTCCTCTTCTTCCTTCTCCTCCTCCTCATTGTGATATCATCATCATCATCACCATCATAACTTAATCACCATGTTGTTATTATCGTATCATCATCATATTATCACCATCACACCATCATCGTATCACCACCTCTTCATTGTCATAACATCATCACCATCATTGCTGGAAAAATTCCCATTCAAGTTATTTCAACAAGCCACCAGGCCTTGACCTAAAGGCTGGATTACGTTCTAGTGAAATTGTACCACAATTAATTGCAATCTTCCAAAATGGGACTGCCAGTGTGGCAGGATATTTGGTACCTATCACCAGCTTTGGGAGCGGCGCCTCACTAAAAGTTTTCCAAGAACTGAGCAAAGTACTCTTTTAGAATGAATCACGCTGTTGGTTTATTGTCCATATTGCCTAATAGCAAATGCAAATTATATTTGTATCCATCCATCTACCTATGCATAAAGTGATGCAAAGAAGAATTTGGAGCCAGGCTAAGTTGTTAGTAGACAGGCCTTGAGCTACAAAACACTAGAACAGTAAAACATACTTGCTTTGGCGCACCTGTTTTTCCTGAAAAGCTGACCTGACAAAAAAAGAAATTTAAACTTGAACAATGATTCCTTAAATGGGGGTTAGGGTTAGGGTTTCCTAAAACATAACAAGTATATGAAAGCAGTCTTTGACAAAAAAGATTGAATAAACACGGATGTTTAAAATGTTTACTTTTGTAGAAGTGTCTGGGTTTATATACACAGATGGATGCATAGTCCTAATGTGTTTTTTCCTTAAAATGGTTTTGTCAATTTTGCACGATTTTCTGTTCTATTATGACTTTGTTTATTTAAAAAAAATCCCCAGAATTCATGTTGCAGACGTTCAACAAACAGAAAAAACATGGGGGTTAAAATCTATAACTCTGTATTTGGTAGCTCTGCACTGAGTGAGCAAAACTTTAAGTAGAACTATCATGATGAGCCTTGGTAGCACAGTGGCTAGAGTGCAAGACTACTTCTGCTGACTACCGGCTGCCTGCAATTTGGCAATTCGAATCCCACCAGGCTCAAGGCTGACTCAACCTTCCATCTTTCCGAGGTGGGTAAATGAGGACCCAGATTGTTGGAGGGCAATTATGCTGACTCTGTAAAAAATGCTTAGAGGCTGTAAAGCACTGTAAAGCGGTATATAAGTCTGCTATTGTTATTCCCATACTTCAAAATTCTCCCCAGTTCCCACAAATCCTGGTTATGTTTGGCTATTTAAAGCTAGCCAGAGTTCACACTTGACAGGGCCATACCAACATGTGAGAACTTTAGCACATGCAGTGCACGAGAGGGCAAATGGGCAGGGCAATGGGCAAAAGGCTGATAACAAACTCTATCAAAACTCAACATCTCAACCTCTATTTACGGCGAGCCCTACCTGGAGATCCAGTTTGCCTTTTTCTTTTTATGAGGCCAACTAACCAACCCTAGATCAAAGCTAAACAAGGCAGAACTGAGTCTGTCAAGAGGAGAGCAGGATATGAAGCCAGCAACCTCCTGTTTGAAAACCAAGTCATTTGAACTCAGCAAACAGAGGAGGTGACTGAGTAAGGAGATGCCCTGTGCTTGTTTGCCCTGGCAGAGAAGAACACAATCTTTTTTAAATTGCTCTGCTAGTCCAAAGGAAAATAATGCAGGCCAGGTAAACTGTGCAGAGAGCGTGCAAAGAGCGAAACCCCACTAACCTTAGAAACCTTGGAGTTAATCTGTATCTGTAGAGTTAGGACTGAACTGCCAAGGGAAGGTTCATTTCGATTATCACATGGGTAGGTGGCAAGATAGGGTGCAATAGAACATGGAACAATGTGGTTGGAAAGACCTTGGGTGTCAGCCTTCAAGATCTTCTACTATTGCTTTGCATCTTTCAGCTGCCATAAGTAATGGGGGGAGGAGGGGGGGCAAGTTGGGAAGCGAGCTACAACTAGCATTGTATAAAATGAGGAGGGGGGGAGTGCATTCTTGCTTAGGTTTCTATTTCTTGCTTAGCTTTCTCTTCTCTGCGCAGCTGCAAACCTTTATCAAAGTATGCCAAGGTCAATGGACAGAAACCTCATCACCACCTGAGGATGTCCACATGATGATATTCACAACTTTTAATTGGAAGAATCATTTGAACTATTGGGGGTGGGGACATTTCCATCACTTTTTATATGTGATTTACGCGCCTATTTCCTCAGATTCAGAATTCTTTTGTTGCTACCACTTCATTTCCAGTAAGAGATATCTTTTCTCTAATTAAAAGAGTCTAAGTATTTCTTTCTTGGATTTTGAATGGAGCACCAGCTGACATTGGGGATCTTCTAGTCCAAACCCCTGCTTGAGCAGAAGACACTATACCATCTCAGTCCATTTTCCAACCTTTTCTTGAAAAGCTCCAGTGATGGAGCACCCACAACTTTTGAAGGCAAGGTGTCCCACTGATAGTTCTCAACATTAGGAAATTTCTCCTTAGTTCATCTTAAAAGTTGCCAATGTTGAGAAACACTGATCTCTGATCAAGATCCTCCCGATTCTTGGCCAATCTGGCAAGATCACCTTAGATTTTAACTAGGAAGAGACCCATGCAGGCATCCTGCCTTTGTAAATTTAAGACAAAAGAACAAGAGTAAGAGTAACTTGTCTAAACTCATTCATGCCATTCAATTCATAACATTCCATTTTACTGCAACTTTTCTCCTAAGGGGTACAGTATTTCAAAACAAAAATTCCTCCATCTCATCTAATCATCTTAACATTCAAGCTGTTCATTTTAGGGTTTATCTTTCCTGAAAGTTATCTATCTGGAGAACTATTCTCGAGCCTTAACAAAATTTAAAAGGTAGTTTTCAATAAAAGCCTAAGAAAACAATGACTCGTAAGGAAAAACTTTGGTGTTCATATGAATAACATTCTGAACTCAACAGTTGTCCAACCTGTTTCTCTGGCTGAGTTCTTTGTTTGGTTAAAGGTCCACCTTTTTAAATGTTATAATCTCTTCACCAACTCACTATCTGGTTGAAAACAGAAGCCTGATAAACACGAGAACTTCAGAGTTATTCAAGCACAACGAAATTCAGGTTGATATGGTGTTTTAATTTTTATTCAAATGCCATGTCAAAATTAGGGCATCAATCTCAAATGCAAAAGTTGGATGTGTCAATTGGGTTCTAACCTAGATATCACCAATAAAACAGATCAAACCAACAACCAGTAAAAGGGTTATATTTTTTAATATGTGAAATGAACTTAGGCAAACGTATACATTTCTTAATAAAGTTCAACTGTGCACCAAATCTACATATGGCTGTAAACTGAAGATCAGGTACCCAGGACAGAGTTAGACTTGGTCTAGCAATTAGCTCTATCTGCTACTTTAATTTCATATTAACTGATTCTTCTTTATCTATTAAACTACTATGTTGCCAACTTAATTTTATATTTCACTTAAAACTTTTTATCAAGTCTTTGCTTTGGAGAATTCTAGAAAAGCCCCTAGCTTTTCAGAACATAGTTATGGCTTAGGCTTAGTCGCTGTGTGAATTTAGCCAGCTGTGTTTCAGTCCTTTGTTAGGGTTGTTGGAAATACATTCTAGACAAAGGGAGAAAAATTATGAGTGCCTTGGGGGAATAAGGTCAAAGAAACTGAAAAATAGAAAGCATATAGGTTTAGCTATCCTGCATTTTATGAGAGAACATGTAGATGTAAGAGAAAACAGAACAAAAAGTCAGGAAATCCCACCAGAAGAGAAGAAATTTCTTCTCACTTCAGATCCCTTCAATGATGGTCACTTTCCATCTTCAAAACACGTCTGTCTCCTTTTCCTAAAAACAGGCTGCTCAACAGAGCATTTGGGGCAAGATTTAATCAGGTTTCTTAACCTGATTACGGCAAACAATTCCTCTAGTAGCCCAGAGCCAAATGCTTGTTGGTAAGAGATTTAACTAAGGACTTTGTAAAACTGTCCAGCTGGATTTATTCTACCATGCTAAATGTAAATGTTTTTATTGGAAAGAGGGCAAACTTTGGCTGGCATTATTTCCTCTTACAAGGCACACGATCTGTAGAGTTTCAGCAGGAAGCATGTATCTTAGGAAAAGAAGGGGAAAAAAAAAAAAAGAACCTTCCCTGGATTGTTTGCTTTTGGAACAGCTGCAGGGAGCAATGCGAATTCAAAACGGTGTGTGGTGTTTCTGCACCGCATCTCAAAAACAATATGGAAGCCATGCCATATTACTCTGAGTCATACCTAATGGATTCTCCTTCTTTCATCGGCACCTCCTTGCTTTGTGCTGTTTTCCTCTGAAACTAAACCTCCCCAAGCACTGTCAGAGATTATGAAGCCATCTTGCCATTAACATCTTAGATCAGTGGTTCTCAACCTTCCACCCCTGCCATGGATTCCCTTTAAATACCTTTTGTGGCCACGGACCATAGCCATGGACCTCCAAGACTTAACTCAGGATTTAAGTCATAACATGTCTTCAAGCAGTTTTGGTCACCACACTATAAAAAAAGATGTTGAGGCTCTAGAAAGAGTGCAGAGAAGAGCAACCAGGATGATTAGGGGACTGGAAGGCTCAAACATATGACGAACGGTTACAGGAACTGGGCATGGCTAGTTTAGTGAAGAGAAGGACCAGGGGAGACAGGATAGCAGTCTTCCAATATTTGAGGGGCTGCCACAGAGAGGAGGAAGGGGTCAAGCTATTTTCCAAAGTACTTGAAGGCTAGAGAAGGAATAACGGATAGAAACTGAATGAGGAGAGATTCAACCTGGAAATAAGGAGGAATTTCCTGACAGTGAAAACAATCAACCGATGGAAAAGAAGTTGCCTTTGAAAGTTATGAAAGCTTCATCCCTGGAAGCTTTCAAGAAGAGACTGGACTGCCAGGGCTTGGACGAGATGACCTACAAGGTCCTTGCAGTGGTGGGATTCAAATAATGTAACAATCGGTTCTCTGCCATAATGATTTCTTCCAACAACCAGTTCACCAAACTGCTCAGAAAGTTAACAACTGGTTCTCCTGAAGTGGTGCGAACTGGCTGAATCCCACTGCTGGGTCCTTTCCAACTCTGTTAATCCGTATCTGTATCTGGGCCTCTTGTGATGACATCATGGGCCCACAGGGTCTGCAGACCACAAGTTAGAACCACTGTCTTAGATCTTATAAGCTCTTAATAAAAATAAACCCCCTCCCCCATTTCAGGATGGGCTCAATTTTTAGTGACTTCATCGAGAGGGTCACAAGTTCTGTAGGCTGCAATCCAGCAGTGGTTTGTCATGTTTGAGTTTCCACTCTAGTCAAGAGCGCTAGTAAGCAGGCTACGGAACAACACGTGAGCCATTGTTTGCAGATAGTGGAGCCCTACATTTTGGTTGCTAAGCAAGAGAGTTGTTAAGAGAGTTGTGCCCCATTTTTCAACCTTTCTTGCCACAGTTGTCAAGTGAACCACTGCAGTTGTTAAGTGTGATGACCCAAAGGGTCGTGGCACAAAAGCAACAAAGTCACAAAAGTAGGTAAAGTCCCTTTAATTCCTCCAACTTGGCCCCCAATGTCCAGTTATCCTTGGCTGGAGAAAAAACTCTCCCAAGAACAGTTTTTAAAGGAAAGAAATTGCATCCAAACTCAAAGTACATCTAAGTTATAAACAAAAACCAACACAAACCACACTGCAGCAATTAACGAGACAGGGCAAGATAAGGAATTGCAGACTTCAAAAGATAATGAAAGTTGGGAGGATGCCAGAACCCAGATAAGACTTGACAAACAAAGATAAATTCATGCTTTGCTTCCAGCAAGGAGTTGTGTGCAAACACTCACTTTATCCTGTTTCCCCAGCTGCAGCTAATGAAGGGAATCAGGGCCTTTTTCTCCCCCGTAACCCACATTGCTCCCTTCTCCGTTCCTCCCTGTGTGCCCTAGGACACAGAGGGGCCCGGTTCTTCCTCTGAATGCCGAGCTGGACTGTGCCGTTCCCCAGTTTCTTCCACAGCCACTGGAGCCACACACCCATTCCCTGTCAGCTGTTTCACCTCTCCCTCAGAATCAGATTCCAACCGGGCCATGACACTAAGTTAGTAACACAGTTGTTAAGCGAATCAGGTTTGCCCATTGATGTGGCTTGTCAGAAAGTCGAAATACATTATCACATGACCCCGGGAACTGCAACCGTCATAAATATAACACAGTTGCCAAGTGTCTGAATTGTGATCACGTGCCCCCGGGGTTGCTGCAACGATCCTAAGTGTGAAAAACCATCATAAGTCACTTTTTCCAGTGCCATTGTAACTGCAAACAGCCCCTAAAGGAATGGTCATATGTTGAGGACTATCTTTTCTCTGATATGGTGGGAATCCTGGCTAGTATCTCCCCCTTGAGCTGAATCAGAAATGCTATTCTGAGCTCAGTTTCTGAGAATAGGAAAAAGCAGGTGGGAACCTCAGATCAATGTGATTTGAATGTTGGTGCTGTGGTCCACCAGAGGCGAGCAGAGCTGGTGGCAACTCAGGACAGTGAGGAGGTTGGGGTGGAGCATAGGCCAGTCCTGGAGTCTGGCGAAGGCTCTGATGAGGGCCCTGCGTTGGAGGCAGAGGTGGGCCCAGGGCTGTCCGACAGTTATCAGCTGCCTTCGGAGTCGGAGATCAGTGAGGCAGAAGAACAGCTGGAGCCTGTTCCCAGTGTGCGCATGCACAGAGCTGCCCGAAGAAGGGAACAGCTAAGGAACAAAGGCCGACTCGGGAGTAAAGGCTCAAGTGGATGATGAATGGCCCCTCTCACAGGGGATAAAGAGGAGCTAAAGGGGAGTGGTGTTTGCAGGAGACAATTAGTTCAATTCATTAGAGTGAAGAACTGTTTGAGATTTCTTGCCAAGTAATTGCTGCTACATTGTGGCATTTGGAAGATATCGGCCTGGCAATTCTCCAAGCCTGATAAAGGTCTGTAGTTGTGAAATCTCATGAAGGAGTGTTTGCCGAGACTTTGCTGGAGAGGAATTCACTTTAACCTAAATGAAAGGGGTTTTTATCGGGAAGAGGAGTCTGCTTCACAACCTTGCGAAGCCCAGGTCATAGAACAGGTAGTCTAGCTATCGAAACGCTTCTGCGCTCACCGTCAGAGTTGCTGTTTTTTTTCCTAATGGAAGCTCGCAGTAGATCGGAGCCTTCCAACTCTTCTCGGAAACGCTGGGCCTTGGCTTCATGGAACCATTCGCCTGTCACAAACTTCTTTTTCTTCTCATCCTTCAGCGAACCTTGCAATCGCCTAAGCAGAAGGAAAGAGCAAACGACAGGAAAAGGAAAAGCATGGGACCCCCGCTTGGCATTGGACGAACGTGTTCCTTCCATGGATCTCTGAAGTGTCTTTCATTGAAAATGTGCCAAAGGAACAAGTCATGAAAACTCCACCATATAAAAACCTGTCAACCCAACAGCATGGCTGGCTGGGGAATCCTGGGAGTTGGACTCCATCCAGGGGCAGGATGCAACTATTTTTACTACTGGTTCTGTGGGAGTGGCTAGGTGGGCATGGCCACATGATTGGGTGGGCATGGCTTCTTCTTCTTCTTTTTGGAGCACCCCACCGCTCTGCCTTTTTTTTTGCCTCCTGGGCCTCCAGGAAGCCTCCTGGGGGCCATTTTTGCTCCCAGGAGGCTTCACTGAGGCCCAGGAAAGCAAAAAATGGAGTATGGGGGGAGCTTCCAGCACCCCCTGTGCCACTTTTTGCCTCCTGGGCGAAGCAGTAAGACAGCGAGGGGGGTTCCGGCAACAGCTGATCATCGGAACAGCTGATCGTTGGGAGGGAAAATAAAAGAAATACCTTGAGGAGTGACTGGGTGTGGGAGAATGCAGTCAGCCATGTGGGGCATGCATGCAATGTTGCACATGCACGGCAAGGACTGACCGGGCGGGGAGGGGCGGAGCCAGCCAGGGGCATGATTTGCTGGTTGTCCAAACTGTTGCAGAATTGCAACAACCGGTTCCACAGAACCGGTCTGAAACTGGTAGAATCCCACCCCTGACTCCACCCATCTCAAAGTTGACAAATACTAGCCTAGGGGGAAGGAGGCATTTCCAGGTTTCTCAAAAGCAGAAATCCCCTCTTCTGCTACCACCTGGGAAACATAACCTTGTATCTCTTTACACCTGAATAGTTTGATCACTGCCACGAAGTTCTTCCTCCTACCTGATCCGATCGCTGTCCTTTTTCTTGAGCTCCGCATCCCTCTGCAGCACCCTCATCAGCTTGCCATACTCTTCCTCGGTCAGAAAACTGAGGTCCAACATCTTCTCCTTGATGTCCCACAATCCAGTCCAAAGGCCAGCACTTCAAACGTACAACTAGAGCAGTGAACTGGTCATCGACTCTGAAGCTGTCTGAAATGCCAAGAATTCAGGCCGGGCTGAATTCAGCTCAAGGACCATTGGGAGGGTCCGGTTGGTGCTGTAAAGCTTGAGTCTGCCCAGCCTCAACTGGACACTCTTATAGCTGGTGGGTGGAACGATGAAAATGCTTCTCCACGAAAACCTTCCTACTCTTCTTCGTCTGGGGGGGAAGGGGGAAAGTGCAAGCCATTCGCACGAGTGGTCCAAATGACTCACTCAATGGTGAGCTTTAAAGGATCGCAACGGCTCACTGGAGAACAAAGTCACTGCCCATTCCGGGATCAGTTGCCTTCAGTCAAAGAAGTCTGCTAGTCCAGTTTTCTCACACCTGCAGAAGATGGGAGGGAGGGAAGAAGGAAGGAGGGAAGAAGGAAGGAGGGAAGAAGGAAGGAGGGAGGGGGAAGGAAGGAAGAAGGAAGGAAGGAAAGAAGGAAGGAAGAAGGAAGGAAGGAAAGAAAAATTAAAAGAAGGGGAGGAGGGAAGAAGAATAGAGAAATGGAAGGAAGGAAGGAAGGAAAAATTAAAAGAAGGGGAGGAGGGAAGGAGGGAAGAAGAATAGAGAAATGGAAGGAAGGAAAAATTAAAAGAAGGGGAGGACGGAAGAAGAATAGAGAAAAGGAAGGAAGGAAGGAAGGAAAATAAAGGGAGAGAGAGGGAGAATGGGAGGAAAATGAATGTACTTGAGATGATCTTCTATATAAAGACAACATATGGCAATCCCCTGTGTAAACTGGGAATATTTACCTGTGCCTGAACACGTGAATTCAAGCAAGCAATATTCTGTGTGCTGATTGTGTGCTCGTAAATGAAAGATCTCTTCATGGAAGAACAGAAATATCACTCCCTGGGGAATGGAGACCCGTCATTAAATCCCCCAGATGTGGGACTTCCTACAAAGAAAGAGGCTTCTGCACGCTAGGAAACAGGAGGCAAACCTGCTGCCTCTGGTCTTCTTGTTTGACCTTTGTGAAAATCTCACTGAAGTTTTCTTCTCTGGGTTAAAGAAGAGAAGGAGGCTGTAGCTGTTCATTCCCCCACCCAACTAAAGGAGAATGGTTGAAGGGGAAAAAGGGGGGGGGGCAGAAGATCTTTTTAGCACATGATTTACATTGTCTTGATATAATGAAGCTCTGATATAAAAATGAGGGAACATGTTATTGTGGTTAGAGTGCAGTACTGCAGGCTGCTTCTGCTGACTGTCAGCTGCCTGCAATTTGGCAGTTCAAATCTCACCAGGCTCAAGGTTGACTCAGCCTTCCATCCTTCTGAGGTCAGTCAAATGAGGACCCAGATTGTTGGGGGCAATAGGCTGATTCTGTAAACTGCATAGAGAGGGATTGTTAAAGCACTGTGAAGTGATATAGAAGTCCAAGTGCTAATGCTGTTGCCCTTCCTTCCTTCCTTCTTTCCTTCCTTCCTTCTCTCTCTCTCCTTTTTTTCCTTCTTCTCTCCCTCCCTCTTTTCCTTCCTTCCTTCCTTCCTTCCTTCCTTCCTTCCTTCCTTCCTTCCTTCCTTCCTTCCTTCCTTCC
>NW_020769328.1:10500464-10535244 GCF_900518735.1 Pseudonaja textilis | reverse complement strand
TGGAGAAATATCATTTCAGAATATAAAATGATTCATTAATTATTGTACAAGTATTTCAGATTAAACTTTAAAAAAGGCTATTTATGAATACCATTAAAGCAGAGGTGAAAAGTAAAGTCCCAATATTGGGTCTCTCTGAAATCTTTGGTGCACCTGGGAGTTGCAGACATTAAAACCAGCATAGAATTTTTAATATGTATGGATTAATAGTAATACTTGTTATACTCAGCTTTATTTAGGTTCAAATTACATATTTTGTATTGGATCCATCCACTGTTCCAAGTACAGGCATGCTATTCAAAGGTTGAGTCTACTGTTTGCTAGGAAGATATTGTATCTCCTGTTTTAAGAGGAAAAAACTTAGTTTTAACATCACTGCTAGTAACCTTTGATTAGAACAGATATCCCCTTTCCCCTATGCAGGCAAGAATGCTCTTTTCATATTATTTAATAACTCTTTTACTAATGTAAATTATCTAAGTGTGTTAATAATTCTAAAAGTTCATACTTCTATTTCTTCTTGCTGCCCGTTTTCTCTGAAATTGCATTGCTAGATGGCCATTGTTGCAACACTGTAAGCTGGCTCTATTGGAGAGTTTATTTTGTGTGTGTTTTTCATACAGGCTGCTTTCATCCGTGATGTTATGATGCCCGGAGAGTGGGATGTGTGTGTGACCTCCTATGAAATGGTCATTAAAGAAAAGTCGGTTTTCAAAAAATTTAACTGGAGGTATCTGGTGATAGATGAAGCTCATCGGATAAAAAATGAAAAATCCAAGGTAAGTTTTAATTTTATTGGTAAGCACTGAAGAACAATACCTAGAGGGAAGGTAACTTTTTTGAAGAAAAGGAAGAATTTTTGGGTATATAAAACTTTCAGCTTGCTTGGACTGGTTGAGGAATCCAACCAAAGAAGTGGTATCTAAGGAGGAGTAGAACTAGATGAACGGAACTGAACTGTTACAGTTTCAGGACCCTGGAGAGTTCATAGAAAAAACTTCACAAGTTGGGTTACCTCTTGGTAAAGACTTTTTGCCCCAGCACTAGTCTGCGTTCAGTTGTAGCCTTCAGAGGTTTTGAACAACTGGGTGGCCCTTTTGACCTACCCCTTGCTTCCTGTTGACTGTGACCTTAAGGATGCCATGAACCTTCCTGAGACTGCGGCCTTCTTCATAAAGTAGCAAACACCCTGGAAAAGTCATCCTTGACAATAGAAAACTTATCTATTCAGTTTGCATAGGCTCAAGATGTCTTCTTCTGAGTTAGAATGATCTGGAGTTCAGCCTAGTTGGATGAACACTTCTGAAAGTCTTTCTGGCCTTTTGATGTGGGGCATGTGACATTGTTTTATAAAGTTCTTTTTCGTACACAAAATACATTTTAGAGTAGGATTTCACCCAGTGTATTTAATTTGTCTGGAAGAGCATTTTAAGAAGTCATTAATAGACCAGAGCTTTGTTTTCCAAATCTCAAGAATTAGTATTTATAAAAACGTATCTTTGGAATATATTGGCAAAAAACTCTCTTCATATTTTTTTTTTGTTAGCTATCAGAGATTGTCCGTGAATTCAAGACAACGAATCGCTTGCTCTTAACAGGAACCCCTTTACAGAATAATCTTCATGAACTGTGGGCACTGCTCAATTTCCTTTTACCAGATGTCTTTAATTCTGCAGAGGTGAGACTGGGTTTGACATTGAAATCTTTCAATTGCATAAATTACAGATTTTATAGCAAACTAGTTCTAAATTTTATATCCCCACAATTGCTTTTACATTTTATTACAATGACTTGCTTGCATATGGCTTGCATTTACATATAGAAAAATATATATATTGTACCCTAACCTTACAATTGTTTAGGTTCCTCCCTTTTTCCAACTGCTGTTGGTGATGTGCATTTGTGGCACAACCATGATTTCAGAGCAAAGGGTATGTTTTACATAGTATAGCATGGAAGAATTCAACATGGATATATTGATTCCCAAGCCAAATGGATGTTTCTTTCTTTGCGTTCTATAATTTCTACTTGAGCTAACCTAAGCACTGAGAAAATACGAAATTGCAAACATAATAGTAAAATGCATTTTTACACCTGCAGGACTTTGACTCGTGGTTTGATACTAAAAATTGTCTTGGTGATCAAAAACTCGTGGAAAGACTTCATGCTGTAAGTATGGTGGTATTTCTTGATAGAAGTTTATTGTCCTAGCTTCCATGTATCACAGACTCTGCAGTGCATGGTTGAGACAGTGTGTGACTTTCAGTGCAACCATTATGGTGTTCGAATATTGGCTTTAAAACTCCTTTTTCAAGGCTCATCTCACTTCTCTTTTGGTGAAGATTTTTTTTAATACAGGACTTCAGTTGATAAATATGCATACATTTCTAATTCATTGCTTTTTTTTTGATGTGTGATGTGCCACTCTCCTGTTTTGTATATTTTGGGAGGATTTTTTAAATTGGTAAATATTTATTAGAAAGGGCATGGGCCATCTGGCTTATAGTTTATAACTTATAGTTTTTCAGAAATACATATTTTAAAACAACATTCAAATGTGTCTACATGAGAAGTGTAAAATAAGAGTTATCTAGAGTGGTGCTTTTCAGTCTTTTCACAGTTTTAGGATAGAGCAATATTCGAGTACTACCAGTTGCACAGCAAGGTGTCAAAAACTCAGTGACCAAAAAATGGGAAAAAAGTAAAACGATGCAGTTTACATTGTCAGCCTATTGCCCCCAACAATCCGGCTCCTCATTTTACTGACCTCTGAAGGATGAAAGGCAGTATTTCAGAATTATGTGATCCCTTTTGCAACCTTCTGACGAGCAAAGTCAATGGGGAAACCAGATTTACTTTACAACCGTGTTACTAATCTAACAACTGCAGTGATTTGTTTAACAAATGAAAAAAGTCATAAAACGGGATAAAACTCATTTAACAAATTTCTCACATCACCACATAAATTTTGGGCTCAATTCTGGTCGTGGGTTGAGGACTATCTATACATCCACTTACCACACTTCGAATGGGAAACGTGTGCCTGTTTCTCTGGCATTGATCTTTGCACTGTTCTGTTCCCGTCTCTCCCTCTGCTTGCCTCAAAGAAGCCTCTCCTCTTCTCCAAATCTCTTTCTCCATCCCCTTCTCTTTCCCCGTCATCTTTTTTTCTCTCCCTTTCCCGCCCTAACCTCCTCCTTTTCTGTCCTCTCCCTCTCCTCCTTTTCTCTTCGGACGCAGCTCCAGCTCACTCCTCTCCCCAAGGCTGCTGGTTGCTGCTCGCGGAAGCCTACCCATTGGCTGGAGCTGCGTGTGCCGATCCTGGGCGCTCAGCGGAGCCCTGGCAACATCACGGCTCCAGCTGATTCTCCCACAGACCTGTGTGGCACTGCCACCGCTTCAGCTCACAACTCCCACTACACTTTTTAAACACTTTTTTTACAGTGCTTTTCAACCCGTAGTACACGAACCATCGGCCAGGTAGGCATAGCATGGGTTAAAAAGCACTGTATAGAATTTAGAGTGTACAGAATTTATTGGTTCGTGTCTTCCCAGCATGGCTTTTGAAGGAATGTGTTTTCTTTTCTAAAAGCAAAGCATTCCATTTCCGCAATTAAAAATGAAAGGACTTTACACAATTCCCATAATATCAGTAAAGCTGGGGATTATGGGCAATGTAGTCTGGTATTTAAGGTAAACAGCAGAAGCTTCGTAGTAGTCCTTGACTTGCAGACAGTTGTCTTAACAACTGTTCAGAGTTAACAACAGACTTTACTTACAAATCTGTCTTCGAAGTTATGACTGCTACCCTGCACCCCCATGGTCACATGATTGCATTTTGGCAACTGGCTCATATATTACAACTGCTTGCAACACCCCACAGTTATTCAACCACAATTTGTGATATTTTTTCCGAGTTTCCAGAAAATAACGCCCATTCCATAGAATGGATTCACTGTAATGATTATTGGATTTGCTTAATGACCGTAGTGTTTTCCTTTACAACAAGTGTAAAATCAGTCATAAATTTGAGTCACATAGCACCTATGACCATAGCAAGTTATAACCACAATTCCAGTTCCAGTTATACTTTGAGGACTATCTGTATAGGGAGAAATGTCTGAAAAATCTGGAACATCACTAAAATGTTTCCTGTGTTTTTCTTGTTTTTTTCCCAGGTTTTGAAGCCGTTTCTGCTACGGCGCATAAAAGCTGAAGTGGAAAAAAGCTTGCCTCCTAAAAAAGAAGTAAAAATTTATCTGGGCCTCAGCAAAATGCAGAGGGAATGGTAAATTTTAAAAATCTTACACTAGGAGATTGATACACTGATTATGTGATGCACGCAAGGTAGTCCTTGTTAAAACAATTGGCAGTTGAATATATTAATGTCCCGGAAACTCTTTTAAGTTGTCCTAAATTTTTATTTTATATTTTTCTGTGTGTAGGATTAGATTGGATAAATTTTAAGTAAGCTATTTTAGCTTACTTAAGATGATCTGGTCAAATGGAAAGCAGCTAGTTTAGAGGCTCCCACTTCAACTGCAAAACTGGGGCAACTTCCCTTTCTCCTGTTTTTAAACTGTTTATGGGACGAAAATGTGTGTGGCCATTTTGGGATTAATGGGAAATTGAGAGGGCCTCACCCACCCCTTTTATTCCAGGGTTCTCCTCTTGGTAGCCAACAGTTCCTAGAGCATTAGTGACCATTTTTATGTTGGTAGCATGAAGAAAAAGGGGGCGCGATGGCGTAGCGGTTAAAGACACTGAGCTTGTCAGCTGGAAAACTGACAGCCCGGGTTCGAGACCCAGGCACTGCTCGACAGGGCGAGCTTCTGTTCCTGCCCCAGTTCCTGCCCACCTAGCAGTTTGAAAACATGTAAACGCAAGTAGATTAATAGGTATCACCTCAATGGAAACATAACAGGATTCTGTGCACCTTTGGCATATAGCCATGCTGGCCACATAACCACAGAGAATGTCTTTGGACACCCCTGGTACCTTCGGCCAAGAAACTGAGATGAGCATTGCACCCTAGAGTTGGACATGACTGGACAGAGAAACCTTTACCTTTAGCAGAAAGAAATGAATTTAAATCTTCTATTCACTCTCTTGCTTGTAAAGTTAGTTTAGCCTCAATCAATCGTGAGATTGGGGCTATAACTAGCCTTAACCCCCATCAGTTACTGAGTTATAGTGTTTGTGTGATACCCTAATATTCCCTTGAGCTCAGTATTGTATGTATGTATGTATGTAGATTTTCATGGGTACAGGTATGCAGGTCTTGGTGTGTTTGGGTCTTTTCCTGTGTAAGATTGAGAGTATCTTGGCAACGTTTCGACGAGGTCCCACTTGCCATCTTCAGGCTGGTGCTTTCGGCTTCGTGCTTGTGCGAGAAAAGCGTGATTGGAGTAGCCGTCTCTCTATAAATACAGCCAACGACCCAGGAGCACAAGACCCAGGATGTCACAACAACAACAATAGAACTCAGAAGGTCATCACACAACCCATTACCCAGGTCGTTACAACACAGGAGGCTGATAGACACACAGCCAATACCTCAGCCACACATGTTCTTACAAAAAAGCCAACCAATCTGCAAACATCAACTCCATCAACCAGTCAAGAAATAACAACACAGCTAACCTCCCCACCAGTATTTATAGAGAGACGGCAGCTCCAATCACGCTTTGCTCGCACAAGCACGAAGCCGAAAGCACCAGCCTGAAGATGGCGAGTGGGACCTCGTTGAAACGTTGCCAAGATACTCTCAATCTTACACAGGAAAAGACCCAAACACACCAAGACCTGCGTGTGTGTGTGTGTGTGTGTGTGTGTATGTATCTTTTCTTTTCCAATATCCGTAGCTGTTACCCTGCAGCAAATATCAAATTTGATGAGTTTGCAGAAACAGAGTAGAGTTCTCAGGCTTGAAAAACTCAGAGTGTGAAAATAAAGCAAAGGAGATTAATGCTGTACAGCAGGGGTCTCAAACACAATTTACCTGGGGGCCGCTGGAGGCAGAGTCTGGGTGAGGCTGGGCTGCATAATATTATACTTTATATTATACTTTATATTTATATTATACACTAATATTATACTTTCATATCACAGTGGGGGCCACAGGATATCGTCCTGTAGGCCGCAATTGGCCCACGGGCCGCGAGAATGAGACCTCTGCTGTACAGTGAGTCACATACAAATGGCCAAACAGGGATTTAGATGACCAAGACTCGTTTGTCCTTTATATATTCAAACATTAATGTGTTGTTCCTTTATTATTAAATTATCCAATTAACCTTACAGGTATACCAAGATCCTGATGAAAGATATCGATATCTTAAATTCAGCTGGCAAAATGGACAAGATGCGGTTGTTGAACATTCTGATGCAGCTGAGGAAATGTTGTAATCACCCGTACCTGTTCGATGGTGCTGAACCAGGCCCTCCTTATACCACTGATACTCATTTAGTGACCAATAGTGGCAAAATGGTTGCCCTGGACAAATTACTATCGAAACTCAAAGAACAGGGTAAGACAGATTATCTCCTTCCCCTTCCTCCCAGTTTTGGCCCAGTGGGACCCCTTGTGGGACTTCGGTGTGGTAGGGTTCTGTGTTCTCCCCCCCAGGGACTTCTATTCTGCGCAATCTCTGTATTATCTTATTTTTAATTGTTTTATATTACACATTGCCAGCATGTAGTGTTTCAGTCCATTGGTTAAGGCACCAGACTAGAAAGAAAGAGGCCCTGAATTAAAGTCCCACCTTAGCCATGAAAGCCAGCTGGGTAACTTAGGTCCAGGCACTTTCTCTCTCAGCCCAACCCAACTCACAGGGTTGTTGTGGGAAAAAGAAGAGGAGAAAGGTGTGTTGAATATATTTGCTGCCTTATTTGTAAAAATAATAAAGGCGGGATAGAAATGAATGAATGAATGGATAAATGAGTGGAATAAAAAAAAATTGCCCAGTTGCGATGCAGCTGAGTGACTGCAAATTTAATAAATAAATGATCAATTTCAGATTCATCACGCAGTTGATGAAGATCCATTATTCCTTGGTCCTATTGATATCAGTAAATGTTCATTCCCAGACATAATAACTATTCAATGTAGATGCTTCTCATTATCCTTAACCCAAAATGTAGTTGAAGGTGCTTCAACCACTCCTTTGTCCCTCAGGTTCCAGAGTTCTTGTTTTTAGCCAAATGACTCGCTTACTGGATATTTTGGAAGACTACTGCATGTGGCGAGGTTATGAATATTGTCGCCTGGATGGGCAAACACCGCATGAGGAGAGAGAGGTGGGAATAATTTGTCTAGTCCCTTGAACATTCATTTTCTTCTGTCCTCGACCCAAACGAATGTTTGTTTCTTCACTGTTTTCCTGAGTACCAATTTGCTGGGTCAGCAGTCTATCTTCCATCTGGCCTTATAAAAAGAGATTAATTTTTCATTATTGCCCTCTATGTCATTCAACTTTCTAATTTGAACTTTCCAGTTTCAGCTACAGGTAGTCCTTGACTTGCAACCATCATTGGAACTGGAACTTCCATCACTAAGCGATGGCAGTCATTAAGGGTGTTCCGTCTGGTTTTATGATCTTTTTTGCCATGGTTATTAACTGAATCACACACAGTTGTTAAGTGACTCCACCTTCTCCTAATGACTTTACTTGTTGGAAACCCGCTGGGAAGGAAAAATGGGATCACACAACCTTGGCACGCCGCAATGACGGTTGCTGAGGGCTTGAATTGCAATGTTGTGCAGGGGCAGATTGTAAGTCATTTTTTTCAGCAACATCGTAACTTTGAATGGTTGCTTAAATGAATGGTCCCAAGTCGAAGACTATCTGTATCCCTTCAAGGGAAAATAAGGGAAAGGCCCATTTACAAAGAATCGGGGTGAGAATCCCCGGTGCTCCTTGAAGATCTCTATAATTCACAGGCTGGGAATCCAGTTGCATGCGGAACCGCTTGGAGAGGTGAAAGAAAGAGTTTTGATTCCCTGTGCTTCTATCATGGCCATAGTTCTCCCTGTATTAACTATTTTAGAAACCACGCAAAACAACAAGAACAAAAAAAAAAAAAACAGGTTCTTGATCCCTTGCAGGAAATTTTTAATAGTCTCTTTTTTTAAAAAACAAAATCTTTATTTTTTTTTCAGGAAGCAATAGATACCTTTAATGCTCCAAACAGTAGGAAGTTTGTTTTTATGTTGAGTACAAGAGCTGGAGGCCTGGGGATTAATTTAGCAACAGCTGATGTTGTGATCCTCTATGATTCAGACTGGAACCCACAAGTTGATCTGCAAGCGATGGTAAGCGGAGACCTTCAAGGTTTATTTCTGGGGCAGCTGCATTCTTTCATATAAGATAACTTTAAAAAAAAAACATATCATGTAAACGCTACATTTGGAGGGTTGATTAAAATAGACTAAATAATGATCCATTCACCTTTACCTTTAAATTGGTGTTGGGCATCTTTTCACTTACACCTTTATTAATTTGCCCTGATTAGGATCGTGCTCATCGGATTGGTCAAAAAAAGGCCGTGCGGGTATTTCGGCTTATCACTGACAACACTGTTGAAGAGAGAATAGTAGAAAGAGCCGAGATAAAACTGAGGCTGGATTCAATTGTTATTCAGCAAGGTACAGTTTGATATGTTTATAGTATTTGATATGTTTATAGTATTAAGGCAGGAACTGACCTGCATCATTTGGTAGCGAAGCTAGAAAAAACTCAATTCCTTTGAGATGTTTCCCTCCTTCAAATTTAAAACAGAATAGGAACCGGAGTTAAATATGTGAGTGTTTCAGTATCTGTCTTTGTTTTCTAGTTTTGATGTGACTTCAGTACCAAATAAATGCTTTGCTTGATATATGCTTAGCAAGCATATTGTGCTGCTGATCAGTTAAAATGTAATGGTCCTGTAAAAGTTGGATAATATCCTGGTGCTAACCTCAAATTGCACATATCAAAGTCAGTCCTTTCTGTAAATCTTTGCTTTAAATTTGGCACTAAGATGAAACCTTTAACTTTGCTGTTGTACTTCCACTTTTTTAATTGTAATTTTATTAAATAGTCTGCTTAGATAGGGATATGACTTTATAATTCTAGTGTAGAACTTGCAATGGGTTTGGAATTAAAATTCTTTGTGTTCTATGTATTAGGAAGGCTTATCGATCAGCAGTCTAACAAACTAGCAAAAGATGAAATGTTGCAAATGATCCGTCACGGAGCAACACATGTCTTTGCTTCCAAAGACAGTGAACTGACTGATGAAGACATTACTACTATTTTAGAAAGAGGTGAAAAAAAGGTGAGATAATGTGGAACATAAATCACATATACTGTGCCTTGTTCATTTTTTCTGCTATCTGTAATAAATATCAGCTCTGAACTAACCGGGAAAAAATATGTTATAGCTTAGCTAACTTTTCATAAAGACTGATTAAAATCAGCCATAGTATTTATATACATGAAAAAGACATTTTCTAAAAATGTGCTCTCTTTTTTTGGTACTTGTGACTTCAGACAGCTGAAATGAATGAACGTTTGCAAAAAATGGGTGAAAGCTCTCTTCGGAACTTCACAATGGACACTGAAATGAGTTTGTACAATTTTGAAGGGGAAGATTATAGAGGGAAACAAAAGGTATATTTTTAATATACATGGGGTGTTGCAATTGCATGAATTCCATTACAGAGAATGCTTTTTGATTTCAGTAATATCATAAACATCTTAAAATAAGCACTGGATGTTGCTGGGGTGAAATTCTAGGCTCTCATTGGTTTTGCACACACACACACACACACACATACATACCACAAATTTAGGTTGGAGTGTACTTGTGACTGGAAAGTCTATTATCTTCTGAATGTTGCCTGAGATGCAAAGATGCAAGCCAATGCAATCCTTGGTTGCATTTACAGAGGGATAGAATCAAGATCACATGAAGTGTTAGTGCCGTTTTATAATACCTTAATAAGACAACACCTAGAATACTGCATCCAGTTTTGGTCACAATATTATAAAAAAGATGTTGAGACTCTGGAAACTGCAGAGAAGAGCAGCAAAGGAGATTAGGGGGCTGGAGGCTTAAACATATGAAGAACGGTTGCAGGAATTGGGTATGTCTAGTCTAGTAAAAAGGACTAGGGGGTGACATGATGGGGGTGGCATTGTTCCAATATTTTAGGAGTGCCACAAAGAAGAGGGGGTCAACTTATTTTCCAAAGCATCAGAAGGCAAGACAAGAAACAATGGATGGAATCTAATCAAGTTCTCCTAGAACTAAGGAGAAATTTGCTAACAGTGAGAACGATCAACCAGTGGAATACCTTGCCTTCAGAAGTTACAGCTGCTCCATCACTGGAGGTTTTAAAAAAATTGGGACAGCTACTTGTCTGGAATGCGTATAGGGTCTCCTGGTTGAGTAGGTAGCTCAGAGAAACTTGAATATGTATGGACTTCAATGTCCCCCCAGCCAGCATTAAATCAAACCATTATTATTTTTTCTTTAATTACCAAATGTCTCTCCCCATTAGTTTTGCTCTTAATGCATACAATAAGCGTAGTCCAACCAGTGCAGAATGTAGGATGCGTGAAAGTGGTCCAGATAATAATTATACTTAGGTCCAGGTGATGGATGCCTGGGAAAATGTATCCTAGTCAAGTTCATAATGGAATTCTCAAAAGAGTCCCATGAATGCAATTAATTTTTGTTTCTCTGAAGGAAACTGTCACCCAGGCTCATGCACGTGAAACAATGTATGTGCTCCTTTATTTCTTAATTTTCTCAAATCCAATACTGGTATGGTTTAACATATGGCAAGGAAGTTCATCACCTCTCTTTACTATTCACGTTTCAATATTTTTCTGTTCAGAAAAAGATGAAAAAAAATACAGAAAGCATTAATCCAGCGCACCACAATTTGTTCAGATTTTTGTAAAGGAAGCACCTGTGTCAGCAAGAACCTGACAATCTTCCCTGCCCTTTGAATGAGTTTATTTTTTTTTTTTTTTGTAGCTGAGCATGATGGAATGGATCGAGCCTCCAAAACGAGAACGCAAAGCCAACTACGCGGTGGATGCCTATTTTAGGGAAGCTCTCCGTGTCAGTGAGCCTAAAATCCCAAAGGTTAGCAGTGTAACCTTCTCCGTTACACAAAGAGCAAATGTATTCATTTTCATGAGCGCGCAAATAAAAATTAGAACATAGCATTGACATTGTATGTGTTTAATTTCAAAGGCTCCGCGACCGCCCAAGCAGCCAAATATTCAAGATTTCCAATTCTTTCCACCGCGGTTATTTGAACTTCTTGAAAAAGAAATCCTCTATTATCGGAAGACAATAGGCTATAAGGTAAGAAACTACAACCTTAATATTAAATAAATAATATTCTAATATAAATACCCCCCTCCCCCTAATTTACAAAGCCATCCTTTTTAAAATCAACTTTGTGTAGCCCTGGCCCATTCCAAACAGGATATAGGTTATTACACAAAACAGGTTTTCACTGCCTAAGCGCTGTATTCTTGCTGTGTCTTCTCCACACATTACACACATGTGTCCTCTCTCTCATATATTCATGATACCCAGAAGCTTTTAGAAGCTTTAAAAAGAGCTCTGGACACGTATTGGCTACTTATATATTGCTATTACTGGTACACTTGTGTCGAGCAAGTGCCTGCGAGCCATCGAGGAGGAAGGGGAAAGAGATGAATTATGATAGGTTATGTTCATCTTGCCTGAAGAACTTTCTGAGGCCTGTAAACACAAGTAAAAAAGAATGTTTCTCTACTATTGCCCTGATACCAGAGAAATATTTCCTCTCCTATCAAATCCCCAGTAGATGAAAAATGCATCAGTCTTGCCTTCTGGCATTTCAGAGAAAGGCCATAAAGGGAGCCGGACAGACCTCTCTATCCAGAACCCTTAATAGCGTTGCTCGCTTACTATTCATTTCATTTCCTTGCTGGTTTTAGGTCCCCAGGAATCCTGACCTTCCGAATGCAGCTCAGGTGCAGAAGGAGGAACAGCGGAAGATTGATGAATCGGCTCCTCTTTCTGCCGAAGAGGCCGAAGAGAAAGAACGGCTGCTCACCCAGGTATATGGCTTCTGGGCTTCACGTTTATTTCTTATTTAAAAAAAGAAGAAGAAGAAGCTGTGATTATCAACCTGTCTGGCTTGCTGTGCAAGACGTTACCATAATTATCCCCTGGAAAACTGCAAATGCTGCCTCATCATATGGATTAATTTGTAATTGCGTTGACTCGAAAGCAGAGTTGGCAGGTCTACGTGCAGCCCCTCCCCCCCACTCCATCCCCAAAGGGAGGGAAGAGAGAGTAATTGAGATATTTAATGCATATATTTTACACCGAAACGCACACATTCTCCCTTAAATAAGATAATGTTGTTGGCCATAACATTTCAGCCATCCCCTACAGCTGTTGGAGGCAGGAAAAAAATAAACGTGTAAGCCCAAGCTGGGGAAAAAAACCCCACTTTCAATAAAAGAGGATATTTGTAGCTCAGGGCCGAAATGAGGGGTGTTTGGTACTCTCTGAGCTTGGTTGTTTTCTTGCAGGCGTTTCATTACCCAAACTAGGTAACTTAATCAGTACAGGCAGTCCTTGATTTATGATACAATGGAGTCCAGCATTTCTGTTGCTAAGCAAGACTTGGTTAAGTGAATTTCGGACCATTTTATAACTTTTCTTCCCACAGTTGTTAATTAAATCAACTGCAGTTCTTAAATTAGTAACATGGCTGTTAAGTGAATCTTGCTTCCCCGTTGACTTTGCTTGGCAGAAGGTCGCAAAAGAGGAGCACGTGACCCCAGGACACTGCAGCCGTCATAAATGTGAGTCGGTTGCCAAGTGCCTGAATTTTGATCATGTGACCATGGGCACGCTGCAACGGTCGTAAGTGTGAAAAATGGTCTTAAAGTCACTTTTTTCAGTGCTGTTGTAACTTGGAACGGTTACTAAGTGAACTATTGCAAGTAGAGGACTACTTCTGCTAGCACTGATAATGTTACCTAGTTTGGGTAATGAAAGGTCTGCAAGAAAATTGCCAAGCTCAGAGAGCACCGGGACCCTCCTGAAAAAAGAGGTGTCCATCTTAAGTTGGTTACGCTCTGAACTTGTGTTTGCAAATATTGAAAGAGAAGGAATTATAGTCCTCTGTTTTTAAAATGCAATTAACAAAATTTTCAGCAGCTAAGTAAAGGTAGAAAGTGGGAATTCGACAAAGAGAAGAGTTGAAACTGACACAGTTCAGACTGAATCTAAAGGTTTGGCTTTTACCTAAATAAACCTGTCGTTCAACTGATTACTATTGACTGACCGATCCTGAGTTGAGGACTACCAATAGTGGATGGTTCCAGGCACTTTATGTTTAACATTTCATCAGTAACTTTCTGGCACAGTCTACCAATTTGGATTTTGTTATGTTTTTAATGAGTGTTGTTGAATCAGTCTAATTACTTTCATGCCTGAATTGCTGGGCTATTCAAACATAATTTTTAACATGCTTTGCATGTTATGAGATAGGAAGCATAGATCTTTGTTGCATTTTTCTCCAACAAAATATAACATTCTTAATATATCCTTCTACTGTATATTAGCACTTAGGCTTATATATTAAGGACCCATACACTTGAAATGTTGACTTAACAACTGTCTTTTCATCATTTAAATTGCCAGTGTCAGATGAAGTGAATCTTACAATGAAAATACAGATAGTTCCTAATCTCTTTACAGATAGAGTAAACATTTTTTACAACACTGTTTAATGTTTGAAAATAGGTACATAAAACATCTGAATCTTTTTGCCCTTGTCTGTTTACCTTTCTTTTTACATTTTTCTATCCACATATTTTTGATTGTGTCAAATCAATAGGTCCGTCCTGTTCTTTGTTTGAAAATATTTTTATTTTTACACGGGTAATGCCAAAATGGTAGAACATCAGTAAAAGCAAAGAAATACAGCTTCATGTTAAAGGGTCCATTTCAGCAATTACAGCTGTTTCAGCAGATGGTAGCAGATGGTTGATATTGTCTGGGTTCTGAAGTTAAAAAAAATTGAGTCTGATTAGTACATGGTGGAGATTCCTACAGGAAATTCCAGGTTTGTGGACTGGATTGGGAAAATTTGAAGAAAATTATGCCACAAAAAGACCATGGAAAGCCACTTCTGTATTCTATACTGCTGAAACAAGACCAACAATGATGTATCCCTAGTCTCCCAAAACTGGCCTGAGCTTGAAAGAAACTCTGCATATGCAAAATGTTTTTTGAATTTGAAGCGCCCCCTCTCCAAATACAGGTAGTCCTTGACTTACGACCACAATTGAGCCCAATATTTCTGTTGTTAAGTGAGACATTTGTTAAGGGAGTTTTGCCTTATTTTACTACTTGCTACAGTTGTTAAGTGGATCACTGCAGTTGTTAAGATAGTAACCTGGCTGTTAAGTGAATCTGTCTTCCCGATTGAATTTGCTTGTCAGAAGGTTGCAAAAGGTGATCACATGACACCGAGACATTGCAGTGGTCATAAATATGAACCAGTGGCCAAGTGGCTGAATTTTGATCATGTGACCATGGCGCTACTGCAGTGGTCATAAGCATGAAAAATAGACACAAGTCACTTTTTTTCAGTGCCGTTGTAACTTTGAATGGTCACTAAACGAACTGTAGTATGTTGACGACTACCTGTATCTTAAGTGTGAAACACGTTACTCTCTGCATTTGGCAAGTATTTTAAGTCCCCCCCAGAATTGAAGCTTGAAACATTTCTGAATTCTTAGAACAGGCTGTTTCTGGCTGAAATGTTTGTTGTGTACCCTGGCTGGCTTTCAATAGATCTGATCTCAGAAATAAGTGTCATATACAGAATTTACAGTAGTTCTGCAATTGGTCAAACACTTGATTATCAATGGCACACTATATAAAATATTTGACATTTGTCTCTCCAGTAATTAACTTTGGTTGCTGCCAACCTTTAGAGGTCCCTGATTATAATGGCTTAAAAGTTTAATGTTGTTTAAGGAACTGTTTTTAGTGCCAATTTTTTGTCTATATTCCTTTCATAGTCAGTAGGAGATTTTTTTTTCATGCCCCCCCCCCTCCATATTTTATCAAAAGTATGCATAGGGATTGTCTTCCCTTCCAGGTGTTAATTTCATTCACCATTTGCTTTGTAAGTGTTTGAAACAGAATGTTCCTGTATTTAGTTCCAGAAGATTGCCTGTGACATTTGGACAAGTGCCCTCGTATTCTTGAAGGGTTTTTCTTTTTGTTAGTTACTTGTAATTGTTCAAGTGTGATACAAGTGAAAGCCCACTAAGATTCGGACTGAACTTTGTTTCTTTGGAGACTTGCCATTTACAAGCATGAATAGAACAACTTCTGCATGAGGAGATGTGTTTAAAAATAACTCAGCTTTTTATGACTTGACTAATAAACCCCGGATAATAGATGTTTATGGAAATACCGCAAGATCATTAACCCCTGTAATTATTATGTGACATTGTACCAAGACATTAATGAGCAAATCCAACTGTATCCTCCTAAGATGCCAGATCTGACAAAAACAACTTCTTCTTTTAACAGGGTTTTACAAACTGGAACAAAAGAGACTTCAATCAGTTTATTAAAGCTAATGAAAAATATGGCCGTGACGATATAGATGATATTGCCCGTGAGGTGGAAGGAAAGTCACCTGAGGAAGTTATCGAGTATTCAGGTACGTTAATCGTTCCTTGATTAATTAAGAATGATTGCGAACAGTTCATTTTTTTTCTGTTGGGTTACCTTTGTAAGTCTATCAAGGATAGAGAAGTCTGAAATAATGTGGAAAGAAGGAAATGTGTCCTGGATGGAAAGATTTAAGATCTGCTGAGGGAGTATGCTGAGGTTGATGCCCCATAACTCTGTAGCTGTTCCTGTTCCTGCACTGATTGAGTTTTACATTATAGAACATAGAATAATAGAGTTGAAAGGGACCTCAGAGGTCTTCTAGTCCACCCCCCTGCTTGAACAGGAGACCCTATACCATTTCAGACAAATGGTTATGACATGTTTCGCTTGACAGTGCTGTAGCTGGCACGGCGGATGGAGAGTGGCTGGATTTTTCTCCTGACAGCATTATAAGGCTGATCACTATTTGGTTGAGTTACGGGTTCACAAGAATCCCAGGTGCATTTCCAATGCAAACACAATTCTGCTTTGCAAACTCGGCCATATTTTTCAAGGTCAGCAGCATTCTTTACAATATTTCCCATCAGGGGTGGGTTTCTACCAGTTCTGTCCACCTCTGTAGAACCGGTAGCTCTGAAGAGCAGCAGACATAGAACCGGTTCTATGTCTGCTGATGTTTTTGCCCACCCACCCACCTGCCCACCCGGGCTCTTACCTGATCTTTATTTCCTGCTTTTTCAACTTCAGCTGCCGAACGAGGCACAGCTGCAGTTAGAAAAGCAGGAAAAGAGGGTTGTTTCAAAGTCTGCTTCTCAGCAGGCAGCTGCTGATGACAATTTACAGGCACGCGGCTCCCAGCCTGCAGGGAAGCTCATAAATCCCGAACCGGTAGTTAACCCCGTCGTATCCCACCCCTGTTTCCCACCCTTAAGAGTCAAGGGTTCTCACTTAACAGCCTCTTCTCCCTTCTACACTCCACTCCCAATGCTATCATTTGAGGTCATCCTGTGCCCTCTATTTTCGCACATATAAGGGCCTTCATATGTAGAGTTGGGTGCTGAAGCCACCTTGTTTCCAGAGCAGTATCAGGCACAGCTGGTACATATATTTGAGAAAATAAAGAATAGTTGCTTCTTAAATGGAGAGTAATTGGCCCAAACCACCCTTCCAGTTCCAAAGCTACAAATTCTAGTTGCAAGACTTACATGTGTATATGCCCAGATTGAAATTAGGGAGAAAAGAGGTTGTTTAATTGCTAATACCTGTGGCACTTGGAATGGTGCATTGTTTCAATAATTATAATGTGAGAATGATGGAGATTAAAAGAAGAAAATGGAAGAGGTTGCTATGCTCTAGCGACCTCTGAACGCCTATAATACTTTAAGATATCATTTAATCTTGTAGTTTTCAGTTATGATTTAAAAACAAAACACCCAAGCCTGTGTTACGCTTAGTTAGATGCTCTCATAAAGAAAGAAAGCATTTTTGGTTGTTACATCATGTACAATGTTGATACAATAGGTTTTTGTGATGATATTGGCAAGACTGAACAAAAGTTTAGCCTTTACCGCAGTCCCTGGATCCCTAAGAGTTTAATACAAAAATGGATAAAATTCTGTCTTGTGTACAAGTTACTTTGATGGCATCTTTTGAAATGTTCCCTTTGCAATTGTTCGACACCGACACCGAAAACTCAGAAGAAGGTATAGCCCTCTTTGAGGCATTTAGAGGGACTAGCAGGTTCACCCTATAAAACTGAATACTGGAAAAATCGGGACACAATATTTTACACAATACTTTGGAATTCACTATCATAAAATATTAGTGCTGGTTGTCAGCTTGGCCAGCTTAAAGAAAAGGGAGGGCGGGGTCACTGATTCAGGGGGATTCAGGGGATCACTGGCTCTTTGCCTTGATGGCACTGGATCTGCCCCTGAAGACTGTCTCCTGGGAAACTAATGGGCTCCTTGCACAGTTGGTTGGCCACTGGGAGAATAGACAACTCGACCAGATGGGGCATGGTTTATGTGTTTACAGCATAGAGTCACCTTGAAATGTGGGAAACTGCATCTTGTAGCAGAGAAGATAAGATGGAAAGGCCTGTTGGCTTTAGTCTGTACCTCTTTTTTCTGCTCCTCTTCCACCCTCCCTTGAATAACACCTAATCAGATTTAAACTTAATTGCTTATTTTAAAGTTACATTTTCCCTCCAGCTTATAATGCCCCCTTTGAAGAAATGTCTGAAAAAATTTGTAGGAAATTTGGATTGCTTCACCTACTTATAAAATTCAGTCAGATACGTATTTTCTTTCTTGTTTCGAATTTCCGAAAGATCTGAGAGCACTGGCATAAAAAAGGTTAATGGCTTGAAATATAACTTGGTAAGTTTTCAGAATATTTAAAACATTTTTCTACACTGTAATTTCATTTAGCTCGGTTTAAGGAACTCGATGCTTTAATTGCTTTGAAGTAATATTCCTTTTATTATGAAACATGTAAGATTATTATTATTATTGTAATTTCAGCTGTATTTTGGGAACGTTGCAATGAACTCCAGGACATTGAGAGGATCATGGCTCAGATTGAAAGAGGAGAAGCCAGAATACAGAGGAGGATTAGCATCAAAAAAGCACTGGATGTCAAAGTAAACCTGTCCATTAATATTCTCCTAATTAATCTTGTCCTTCAAAAACCAGCAGGTGGTGATTTTCCCCAGCTGACAAAATTATTCTCTGTCCTTTCCTAATTTTTCATTTCAAAACTTCCGTAACCAATTTAGAAGCAGGCAAATTTAACCTTTGTGTATGTATTTATAAAGCTGTAAGAATTAAAATGCCCCAATATATATTAATTTACATCAAATTTGTGTTAGACACTTAGCAACCACATAGATACTTTTTCTCTCCAACAATCTGTCTTTAATCTGGTAGTTCAGATTTTCCAACAGTGCAGCCACTGTAACTGAATCCATCCACATTATTATTGTGTAAATGTACGCAACCCAACTCCCAATGATTCTTTCCTTTCTTTGCAATAATGGTGAATATCTGTATCTTGGGTATAGGATGAGGGTGAAGGTTCATTCTCCGAGCTTGTGGTTTGGTTTCCGAACGTTTCATTACCAGGCTAGGTAACACCTTCAGCAGAATTTAGGGAATATCAGTGTTCGTCTGTTTATAACGTCTTCGGGTGTGCGTGTGTCAAGTAGGAGTCCTGTGATGGGGAGGTTACATCATTGGGAGGTGAACTGGTGGGGGGGCTTGCATAGATTGGTTGAGGGTCAGTGCCGTCTCTGGTTAGCTGTGTGGTTGATTTAGATTCTGAAGGGTTTGTATGCTGGTTGTAGGACCCTACGAACCCCTCAGAATCCAAATGAACCACAAAGCTAACTAGAGACAGCACTGACCCTCAACCAATCCACGCAAGCCCCACAAGCGGTTCACCTCCCAATGACCCTCACCTGATGTAACCTCCCCATCACAGGACTCCCACTTGACACATACACACACGAAGCATCTCCTAAATTCTGTTGAAGATGTTACCTAGCCTCATAATGAAAAGTTCGGAAAACAACTCACAAGCTTGGAGAATGAATATTCACCTTTTCTTTTCTTCGTTAAAAGCCCTTCTTCTTTTTTCTTCTACTTTCTCAGCATTAGAGCCATTTCCAGACGGCTAAGTCTTCACATCATGTCTCCAAAACAGGATAATTTGTCCCAGTATAAGCACAATGCTATTCTGGTGTTACATCACCAGTATTAAGACCTTAATACTTAGAACTACCAAATACATTTTGAGCGGAAATGGGTTTTTTTGTTTTGACCTTGGTGTAATTACAGTGAATTTCCTGCCGTTGAAATAAGAGCGCATAGCTATTGAATGAGATGCTGACAGAAATGCCTAGCAGAAGAAATCTGATACATGCATATATATTTATATATATATTTACATTTATATATATATATATAAAATATCTTTTTATAATTTTTAGATTGCAAGGTATAAAGCCCCTTTCCATCAGCTGCGAATTCAGTACGGAACCAACAAAGGCAAAAATTACACAGAAGAGGAAGATCGGTTCTTGATATGCATGTTGCATAAAATGGGATTCGATAAAGAGAACGTTTATGAAGAGCTAAGGCAGTGTGTGCGCAACGCACCCCAGTTCCGATTTGATTGGTTTATTAAGTCCAGAACTGCCATGGTAAGAAAGGGTCTGCTGATGCAGTCTTGGTTTATGTGTGCATGTCTTTCCTTTGCCCTTTTAACTCCTTTTGGTTTTACAGATCTGATTGTGTTACGCTATTTTTATTTTGAAATAGTTAACTGCAACTTATTTTGAACAACGGGGGAAAAAATATTAAAAATTTGCTTCTCTTGAGCTGTTTTGCTCTAGTGCCACATTGTCATATCTGTCTGGCTATGCATTCCCCATCTAAGAATATGTGATGTCCAGATTTCAGAAGAGTCAGAATAGAGATGGAAGGGGCCTTGGAGGTCTTCTAGTCCAACCCCCTGCTAAAGCAGGAAACCCAATACCACTTCAAACAAATGGCTATCCAGTCTCTTCCCAAAAACCTTCCATGATGAAGCACCCACAACTTCTGAAGGCAAGGCATTCCACTGGTTGATTGTTCTCACTGTTAAGAAAATTCTCCTTAATCCTAGGTTGCTTCTTGATTAGTTTCCATCCATTGTTTTTTGTCCAGGGCTTTGGAAAACAGGTTGACCCCCTCTTCCTTGTGGCAGCCCCTCAAATACTGGAATACTGCTATCATGTCACCCCTAGTCCTTCCTTTCTCTAGACTAGCCAAACCCAAATGCTGCAACCCTTCTTCATATGTTTTAGTCCCCAGGCCTTTAATTGTCTTAGTTGTTCTTCTCTGCACTTTTTCCAAATCTCAACATCTTTTTTGTAATCTGTGCAGAAACTACCTCAGGAACTGACATAAATTAACACTGGCATCCTAAGGATGCTTTTTCAAAGTACTTTGTCTCTTCGTTAGAGACAAAAAGAGTCCAGTTGCCTTTTGAAAAAGCACCTTTGGGACCCTCATGACCTGGATGACTGAGAATCTCCATAGACGTAATACTGGAACTAGTAAAGAACTAGAATTGGCGTCTGTTTTATGACACTGAAACTTAAAAGAAATTCGCCTGTTGTAATGCGAATGTGATTTGTTTAGATGAATAGTCGCTCTTTGGGGTTACTGTCTAGATAATGTCCACACTGGAATATTTGTAAAACTCCATTGGAGATATCGGGATCATTTTAAACAATCTACCCGTGCTTTACGTTGATTGTCTTCTTAAATTCTACCTGAAGTGAAGAGAAATTTCCCTTGCAAAAACAAATGTACAATTGTTTGACTTTGGGCTGATAAAATGAAATGACATATTAAATTTTAATTGCAGAGGATATCAATGCTAAATTGTCTCTGTGGTGTATCACTTCTGAACCTCAGCATGGATTTCTAGAACTATTTTTTCTAGCATAAAATGAACCAGACACAACAAATGTGAGTTCCTTTGGGGAATATTCAGATTTAATGGCAAATCCCAGTGCTTCCATAAGCGACCAATACTAAGCAAATATATGCTACTCTCTAGCTTATGTAAAAGAATATCTCATTTTCTATAATTAGCTGCTTCAGCTTTCCACATCTTGGTGTCTTCTGCATACAGTCACAGTTCCCCCACCCCCCCTTTTTTGTCATATACACACAAACACACGTTATTGGGTAAGGCAGATGTTGAAGAACAAAAAGTGTTAACTAACATGCCCAAGAAGTTGGAACAGCATAGTTCAAAGCCTATAAAATTAGCAAGGATAAATGGTTAGAGAGAGGACTTGAAGAAAGTGGGTAAAGGGGTTTATTTCCACTTTCTTAACATGAGGACCTGGCTTCATCTAGTAAAATGCACTGATGGAGAATTCAGGACAGGTGGAGTAAGCTCTTGGTATACCATTAAGTTATTCCTTGGTATACCAGGAATTTGTTGACACAAGGTATAATGATAAGACACTAATTTAGATAAGCCTTCTCCATATGTCCCCTCCAGATGTGTGGGTGCTGCAATTCCTTGACTTCCTAACCATGTTGGATGCATGACATCTAGAGGATGCATGTTGTAGAACAGGGGTGTCAAACTCAAGGCCCATGTGCCGAGATGCTTAGATCTGGCCCGTGGGGGCCATCTTGGAAACAATAAAGGACCAGCCCTCTGTGCCTCTGCCAGCAAAACCCCTGTGCCTCTGCACATGCCCCCCCCCCCCGCTCCATTTTCGCTGGCAGAAGGCTAGCAAAACAAACTAAAATCAAAACAAGAGGATAAACGTTTCCCCTTTTGCAATTGAGCATGCAAGAAGGGAGAGGAAAGACAAAGAAAAAGAAGGGAAGATGGGAAGACAGCAAAGAAGGAAGGAAAGGAAGGAAGAGGGAAGGAAGGAAGGATATTAGAATGAGTGAGGAAGGATCTGGTGGAAGTCCTGCCTTAACACTTGGCCACCACAGGTGACATCAAACTGGTCATGCTCACCCTGGCCACGCCTACCCCTCTGCCCCCCTGAGGTCAAACCCAACCTGGATGTGGCCCTCAATGACATAGAGTTTGACACCCCTGTTGTAGAAGATTGCATCAGCCATTTTCATAGAGGAGCCGTGGTGTTTAGCAATACTACTTCCAGGCTCAATATATCTCTGAATGCCAATTGCTCAAAAGTGACAATGGAGTGGAAAACGTTCTACTTACAGGCTTCCTAGGAGAAACCGAGGGGTAACGTGGTGAGCATCTAAAACAGGTGAATCCTTAATGTGAGCCAGCGGGTCTCTTTTTATACCCAGCCATCTATTCTATTCACTTATTGGGTCCATTCTTGAACCTTCTCAAAACATTTTTAGTCTGTGCTTCTATCAGGGGTGTGCCTGAAAATCCAACATTTGGGACAAAAGTAAAACTTTTTCTGTAAAATTCTTAGTTACACGAAATCATTTGTTACCTCAAAAGGATAAGAGGAAGCATTTTGTATCTGCACCCGTGCTTAAACATGCAAAAGGGGCGGGGGGGAAAGCAAATACGATATGTTTCTGCATTTTGCTTGGAAGATCTTCATTATGTTTCGATGGCCACAAGATGTCTCTCTGGTTCTAGCTAAATTAGCTGATTTGCCTCCCTGCGGCTCATCAGTTCTGCTTTCATTTGAAAAATTATTTTTCAGAAAACCCATATGATTCTATGGCAAGCCTTATTTTCTTGCAAGCATGTAGCTTACACAGTATGAATCCGTAAGCGGCATGATCATTTCTGTAAGACTCCCATTTCTTCTTCTTCCCAAAACTTCACCTTTAGATACTCTGCTTTGGTACCAGCCTTTCTTCTTAGTGACAGTGATAAAGATGGGGTCGTTAAACACCACTGATTTGCAGATCTGTTCTTTTCAGGCCATGATGTTTGCCTGTTCCCAGTGTACATTTTATTAGTCTAGGTTCGTTGGCGTATGTATTCTGTACTGAGCTAGTCAATATACTGTATCATTTTTCACCATTATGCCTCATGGTCTATATCAGTGAAAAACAACATTTCTTCCTTTTAGGACACAGACAAGTTTTCCTGCCCCTCATAGTGGAGATTTCGTATTTTGGCAATTTCTTTATGATCAAAAAATAGTCACAGACTTCATTCTAGAGATCTTGTAATGGAGAGAGATGCTGATAATATGTGTAACACCACCGCTTCGTTACCGTACTTCCTTCTGTTCCAAATGATGGCTGTGTTGCAGTAACTACTCTTATTTAGAAAAACAATCTGGTAACCTAGAACAGTGGTCTCCAACCTTGGCAACTTTAAGACTTGTGGACTTCAACTCCCAGAATTCCTCAGTCAGCTTTGTTTTGCTGGCTGAGGAATTCTGGGAGCTGAAGTCCACAAGTCTTAAAGTTGTCAAGGTTGGAGACCCCTGTCCTAGAAAACTTCACACTCTAAGGTTACTACTTATAGAAATGGAATATTGGCAAGAAAAAGATCTAAGGCATCTAGTAATGCTACATGATTTGAATGTCAAAATATATGGCAAACATTTTACAGGAAGTTTCATCCAATAATTAAAAGCTCATAGCACTGATTATACAGGGCCCTTGTGAACAAGCACAGCTCTCTGTTCTTATAGGGGATGCGAGTATGATCTTTAGAATTTGGGGCAGCATTGAATGCAGATAAGGAAGCAAAACACTTGATGTGCCTTGTACGTGTGAAGAGCTAGCATAGTCACAAATAATATCTAAATTCAGGTCTAAAGTCGATACTACAGCAAAATACTGCTAATGTTTCTCTGCTAATTTGCAGAGTTGGTATTGTGCTCAGTGCCTCCCATAAATACATTTTCCAAAGCAGGGGATGTAGCTTGGCAGAAGTACCAGCCAATATTTATTGATCTAATATTCCTATTACAATGATGGTCTGAATGGCACTGATAACTTCCAGTAAATCCTTATGTCTCCATTGCCCTTATGCGTCCCTGGCCAAACAATGCTCACGTTAGTGTAAAAATATGAGAAGGAAGGGGCTCTTGGAAAATCTTCAAATTTTGAAAGAATTCAGAGTAAAGATGTTTCATACTCAAATAGGCTTGGAATACTTCCAAAATACTCAAGGTAATTTTATTTTCATGATTCAGTTTTGAGGTTGGTTTGCAACATAAGGAAGTCATAATCTCACCAGTCTTCTGCTGTTGTCATATTTGAACAAGGAAACAATTCCCAGCGTAGTGTGTTAAATGAGTGGGAAGGTAAACAGCTGGTATCGTGCGTTCCACCATAACTAGGGAACATTTTAAAATAATCTAAAAAATACTTTGAATCGTTTTTGGGTTGCGCATAAAAAACTGGAAGAAACTCAGATAACAGAAATTCTTTGGGAATCTGGGGACTGTTTTCGTTCCAAACAGTTTTGAGAGGGGTCAAATTGTTTTTCTTTCCTGTGGCCTTTTTTTTTTTGTCAAAATGACACCCCATGAGAAGAAGGGTAGCTGTTTTTTAACACACTTGGTCTTGTTTCATTCTGATCTTAATTTTGGGACAATTCGTCTTATAGTGAATACAAGCCCCAAATTTAACAACTCTTAGTAGAGGCTTATTCACAGAGAACTTAAATGCTAGGCAGTGTAGTTTTGGTAGGATACCTGGAGATGGCAGGACTTTTACCCCTTTCCTTCCATTATGTAGCTTGTGGGTCTTATGGAGGAGTAATTTCATTTTTTGAATGGCTTTTGTTGCCCTCAAATGAGAGCATCACTTCAGTGAAATATTATTTGCTATCGTAATTAAGCATATCGAGACCATATTCCAAGCCAAAAAAAAGATTTATAATAAGATTGATGTGTTTGGTGTTAAAATCACGAGCGGTGTTTATAGCGCTCACGTATCCAAATTTTAGACGTATTTTAAATAACACAATCTGCTTCTCTATATAAAATGGTTGATTAGCAGAGAGTACAGGAAATTTTATTGTAGGGTTGTGAGGCTTAGGAAGGGATGTTTCAGTGGAGAAAACACTGCTGCAGATAATTGGACCAACTCATCTTCTCCCTTCCTGGTTGTGAAGTGTATGGAATGGTCAACTAAAAATACTTTTCAAAATATTTTTTGACAACATTTCCATCTGTCAATTATAAATGTATCCTGCTTGGATCCTCACCTACACTACAATGGTACAGTTCTTGAAAAGAAATTCATGCATATGAAGGCCCACACAAGCTAAAGAACTGGCAGCTGGGCTTCATATTTTTCTATGTATAATAAATAATTTGTTTCACTTGTGGCTCATAACAATCAAGTTACAGTAAAATCAATAAAATAGAAGGATAAAGGTTAGCAAAAGGGATGAAGTGAGGGGTCAGACAGACTGAAACTTTATTTATTTTGATTATTGGCCAGTAAAAGTTGAATAAAACAAGCAGCACAAAACTATCCTCTAACAAGAACTATTGGCAACCATTTGTGGGCGAAGCTTACACATAATAAATGAATTTATCGTGATTGTTTTAACAGTCATGCAGATAAAAATTATCAGAGTGCCACATAAATTTAAATACAAGAGCAATAATCAACTGTTGGCAAATATTCCTGCAGAACTGGCAATACAGAAGAACAGGAGCTGTGGTCACAGGAGAAGTGAGAGGCTCTTTGTCTCTTATCAAGGTCTTTATCAAGGAATTTCTATGTCCAGTGCATGGATTTAAGAATTATGCCTATGCTACCCAATTTAGAGAACTCTTTCAGAATCAAAAGCCGTGGTGGCCTAGTGGTTAGAATGCAGTACTGCAGGCTACTTCTACTGATTGTCAGCTGCCAGCAGTTCAGCAGCTCGATCCTGACCGGCTCAAGGTGGACTCAGCCTTCCATCCTTCTGAGGTTGGTAAAATGAGGTCCCAGATTGTGGGGGGCAAAATGCTGACTGTAAACAGCTTAGAAGGGGCTGTAGAGCACTGTGAAGCAGTATATAAGTCTAAGTGCTCTTGCTATCATAGAATCACAGGGCTGGAAGGGACCTTGGAGGTCATCTACTCCAACCCCCTGCCCAAAGAAGTCGTCTTACGCTATCCTGGACAAATGATTGTCCCATCTTTTCTTGAAAACGTCCGGTGATGAAGCACCTACAACTCCAGGAGTCAAGCTGTTCCCTTGCTTCATTTTTCTCACTATCAAGAAATTCCTCCTTTTTTCCAGGTTGAATCTTCCTCTGATGAGCTTCAACCTGTCCTGCCTTCAGGTGCTACGGAGAATCAGATAAACAGATAAAGAAGGGCTCTTGATTCTTTGCTATTTATGGTTTTAGGGAATGTACAGTTCTATGAAAAATCGAACTGAAAAGCAAAACAGGGCAATGTAAGAAAAGCAAAGAATTTTTCTTGAGAAGGATTCTCTTACGCACCTTTGTATATGACAAAGCGAATCTTGCCAAACCTACTTTAGATTGAAGTTGTGTTTATCTTAACGTGGCCAGTTCTTTCCAGAAAATCAGTCTACCCTAAAGGATTGCAGAGTGCTTAGGATTCTGTTCGCAGCTGTATCTTTTCCTGGGGTCTTAATGGCTGCCTTTTGGAACTGCTGCGTGATCCCAGGGAATGGTGTGGCTCTACATACAGAGATGCAGTTTGGTATCGTGTTCACACTCTTGTGTATTCCAGAGGGCTTTTCTGGAACTGGATTCAAAGTGCAGTTCAGCTCCACGGTTAAAGTAGTCATTCCACAATCTCATAGGGCATAATGAGGGCTTTGGCCCACCTCCTCTTCAATCCTTTGGATAAAAACTACTTTAGAGTGTGTCCTGCTGCTAAAGTCAACAAACATAAAAGCTACGTTGCCAGCATGAAGCACATTTTAATAAGATTTCTTGGCTTTGTTTCAGCCTTTCAGTGTGCATGAATTATCCGCGCCTTCTAGCCTGGTCATCTTGCCTTTTAATGTTTCTACTCAGCTTCCTTTGTTTAAAGTGCTGCAGGACTTGATATTTATTTCCTTTTGAATCTTACACAGGAACTCCAGAGACGGTGTAATACACTCATATCACTCATTGAAAAGGAAAATATGGAAATTGAGGAAAAAGAGAAAGCTGAAAAGAAGAAGCGAGGAACCAAGACACCAGTGGTAATTAATGAATATCTTCTCGTCGCATTTATTTATTTTTTACATTTAAAACGTGTTACATTTCCTTCGGTGAAGAAGCTTTGAAACAGAAATGAAAGTAAATGTTCAAATTCAGTCAAAAAACATAAACCAGTATAACTCAATAACAATTCAAAAATCATTGGCGAATAAGGGAAAATCTTGCAGCTGGAGGAAAAATATCCTTCTAGAATGAAAGAAAGGAGAAAAATAAAACATCTGCCAAGATCTCTTTTTTTTAAAGTATAGAATTGTTGGCTTTCCAAATATTAGATTATAAATTATGTCTTTTCCAGTAGTGGGTGTTCATGGACTCCTGAGAATGTGCAAGGCCATTGCATTTTGACTCTTCTACTAGTGGGGAGATTCACATTAAAGATACTAGTATCTGAAACTCAAATTTCTTTGGTTAGGAAAAAAAAATGAGTAAGAATTCATAAAGGAGAAATCTCTAAGGGATAAGGATCATAGGCTCTGAGGGGTTTTATGAGTTAATTTCTTGGATAGTTTGCATAGAATGTACTGGTTAAAATGTGATGCCTTGCAGTTGTGAATGAATTCGAAATCTTTAAATACACAGTGGCAACAGAATTCACGAATTGGAGTCTTTATAAAGTTAAGACTGACTCCTAGAACTGCAGGGGTGAGAGAAAGTTGAGGAACCTTTTGAGACTATCCATAATCTTCCTGTAATGTGTTTAGAGCTTCATTGAGTAGATAAAATGATTCTGGTTAAACAGTAGCCCAAATGCATCATTTACCATTTTCTATTGGAAAAAGGCATATTGATTAGTTACAATTAGATACAGAAAGGAAAATACCTTGGAGATCTTCTAATAGTCCGACTCCCTGCTCAGGCAAGAGATCCTATACTATTTCTGAGAAGTGGCTGTCCAGTCTTTTCTTAAAAAAGCCTCCAGTGATGAAGTACCTACAACTTCTGAAGGCCAGCTGTTCCACTGGTCAATTGTTCTCACTATTAGGAAGTTTCTCTTTAATTTTAGGTTACTTCTCTCCTTGATTCGTTTCCACCGAGTACAAGAAAGGTCAGGGGCAGGTTCAACAAAATCAGACTTCTAAGATAGCAGTATAGCAGTAACATTTAAACTTGTATGCCCCTTCACCGTGCTTTACAGCCCTCTCTACAGACTCAGCCTCTTGCCCCCAACAATCTGGGGTCCTCATTTTACCCACCTCGGAAGGCTGGAAGGATGGGTCAATCTTGAGGTGGTCAGGATCGAACTGCTGGCAATTGGCAGAATTAGTCTGCAATACTGCATTCTAACCATTGCACTACTATGATTCTTATATAGCAATAGCACTTAGACTTATATATTGTTCCGCAGTGCTTTGCAGCCCTCTCTGAGTGGTTTATCAAGCCAGCCTATTGCCCCCAACAATCTGGGTCCTCATTTTACCCACCTCGGAAGGATGGGAAGGTAAATCAGTCTTGAGCCAATGAGAATCAAACTGCTGGCAATCGGCAGTTAGCAGACTCAACCTTGAGCCAGTCAGGATCGAACCTGCCAGGCACTTGGCAGAATTAGCCTGCAGTTCTGCATTCTAACCACTGCACCACCTAAGATGCTGTTCTTTGAGCCAATCTCAAGAAAAGACATTTTAGCCTTCCTGGGGAGTTGATTTCCTGGTTAGTATACCTACCGGGCCTGATACCATGATCCACATTCTCTGCCTCTGTTATGAAAGGCAGCCTCCAGTCGTGGCAACCAACCTTATAGGTTCGTAGCCCTTCAAAGTCAGGCAGGGTTATTGTTTAATTGACTGGAACATCTGACTCAGCGTCCCTCTTTAAAAGAGCTGATTTTTGGGTGGGGGGGGAATAGGTTCTCAGTTTTCTCAGCAAAGTCACTGAATTTGATTAATGAGTTTAATAAAAACATGACATGCCAGTTTGTTTCAGGTGTGTGTCTGTTTAACTCAAATCGCTATTAGTATTAGTAGAACTCATTTGAAGTTCTGACCACATCGGAGGTCACGGACCGTTTTGCAAGATTCCACCTAGTTTTAAAAGGTTTGCAAATTTTCTCTCAGCACTGTGTGTCTTTTCAAAGGCCCTGTTTGTATATGGATGGATGAAAGGTAGTTCTTTGTTACCTTCAGCTGGCAACATAATGGCCTATTCAATTTCATTACGTTTCTAAAATACCGTGTGATTAATGAAAATGACATTTTCTTCTTCTTTTTCCCCTCCCTTTAGTCTCAAAAAAGAAAAGCCGAAGCTGCTACAGAAAACTCCGGAAAAAAAGATGCCAAGAAAGCAAAGACGTAAAACAGAGAAACAGTCTCCAACTGGAAAAAAATATATATTTTCCTCTCTAACCCATGTTTTTGATGCTGTCTGTGTATTCCTAGTACTGTCCCCCTCAATTCCTCGTGGTTTTAATTTTTTGCAAATCTGTATTTTTTACAATGCCTTCCTTTACCTATTGAGTAGTTTAATATTTTATGCATTCCAATATTTTTGTGCACTTGTACTTTGTGATATTTCTCATGTCTTCAGCAAAATTTACTCGGTCCTTGTTCCTCTAAAGATTGTGCTGAGTTTTTTTAGCTTTCATGTTTTATATGCTGCTGCTTTCACACGAACGAACTTCCCCATTGATTCTATAGTTGTATTATTGTTTGCTACTTTATATAATTGTGGAGAACTAAATGGAATTAAAATAGCCTGAGGTGAAAGACACATTTAATGTTGTCTGCTCATTTTCAATTCTTTTTCAGCTACAGCTTTTGATATTTTAAAAGAGCAGTTAAAGAATTGTCTGCAAGGATATCAAAAAAATTTAATTTTTAATTTTAATTTTAAAAAGTTTAAATGTTTGAAAAGGCAACTGAACTGATTTTTTTGAGGAGGAAGAAGACGACAATGACATTTTGCTTCCTATCCTGGCAGGTTCATCAGTTGTATTGGATGGTGTGGGAGATGGAAGGACAGTTATTGGCAGTTGAGATTAATTGGGGCAGGAGGGAATGATAAGTTCTGACAGGATGGTGGTTGGGGGAATGGAAAGTTGTTTTCTTTGAAGACAACACTCTCTGAGAGCCATTATGATTACTTGACGTCAGCAGAATCAGAGGCATGGAATCTTCTTGGAACAACCAATGGAAACATCTTTTTCTTCTTCAATTTTTTTTTTAGTCCAGTTGCCTTTTCAAAAATAAACACCACTTTTGATTCAACTGTGACCCGGATGACTTGAGAATTTTCATTGACATTGGCAGGTATGTTCTTTCATCATTCTTCCATTTTTGGAAGGGAAGGAGATTTATTTGCAGGCTATCAGTCTTGTCCTTTTCTTGCTATGATGTTATTTTCCATCCTGCTATTTTCTTGATGTCTTACATGGAAAGGCAAGGTATATGCTCTGTTAGGTATTCACATAAGAAGAAATATTCTTCGCCTATACTCAGATTTCTCTTTAACTTGCATGTGATTTGAAGTCTTGGATGCCCATATATGGTAGCTGTAGCGGAGAATAAGCATAGCTCAAGTTGAAATGTTGGGACCTTGGTGTTTGTTGTGGGCGTGGAGCTTCTCAGTGTAAAGGTTTCCAAGCTGCATAGTACATGTCAATTACCATGACTAAGTCATGTAGGATGTCTACATTTATCTATGCTGTTCAGAGATAAAGCATCAGTTATGAAGAACATTCTAATTTGGTTGTAAAATTGAGAATGAAGAGAGTTCTGGTTATACACTATATGAAGAGTTCTAGTCCTGCCTTAGGCATGAAAGCCAACTAGGTGACTTTGGGCCAGTCATCAGAAGATTCTGAATTCTAGTCTCACCTTGTCCATGAAGGTCAGTTGGGTGATCTTGGACCAGTCATTCTCTCTTAGCCTAACTCATTTCACATAGTGGTTATTGTAGGGAATATCAACATTGAACTGAACCTGGCAGAAGCCATTTTCTTGTTCATCGTTGCCACACAGTACATGACGGGGGGAGGAGGTTGGAATGCCTCCCTAGATGCAACACAGAGCTTTCTTGTAACCAAGGTCATCTCCCTAGTTATTTATTTTATTTAGCGTATGGCACTGTCAGCCAGGGATCACCGAGGTGGCTGCCTGTGTGATGACCCGGGGCGTGGCACAAAAGCAATACAGTCAAATAATAAGTAGGAGTCCCTTTATTAGCTTCAACTTTGCCCCTTCTGGGCTGGAGAAAAACTCTCCCAGGAACAGCCTTTGGCTGCAGAGATTCAAATCCAAAAGGTTGTCAACAAAAACTTTTAACTATAAGTCCAATCAAGGCATGATGAGGTCATTAATCCTGCAGGGCAAGAGAAGGAATTCCAGATATAAAGGAACAGCAGTAAATCAACCCAGTTGGGAGGATGCCAGGAACGCAGATAGTTAAAGTCAACACAAGATAAACTCAACATTTGTTCCCAGCAGATGCCACACTCAGCTTGCATCTCTTTTAAACTCTTCCCAGATGAAGGGAATCAGGGCCCTTTCCTCCCCTGAAAGCCATGCAACCCACGTTGCTTGCTTCTCCGTTCCTCCCTGCGTTCCCTAGGATGAAGAGGGGGTGGGCCTGGATCTTCCTCTGAACTCCCTCTCCCTTGTTCTACCTCTTGCCTGCTCTGCCCAGCCAGACTTTGCCCTTCCTCAGTTTTCTTCACAGCCAACGGAGCCACACTCCCACTCCCTGTCAGCTGTTATCTTTCCCCCGGGATGCCTGAATGCTGGTAGGCAATCGAGGGAGGCTCCTTTCTTGTCCCTCCGCGGTTTATTCAGTCACAGGAATTGAGCCGCCAAGCTGCCATCCTCAGCGGTGTGCAGGCCCAGCATCTACCACCACGGCCCATCTCCCTAGGTGACGGAGATGGGGAGGAGTGCCTGAGAAGCCCGCTAGTTAACCTAATTGGACAGTGTGACCAGTGACACTTGGGGAAGGGGTTAATAAACTGTTTAATAAACCGTGGGAACTATTTGGAGTTGGTTTTACACTAAGTGTGCTGATATGATGTACCCAATTGAGGAAGATAGCAGCCTTTACTTGGGTTCATTAGTTGGGACCTTGACAGGGAAAATGGGGAAGGCGTGTTGGATATATTTACTACCTTGAGTTACTTGTAAAAATTATAAATATGGGATACATCTTTAGACATCACTCCAGGTTATGTTATTCTTTACATGATAGATTCGCCTTCCAAAGGAAGCAAAATATTCTTTGTTAATTCAGAGAAGCTCCTACCAATTCCTCCACAAAAATACACAAAAACAACAGCTACTTTCGATGTCTAACAACCGAATGTTACCAGGCATTCATGTCTTCTCTGAAAGTTGCTTTTTGCAGTCAAAATCTTCTGCACATTTGTGGGATATGATTTCCCAGAAGTGCATAATTCAGATCTGTGTGCATGGAAGTGTGGAAGATTTTTTTATCTATTTATCAAATTTACTGATTGTCCATCTCAGTAACTCTGGGCAATAAACAATTAAAAACTAGAACCATTAGATATAATAGTGTCTTTAGCCCATTGATGGCGAACATATGATACATATATCAAAGATGACACACCACAACATTTGGGACGACGCGCCAGCATTCACCAAGACTCAGCAACAACTATCCTTGGAAGCATGTCCAGTCCTTGTGTGAGCTTTGGAGGCCGTGCAAGAATAGGTTGTGTTTTTGTGCAACTGCCAGACCCTCCGAAAATGAGTGTGTTTTACTTATATTTCATTGTAAATGTTTGGCATTTCTTGGTATATTACATAGCACCACACATGATTGGACTTACTATTTTTCTTAATAAATCAGTATGTAGAGAACTGTTTCTTCTGTCTCTGTCTGTCTCTCCCCCTCTCTCTCTCTCTCCCTTTCCCCCCCTCCTCTCTGACATGCCAGGCGTTAGGCATTTTCCAAATTTCTGACATGCTGAGCCCCAAAAGTTGGGCCTCACTTCTTTAATCTCTGCCAAGTTGAAACAAAGGTGCTTTTTCAATAGGCAACTGTACCTTCATGTTTTCAGAGCTGAAGAAGCTTCTTGGATGAGAAGCAAAATGTTTTCAAGGAAAAAAAAAACCCAAGTCCATTTGCCTTTTGAAAAAGCAACCTTCGGACAACCATGACCTGGATGATTGAGAATCCCTGGACATATACCAAGCCGCAGGCTGTTGCAGAGAGCAAAGTTTGAAGGGGTTTAAATGAAGACAGAAGAGCCATTCAAAAGTGCCTCAGTTTGCAAGCCTGGCCTTTTGATTTAACATTTCGATAATCGCAACACAAAAGCCAGCCCAGTGTTTATCCTACTTGGAACTTCACAATGTTTGAACAGAAGCTACCTTGCGGTGGTGCAAAATAAAACAAGAGGAAGGCGCCCAAGGTAATTCTTTGTGTCACTTTGAAGCCCCGGATTCCTTTATCTTTCTGATTATTGGTGAAATACGGAGGCCAGCTGAGGAGGGCTCTCAGACTGTGGTTTGCCATTATTCCTTGCTTTGGTTTAAATGCCACACACAAGTTTGCAAAAAAAGGCCCTCGTCTTTTGTTCCTCTGAAAGATGAACTTAACAGGGCCAACAACTTATTAAGGAGCCATCCAACCTGGAGGGAAGTGATACAGCTATCATGCAGATGCAAGATTTTGACTTCCTGTGAGATTTTTATTGCTCTGTTAGATCAAGGCTCTAGCAATGGGACGTAGCTCTTTGTCCAAGTGCAAAGAAAAGGATTAAATAAAAGCACTAAACTATGCTGGTATTTGGGAGGACCAGGGACACTTTCAGAGCTTTAATACGAAATTGAAAACAAGATCACAATAGAGGTAGGACCGATCTGAGTCACAATAACATCAGCCGAGGATTGAATTGAATTTTGATCTCTCTAGGGTTCCACCGGTGTTTAATTGTCAAAGTTCAATATAGATAGTCCTCTATTTACAACCACAACGGAGCCCAAAAATTTCTGATGCTAAGTGAGACAGATGGTGAGTTTTGCCCCATTTTACAATTTTTCTTGCCAAAGTTGTTAATCACCGCAGTTGTTAAGTTAGTAACATGGTTGTTAAGTGAATCTGGCTTCCCCATTGGCCTGTCAGAAGATTGCAAAATCACATGGCCCTGGGACACTGCAACCGTCATAAATATGAACCAGTTGTCAAGCATCTGAATTTTGATGATGTGACCATCAGGATGCTGCAACAGTCAGAATAGAATAGGATAGGATAGAATAGAATAGAATAGAATAGAATAGAGTAGAGTAGAGTAGAGTAGAGTAGAGTAGAGTAGAGTAGAATAGAATAGAATAGAATAGAATAGAATAGAATAGAATTCTTTATTTGCCAAGTGTGATTGGACACACAAGGAATTTGTCTTGGTGCAAATGCTCTCAGTGTACATAAAAGAAAAGATACATACGTCAAGAGTCAAGAATCATCA
>NW_020769328.1:10462051-10500364 GCF_900518735.1 Pseudonaja textilis | reverse complement strand
AGAGTAGAATAGAATAGAATAGAATAGAATAGAATAGAATAGAATTCTTTATTTGCCAAGTGTGATTGGACACACAAGGAATTTGTCTTGGTGCAAATGCTCTCAGTGTACATAAAAGAAAAGATACATTCGTCAAGAGTCAAGAATCATCAAGTACAACACAATGATAGCCACAAGGTACAAAAAGCAATCAAATCATACTAGGAAACAGTCCATATAAATCGTAAGGATACAAGCGACAAAGTTACAGTCATACAGTCACAAGTGGGAGGGGATGGGTGATAAGGAGTGATGAGAAAGTTAATAATACTAGTAGTGCAGACTTTGGCATAGTTGAGGGAATTATTTGTTTAGTAGAGTGATGGCGTTTGGGAAAAAACTCTCCTTGTGTCCATTTGTTCTGGTGTGCAGGGCTCTATAGCGTCGTTTTGAGGGAAGGAGTTGAAACAGTTTATGTCCGGGATGTGAGGGGTCTGTAGATATTTTCTTTTTGACTCCTGCAGTTTACAGGTCCTCCATGGAAGGCAGGTTGATAGTAATTGTTTTTTCTGCAGTCCTAATTACTCTCTGAAGTCTGTGCCTGTCTTGTTGGGTTGCAGAACCAAACCAGACAGTTATAGAGGTGCAGATGACAGACTCAATAATTCCTCTGTAGAACCGGATCAGCAGCTCCTTGGGCAGTTTGAGCTTTCTGAGTTGGCGCAGAAAGAACATTTGTTGTGCTTTTTCGATGACGTTTTTAATGTTAGGTGTCCATTTTAGGTCTTGTAATATGACAGAACCTAGAAATTTGAAGGTCTCTACTGTTGATGTGTGGAAAACATTCATAAGTCACATTTTCAGTGCTGTTGTAAATTTGAATGGTCACTAAATGAATTGTGGTAAGTCGAGGACTAGACGAGTTGTAGCATATCACAACTGGAGACATATTCATGAAAACATTGTGCTGCCACTAAAATGTGGAAAGCTGGCATTGGTCAGATCTGAGCTTCTGGGACGCAAGGGTTTAGCTCAATGCAGAATTCTTTTTTAGAATTCATAGAAAATATAACTTTCTTTTATATGAGTCGGAAGGATGGGGAGAATATTCAGGAAAAGAAAGGGAAATTAACTACAGCTGCACTCAAATCCTATTTATTCCAAAAATCCTTGCACGAATAGCAGTATTTCCACTTTCAATGGACATTGAAAACGATCATTGTTGTGCAAGAGATTGTATTAAAACATTTACATAAAATAATGACAGCGGGCTTTTGAAATCTGGCATTTGAACTGTACTTTTTAAAGAAAAGAAAAAAATACTAGAGAAGATATTGTTTAATGTCAAGGTTTTCAAATTTTTATGGCAAATTTTGAAGAGGCTTGAGTTTTGCATGCAAAATATATTTGCTCTTGGATTTTTAATATTCCAGACAATTTCCAGGACTTAAATAAATTATCAGTGCTTACGTTTTAGATAGTTTTAACATTTGGCCTTTATGTTTGCTGAACAATGCCTTGAATGCAAGTGAGAGTCCTTCAGAAGTTTTAATCTAGTCAAATTTTAATTAGCTGTCAATCAAATGAAAGGACTAGCCCCGATAGTAAAGTCAGCAACTTAATAAATTACAATATTGGTAAGCTGTAAGCTTTTTTGGGGGTATATTTTTATTATCTTTGTGTCAATAGATTTTTTTTCTTCATTTGCACATTTGCAAGCATTTGACACTGCTTTTTGAGTTGCACAGCATCTGTCAGTTAAAATTGATTTCATCATCTGCCCCCTTATTTAAAAGCCTTTTCTTGACATAAAGAAGCAAAGAAGAAGAATTGTTGGTCGCTCAGCTTGTGAATTATTTATTCAGAAATAGGAGCAACAACGAAAAGTTGTAGCCTTACTTTTATCCAAAGAGCAAGAATAGATAAGGTTGAAAATTGATTTTTGATCCCTTAAATCAGGGGTGGGTCCAACCTTTGCAATTTTAAAACTTGTGAATTCAGCTCCCAAAGTTTCCCAGCCAGAAAGTTAATCTTTTTGGCTTGTAGCCTAAAAATTGCCAATATTTATATCTATGGAGATTCTCAGCCATCCGAGTTGTCCCAAAGGTTTTTTTTTCAAAAGTCAGCTGGACTTTGTTTTTCCTTGAAGACATTTCGCTTCTCATCCAAGAAGGTTCCCCAATTCAGAAATGAAGATACTTCTTGGTGAGAAACAAAATGTCTTTAAGGGAAAACAAAGTCCAGTTGCCTTTTGAAAAAGCATCTTTGATACTATCAAGATTTGTCGTTTGCCCAACACTACCTGTGATATTATCTTCTTAATATCTGCAAGGAAAAATGTCCAGCTTTTGCCAGTGTAAATGCAAATTTTAAATACTTTTAGGAGTGAGAAAGACCTCTTTCTCTGTCCCATAGATAACCTGTGTAATTTTTCCAGACTAAACAATCATGGATTTTTCCTCTTGGGATTACTTGATTCTTGATGTTGTTGTGATAGTTACTGATAATACTGATAAGCATTTGTACCTTACAATGTCTCTGTTTCTCCCACAAGTTTGATTTTAATCTTGAAAACAAAAGGGAAATCAATTCGGTCAAATTCTGCTGCTGCTTCTTTATTAGGTTAAGATACTCAATGTAAATTAATGTTTTGAATTTATGCCCTCAATCAATAGGTGCAGTTATCGATTCCAGAGATGTGGCGTGAAAAATAGGAAGGATAAAGTTTTTCTGGCATGGTGAATTTGTTTGCTTTCTTCTCATTTGAAAAATTACTGTAGTTATTTTGCTTATTATAAGCACCACATCAGAGAAAGGAAAATAGCTCAGATTGGATTTGTATAATGGATTTGCCTTGTTCACAGAGCAGCTTAGTAAATTGGACTTCTGCCCTTGAGATGCTGATGTATTGATTTCAGATCAGAACTTGGTTAGCTACCAGATAGGGTGATAGTAACTGTAGTTTGACACTGATAGAAGTGACCATGTGGGGAAAATTGATTGTTTGGACTGGTTATTGAATAGGGGAAACTGAGTGGAGTGATCTCCATTTGGTCATTTGTGAGAGAGAGAGCAGTTGGAGTTTTGCTTTGGGTTATTTTGTACTATGAAGTCAACTCAAAGTGAGGGCACCACAAGATTAGCACTGTGAGTGTCATAGCTGACTTGCTACACAGCCCCACTTGCAACTAGGCAACAGTAACGGGACCGGGAAGGGAAGACTTTGGAATGTAAGGGAGGTTTGGGAGGGAAAACTGGAATGCAAGTTTGCCAACTGGAAGCCTAAGACAGACCCAACACTTCACGGTCACCAGCTGGGGAAAATCCGACAGACCGTTCCCAAAACAAAGACCGCAAATGATTGGTGGGCAATGGACAATGGGAAGTCCGGGGGAAAGAAAGTTCTCCTATGCTGTTTTGGTACAAAATAGTTCTAAGTGCCTTTTTCTACTTCTGTACCCATATGAGATCTTCAGTAAAGTTACACTTTTGGTAAAAAAAAAAAATTGCCCAAGAAATGTATTTTGCTGACTAACCCAGTGGGACAGTTGACAACAGGATACTTATTGCATTGATTGCCTTCTATGTATTGGTGGTAGAAGATGTCCTTCCCATTGAGAAAATCCACAGACTGGCATCTCTGGTGGATAATAAGCAAAAGTGGGTTGAATATGAAGAAGCTCGGACCCACCAGCGTTGGAAGCTCGCTACTGGGACCAAAGATCATGTAGGAGGTATAGCTCAGCAACATTTGAGGGCCAGAATTTTACCAAACAGGTGAGCAGATGAGCAGATGATAATAAAAATCAAGTCCTGTCATTTAAAGTAGAGAAGACTAGGCTCAATGAACAAGGGAAGAGAGGGTGCTGTGGTTCACCAGCAGCAGGTGCAGACGGCTGAGGTCTCAGAGCGCGATAACTAGGACGAGGGGCCTGCATGTGATGCAGGGATGGGGCCAGGACTGTCAGAGAGTGGAGTCTGCCTTCGGAGCTTATGGAGGCTGGCAGCAGGGATGAAGAGGTCCCCGAGGAGCCTGTGCCCCGTGCACATGCACACGGGACTGCTCAAAGGAAAGAGCAGCTGCAGCAACATGGGCAACTCGGGAGTAAGACTGCAAGGTGATGGCCCTTCCCTTAAGGGATAAAAGCCAGCTAAGAAATCGGAATTCTTTGCAGGAAGCAAAGAAGTTCTTGCACTTCAAGTCTTGCGGAAGTTTGGACTATCCTGGTTTGTGTTTGGAGACTTTTGGTTTTGAACATTTCCTTGCAATTCAATCTAGTGTTCTTGGCAGCCTTGCACAACCTTGGCAAGGCTTGTTCTTATTTGGGAAAATTTTAATTGAGATTTTCTGTGAATGAACAGAATTCACAGAGAAGCCTTAAAGTGGTTTTGCTTTTATCTCTGTTTGGTGTTTGTTTGCTTGGAATGAGGCTTGGGTCAGAACAGAGGGAAGGTCAACCTTTATAGGCACAAGGGACGGAGGACATGGTTCTAAAGCCAGTGATAAAGAAGTGAGATTACCCATTGGTTCAACTTGACAAGAATGATTATATCAATGTTTCTCCGTTTCAATGACTTTAAGTATGCTAGCTGGGAAATTCTGGGAGTTGAAATCCATCGGTGTTAAACTTACTGAAATTGAGAAACATTGGGTTATACAGCTGTTTCCCCATAATCTGATGTTCTCCAGATGCTTTGGCCTGTAGCCCTCATCATCATTAGTCAGCATGCTCAGATTGCAGCTTGGCCTGGTCCAGCAAATTCTTTGTCCTCAAAATACTGGCTACGATAATTGCAGAAATTTAAGTGTTCCTGAGAATAAAAAAGATTCCGAGAACCTTATTCATGGTTCTGATCTCATAGATCACGCCTTCCAATTCAATCCAGTCCTTTTCAGAACAAAGATTCAGTGGTCCTTTGTTTAAGTAAGTGAAAAAGATTCTTAAAAAAAAAAAAACTACTGCGGGATAGTCCAATGGGACAAGATAAATCATTTGTGTTCGGAGAGGCAGGTGGCTGAGCATATGTGGTAATGTGGCTTCCCTGACTTTCACAGTATGTCGTGCATGTGCTACTTTATGTTTTATTTTCCCACCGAGGCATGGAAAAGCCGGGGTGGGGTGGGGTGGGGGCACATTATCTTACCTGAAATCCTCATGGTTCAAGTTTGGAGAATAGCCAGAGAAACTAGCTTTATAAAGTTTAGCAATTTTGATGTATTTTCTTTGATGTTTAATTCTGATATTAATAATTCACACGTCCTAGCTGTAAAGGAAAGGTCTTTTCTCGAAACCAGTATAAATTGATGATCTGATTTAGAATGATGTTGGGGAATAGAGGAGAAGGAGGAAGAGGGGCATGACGATGAAGAAGATGAAAAAGATGAACAGGGAGGAGAAGAGGTTATTGTTCACCTGCCCACATCAAATGTTGGATAGATGAGCATAGAAATTGAATCAATAATGCTACATACTGTAGACTGACGTCCATCACCATATTTACTGGCAATAAATTGGGTAGATCATTGTATTATTAGTGTTATGATTTAAAAAAAAAAGTCCTGCTTTTTCTCCAAATGTTTTTGCACAATTGTAAGGTCTATTTAGGCTCCTACAAGGTTTCCTGGAATTTCCCCCCAGGTAATCAGTTATAGTCAGACTTCAATTCTGTGATTCCTTTAAAGATATTTACAACAGTTTGCAGCATTCCCAGGCAAGATCAGATGACCAGTGGTTGGTCTCCTTTTTAGAAATCTGTTAACTGTTTAGAAAAGCTTCTGATTAACCAATAACTTTAAACAAAAGAAATTAGAACTTATAAATTTTCCAGAAATAGTCTTTAATCTATTATGTCTTTGCTTCACTCTCAACTGTACAATTAAATTTTATCTGTCTCTTTATAACTTTTGCAAGATAAAAATCTCTCCCATAAACTGACCTATGTAATAGTTAAATGTGATTGACTAAAACCATCATATACTTATGAGATGAGATGAGCACATAATCAAGATTGCTGTTCATAGATCACAAACCAGTTAAGACCTCTCCTCATTTCCTAGGTGAATGGAAGATGGTTTGCTAAGGGAATGGGGAAATCTTGATAAACAAAGCCTCAGCATAGGTGAAGCCTCCTTAAAGATGATTTGTTTTAAGCATGGGTGATTCTCATTTGTAAATGAATCACCATCGTGAATAACGGGGGAGCCATGCATACAGTTTTTCCCCAAATCAAAAGGTCTTATAAATACAGTATCTAAAATTTCTTGGAAGAGTTAACAGAACTGTACAAGCAATAAGCCTGACCTTTCTGTGTAATTTATTTGAGCTTTGTTCAATCCTTTTTTATTAAAACTAGCACATCTGAAGCAGAATTAAATCCTATTATGCCAGCTCTGTGATCAGATCAATTTTTCTCTGGCACTGGCACATATTATTAAAAGTTAGTCTTCCCACCCAATCACAAAAGCATGGCAGGGGTCTTGCAATTCCCTTTGTAAAGAGAACATACCTGACAGGCATACCTCGATCAGAAACAGTTGGGGGATCATAGAATATGTATCATATATCACTTTATAGATCATCAACATATAGGAGATACCTTGAAGATGAAGTGTCTTCCCTCTAAAAAAGTGAAAAACAAAAACTCAAGTCTACTACATTCTCAATGCTTTGAGAAGGCTGTGGGATGTTGGGATTGTGGTGTTCTTTTTCTGGATTTCTGTTTTGTTGGGTTTTTGTTTTGTTTACAGTATGTTTATTAAAGTGGTAACCCAATTCTAAATTTGGTTTGAAATTCACATTTCACTGAAGCAAAACAACAGCTTCTCCTATTAGTTGGCAGAATTCTCAACGTGTGCAAAGACTTTTAACTTCTTTTATTGCTAGGGCAATATCATATCTATTCACTGTCCTTAAATTTTTGTTTCACGCTTTAGAGAAATTCCAGAGATCCATCTTCAAAAAAATAGTTGGAGACACCACTCCGTCTCTCCTTTCGAATGGATTTTGAATAAACTGCAAATGGAAGGCAGCAGCTATCTCGAACCCTTGTAAAATTTTGTGAGAATTGTAGAATGTAGACATGACTTAAAAATCTCATATTTCTCCTTCAGGTTATCTTTTATAACACCATGGAGCCCAGAAATTCTTTAATAAACATCATGTTGTCATCATCTTCCTCATCCTCTTCTTGACTTGATCAAACATTTTTCAAAAAATGGTTAAAAAAACAATATCTTTAGGGTTCATTTCTATGAAGGAGGATTAGGCTGCTGTAAAAGTGTTATACAACTGCAGTTGAAGCACCTTCCTTTGAAAAGTGCCTTCAACCCAAACAGTGGATTATTTAATGTAGAACCGAGCTAGCTGACACTCAGTTGGACAGAAGAGCTTGGAGTTTGAAAACAAACACTACACCTTTGTGAATACTTTCCAGCCACTTCATCAATACTTTGCTCTTCTAGAATCATAAACACATTTTGGAGAGGTTTCCATGCAAGTTTGTGTGGCTTGTGCTGGATTTACAGCAGCAGCCCCAAACCATTTGTGCAGAGTTTACTATTTCTGTTTAACAGGCTGTTTACTATCGCTTTCTATCAGTCACACTATTTTTTGGGCGCCTCTTTCCACAGGCAACTGAGGAATTTATGAGTAATAATAACAACAGACATATTTCCTGTGCACAGGTTAATGGGCTGTCTTTTCCCATTCTATCAATCCCTTAATGCAGGCTCATAAATTGCTTCGGGTCCATTGTTTGAAACTCCTCCACGTCTTCCCAACTTCCTCCCCCTAGCATAAACACACACTTGGCAGAGAAAATATTTGCTACACTTGGACTCATACTGGAAGCATTTGTATTGATCTTCTAACGTTGCAGTTTGCACGGTCTCCTTTTACACCCTAGGAATCTCCCACCATTAAGAAATCAAGTGGTCGGAGACTCCTATTTACAACAGATTTTACATAGGGATCCTTAGGGCTACCCTGAGAGTCGCAAGGTTGCGCAATCAGCTATTTTACCACCACGTTATTCTTCCTTCTCTCATTTTATTTTTACTTATTTATCTGTATCTCGCCTTTATTATTTTTTTACAAATAACTCAAGGCGGCGAACCTATCCAACACACCTTCCTCCTTTTTCCCCCACAGCCACAATCCTATGAGGTGAGGTGAGCTGAAAGAGAGGGACTGGCCCAAAGTCGCCCAGCTGTTTTTCAACGCTCAAGGTGGGACTTGAATTCACACTCTCCTGCTTCTTAGCTTGGTGCCTTAAACGTTAGACCAAACTGGTTCTTTGAATGCTGAGTTCAATATTTCTGCATTGCTCTGTAACATGCTGAGGACCAGTGTCAAAACAGTTAGTTAGGCTAGGATCAAGCATTAACTGGGCCAGAGGCTGAAACCAGGGACAGCTGCAATGTGATGGTCATAGTATCACAATTGAAGCCACCCTTTTAGCACATGATATCAATTCATTCAAACACCGTGGCCATCATTTACAAAATTTGATACTAACTTGCTGGTGCTGTACTCTTTAAGTATGACCAAATGGAACGTAGAACCAAGCAGGACGTTAAAAACAAAAGGTAAGTCATGTTAAACTGAAATATAACCCTTTCGAAGCACAGGCAGCCAATCCATGCTCGCAAGCTAAACTATGAATTCTTTGTCACGTTGTCTTTCCTTCTTCATGTGATCTGATGCAGTTCCCTATCCACTTTTTTGTCCTTCAAGGCTGTTGTTGTCACAGATGGAGAACGTATCTTGGGCCTTGGGGATCTGGGGGTATATGGAATGGGAATACCAGTTGGCAAACTGTGTTTATACACCGCCTGTGCTGGAATAAGACCTGACAAGTGCCTTCCTGTATGTATTGATGTTGGAACTGACAATCAGGTAAGTTGTTACGTTTTCAACAGCCATGAGATACTAGTTGCTTGTCGGTGGTATTCATTGGTGGGGTGAGATCAGGGGTGGGATTCAAAAAATTTTGAAAGTTTTGCAGGCATGCCACTTATCGTTTTACACTTATCGTAGTCCTCAATTTATGATCACAATTGAGCCTAAATTTTCCATTGCTAAATAAGACAGCTGTTAAGTGATCTTTGCTGCATTTTACAACCTTTCTGGACCCAGCTGTTAAACGAATCACTGCAGTTAAGCTACTAACACGGTTGTTAAATGAATCTGTCTTCTTCACTGACTTTGTTTGTCAGAAGGTGGCAAAAGGTGACCTTGGGACACTGCAACTGTCATAGAGAAATGCCGGTTTCCGAGTGTCCACATTCTGACCACGTGACCCTGGGCAAACTGCAATGGCGTTGTAAGTGTGAAAGAGTTATAGGTCACTTTTTTCAGTGCCATTGTAATTTCAAACAGTCACTAAAAGAATGGTTGTAGTTGGCTACCTGTGTAGACACACACACACACACACACACACACTCACACACACACACACACACACACACACACACACAGAGTATATATCTCTATCTCTATCATCTCTATGTCTATGTCTATCTTTATCTCTGTCTCCCTACCTCCCATCTCCCTATCTCTGTCTCTCTAGTTCTAGTTCTAATTCTAACTCTCTCTTTCCCTCCCTCTCTCCCTCTCCCTCCCTCCCCTCCTCTCTCTCTGTGTGTTTGTGTGTGTGTGTTTAAATGAATGTACTCAAGGAAGGTCTTGAGAAGTTTATGGAAAGCCATAGTTTCTATGGGGGTTCTCAGTTTCTCCTCTTCTTCTATTTAGACCTAGAAATAAAAAACCTGGATGGTCTCCAGGTTTACCGACATTATTTGAAGCTTCTTGTCCTTGAATCCCAAGCACTGGCTCAGTTTGTTTGTCATTGTGCACAATCTGATTAATGCCGTTTTATGGTTTTTGCCCTGGATTTCTCAAATTTGGGTGGCTTTTTCCCCCCTTTCTAAAGAAAAAAAAAATCTAGTTGTTCAGAAAACCGCATGCCTTAAGTCTCCTGTGCTTTGTTTTTGACTGAAACCTGATTTAATTCACTTGAAAATTATTTTCATGTATTGGATTTACAGTTCATTTAACATCCGCTATGGATGTCAATACAATAGTTCCAATCTCAGATAGGTAGTAATTTGGTTTCTTAATGAGTTTCCTGCTCAGGATCATCGTAGGAAAAATAGGAAAAAAATGCAATAGAGCTTGGAGGATGACAGTCAGGGCACAGGGATGTTTTTGTGTGTGCTTGTGTAAGAGATGGAGAGAATTGAGAAATGGGATTTTTTTTTTTAAAAAAAAAGGCTGATTTAGGCACAAAAGCTGAAATGCTGTGGTTTCATTTAATAGGCGTAGAAGAGCCAGAAGGCAGGATGAAATGGACAATTGAATAGTTCTCTTTATTGATCTCATTTGAAAGAAGGATACTTGTTAGAATTCTTGTGTTGTAACTTTAACCTTCTCCCTAATCAATGCTATGAACTTTCTAATCAATACTATGAACAGTATTCTTAAGGTCTTGTTTCTTGGATGTCAACTTCTCAACAGTAAAAAGAGAGAGAGAGAGAGAGAGAGAGAACTCCATCAAAGAACAACGAAACTGATGCTACAAGAAAAAAAATATAGCATTCAGAGTGAGTACTCAAAAGAAAATATCATGTTTTTTAAAAAAATTCTTGCAAGCTATTCCATTAAAGAATTAGACGAATCACAGCCAGAAGGATTGCATCGATGGGCCTCAGAATAAACAAAACAACAGAATAAGAGAGTTGGAAGGGACCTTGAAGGTCTTTTAGTCCAACCCCTGCTCAAGCAGGAAACCCTATACCACTTCAGACAAATGGTTGTCCAATCTTTTGTTAAAAACCTTCAGTGTCAGAGCACCTGCAACTCCTGGAGGCAAGGCATTCCACTGGTTGATTGCTGTCACTATTAGAAAGTTTCTCCTTAATTCCAGTTTGCTTCTCTCCTTGATTAATTTCCATCCATTGTTTCTTGTCCTGCCCTCAGGGGCTTTGGAAAATAGGTTGAGTTCCCCTCCTTCTTTGCGGCAGCTCTCCTCAAATATTGGAAGACTGCAATCATGTCTCCCTTAGTCCTTCTTTTCACTACACTAGACAATACCCAATTCCTCACCTGTTCCTCAATTCTTCATATGTTTAGCTTTCGGTCTCCTAATATTTATTTGTTGCTCTTCTCTGCCCTCTTTATAGATGTTGAGCTCTTGTTGCAGATACAAATCAAAATAACATGCAATTTTAGCAAGCTGCTAGGGATTCAGTTGAGATGTGTACCAATTATAATAATAAGATAAGGTAGGCAAGGTAACCTTTATTGTCACTTTTTTTCTGTGAACGCACTGGTACACATTAAAGAATGATATTCTGATGCCCGCTCTCAAAAGAAAATAAATAAATATATAACCATAGGCATACACACACACACATATACATATGACACACACACACACACACACACACACACACACACACACACACACACCTTAGAGATAAGCAATCCAAGTTGGGTCTGACAAGGGAGGTAACAAGAGTTAAACCTCCATCGACCAACATGACTGAAGCAAAAACAACAGTTAACTACAGATGGGAGGTGGTTGGAAGGGCCTATTACACGTGCAAGGGCAAAATTGATTAATGATATATAAAGGCATAGATCTCTGTAATGGTAGCTTAATACTCTGACAATGTCAGCAGAGGCTGACGAACGCTTAGTAAGTATAATAAATATAATTTTAGTTCCGGAGATCTCAAGGTGTCTGTTCTTTTCTCTTACATATGTATGTGTGCGCGTGTGTGTGTATCAGTCCATTGTGAACACATAGCAGAAAAGTCTTGAGATGAGTATTAAAAAAAAAGTCTTAATGCAGTTTACCTCAGTTTATATATGTGTATTTTTACCATAAACAGTATCAAGAGGCCTTAAATAATTGTTGTGGGGAAAAAAACACTAAAAGACTATCTTCATCTCCTGTGTGAGTTTTCTGGTGCTTTGAGCCTAACTTAAATCTTTTATTTTCACGAAGCTAAATATGCACACCAATCCCACCCCCATTTGTCTTTCCTTGACTCTTAAAAACATCCACAGCAACTTGATTTCTCACCCCTTGATCCAGTTGAATGAACTGGCTGATATACCTTCAGCCATTATGGCTCTATTTTGACAAATGTAGTTCAGAATGATTTAAAAGATTAGGTAAGGCCCCAGCTGAAAGGATTGGAGAAATATGGCAGATTCCAAACTCATCAACATAGGATCTGACAATGCTTAAGTTTTATCCATTAGGATACAGCTGAGCTATCCTTTCATCTAAAACATTTTCTAAAAGGATTTTAAGTTGTTTCGTCCTGTTTCTTGCTTTTTTTTCCCCCGCTGGGGAAGATCTTTATTTTAGGGCTTCTTTGATGGGTTTTATTGATTTTTGATCACAAGCTGGCTGCAAAAGTTTAGCAACCATGCTTGTGAGAGGAACCAAGAAAATCGTTTGGAGGCCCCATTCAATCACGCAACTGTGAGTTCCCCATGCCTGCTGTATAAATTAAGATATAAATACAGCTGTGATGCTCACTTTTCCAGGCTCATTAAAAGTTTGAGAAAGAAGCTGATTCTATAGAGCTGATGGCTTAATTTTCTTTTACCGAGGAAATTGGCTGTTTTCGTCACAAGGATGTTTCCAAAAATACATCGATTTAAATATGCCCTAGCTTCTTGCATGCTAACTTTATTATCTCTGATCTGAAGGCTTTGCAAGACGGCAGCTGTTCTTTTTAATAGGGAGGCAAATCCTACTACCAAACTCAGATTTTGAGCTTTGTTTTCAGTGCAAATATTAGTTGCATCTTTGAGATTCAAAGTTTCCAAAAAGGTGCATCACCTGCCATGGTTTTTTAATCATTGTTTTGCAGTTGCTTGATATGCGGTGATGTTTTGGGATTACCTCGGTTTGGAAGCATTGAAATACTTTCCATAATATTAAGCAGAGAGCCATGATCTCTGTTCAGAAGGTTGCTAATTTGGGAATCCACGAAGAAGTGAGATTTGTCCACAATCACAAAAAGCTTTAGATCCATGAATAACAGAATAACAGTATAACAGAATTGGAAGGGACCTTGCAGGTCATCTAGTCCAACCCCCTACTCAAGCAGGAGACCTTATACCGTTCCAGACAGATGGCCGCCAATCACTCCTTAAAAGCCTCCAGTGATGGAGCATTCACACATTCTAGTGGTAAGCTGTTCCGCTGGTAAATTGTCCTCACTGTTAGGACGTTTCTCCTTAGTTTTGCAAAACTAAGAATATTTTTCTTCTCCTTTTCTTTTACTCTCTGAAAAACTGGGGGCGGGGGAACGACTTCTGAAATACTCCCCACGCCCCCCCTTCTTCTATGTGCTGAGACATCTTTTACATGCTGGTTGTCCAGTCTGCAACTTGACTTCCTCTAGTCTAAAGAGAGGGATTTGATTTTGCTTATCCACTTCTTTCTCTTGCTTGCTCAGTTTTATTTAGCCAGCTTCTTAACCTTGACTTCTGGCAGTGCTTTTCTCCCCCCTCATTACCTTTCTCCATTATATATTGCTTGGTTTTGTTACAGATGTAGCTTTAACTGCTTCGACAGATTAATATTTAACAGCGTAAATTGCTTCATTAAAGTAACTTCAGATCCGTCCTTCAGATCGGTACCATTGGCCTGGTGGCTTGTGCAGTGGGGAATGGAAGAGGTGGTCTCTGCTCTTGCATGAAACGGAGCCCGTGAACATTTTCTCCATGGTGGGAAAACGTTGTGGAGGACTGAGTTTTTGCTTTCTTGAGATGGATAGAGACCAATGCTGCTGGAGAAGGCTGTCTGCAAGATACCAACCGGTTTTCGTAGGTGGTACAATATTGAACTAAGATTAGCAACCTTGGAAGATCCTTAAATGCAATCTGTTCTGTTGTCAGGAACCTTCATGCACCTTTTTTTGGAAAGTCTTGAGAATTCCTCAATAAGAATAATTTTAAAAATGCTGTAATCTCAGGATCATTACATTTCAAAAAGAAAAAAAAATTGAAACCAGCCACCGATGAGACCGTAAAATGTTTCCTACTGAAATGTTGTGAAATATCCTGATCTTGGGAGAACTTTGGTCTTCTTCATTTTGTGTTTACTATTTTAAATTCTTTTAATATTCATTTAATTTGATAGTTATCCGACCTTTATTATTTTATAAATAACTCATGGTGGCAAACATACACAATATTCAACTTTATTTTGCCCACACCAACTCTATGAGCTGAGTTGAGCTGAGAGAGAATGTCTTGCCCAAGGTCACCCAGCTGGCTTTCATGCATGCTTAAGCAATAGCACTTAGATTTATATACCGCTTCGTAGCTCTCTTTAAACAGTTTTACAGAGTCAGCCTATTGCCCCCAAACAATCTGGGTCCTCATTTTACTGCTCTTGAGGGGATGGAAGGCTGAGTCAACTTTGAGCCTGGTGAGATTTCAACTGGCAGCAGTCAGTGAGCAGAAGTAGCCTGCAGTACTGCACTCTAGCCACTGTGCCACCTTGGCTCCTAAGGCAGAACTAAAATTCATCCTCTCCTGGTGATTGGCCCAAAGTCACCAAGCTGGCATTCATGCCTAAGTGGGAACTAGAATGCAGTTTCCTAGGGTCAAGGCCAGCGCCTTAGCCACTAGACCAAACTGGCTTTCTAGTCTCTTTTAAAAGTAATCTGCAGACACCCTGGCTATTGACCTAGTTTGGTGATGGTGAACCTATGGCACGCGTGCCAGAGATGGCATGAAGGGCCCTTTCTGATGGTAGGTGGGTCATCACCCAAGTTCAGCTCCGATGTGCATGCACACGTGCCTCCCCCCAGCCAGCTGGCCTTTGGGTCTCTGCCACGCATATGGGGGGCTGGGGGTGCATGCATGCACAGGGGTTGTATGCGTGCAGGAGATTGCATGTGCATGCATGGAGGGTGAGGTGCGGGGGGGGGGGTCATGTGCACATATGGTGGGGCAGGGGGCATGTGCAGGGGGCATGCATTGCATTTGGGGGGTTCCGGTATGCATGCATGCATTCACGCGCACACATGTGTGCCTTGGGCACTCGGTCCGGAAAAGGTTAGCCATCACTGCCCTAGGTGCTACACTGCCAATGCCTTCCACTGACTACTGTTCCCCCCTCTTATTCATACGAGATGTGGTTGTGTCCCTTGCTTAACCAAATCTGGCAGGATCTGCAAGGTGTCTTTATACACCATACTAAGCCAAAGTGAGGTTTCAGATTTTTTTTAGAACTTAGCATTTTGGGAGAACTTCATCCATTTGATGTAGTTTGTGATTCCATGTCCCTTCCTACCTATGATGGTCAGTTCCCTCAACCCAGTCAGGTTTTAGCACTGGATTGCACTGTAATTATATTTGCTTCCCACTGAAACCTATAATAAATTCTTGATTTAATGGGGCAGATACATGCTATTCTCAAATGTCTGTTAAGTGCTTTGACTGAATTAAGGAAGCCATTTGAACTTGGTGATTTGGATGGGAAGCAGTGGTGGGTTTCAATTTTTTTTACTACCGGTTCGATGGGCATAGTTTGGTGGGTATGGTGTTGCTTGGTGGGCGTGGCAGGGGAAGGATACTGCAAAATCCCCATTCCCTCCCTACCCCACTAACCTGCTTTCCAGCTCCATACTCCTGTGCAGGGCACCCAAAGAAGACCCAGCCGATCAGCTGGGACTCAGGAGGCAGAGAAGAGATGTGGGTGGGACCAACCAGAGCTCATACTTACCAGTTCTCCAAACTACTTAAAATTTCCTCTATCAGTTCTCCAGAACTGGTCAGAACCTGCTGAATAACACTTCTGATGTGAAGGCTGTTTCTTTTGCTTCAAAGCACCTTTTAGCATAGTCCTTCTCTGAATCAAAATTTTCACAGTGGGCACTGAAACGAGTAACTTCCCTTGAGCTAGAAAAAGGGGAAATATAAACTGATCCTGAAGCAGCCTGCACCTCAAGCGGTCTAAGTGTAGATATATAAATATTTTTATCTACACAGGTCAGCCTCGGATTCAAGAGAGCGAAGGATAGGGAGCTGAAATCATGAGGAGAGATCCAAAACAGGCGTGTAAAAAGAAGTCAGTGAGGCTGAGAAAAAAAGAGAGAATATTTTGGTGCTTCACCAATGCAGAACATGGAAAAGGAAATTAGCTCTTCTGTTTTGTATCCTGGGGAAAAGAAGTCTGAAGAAGTCACAGAGTATCTCTTAATGAATTCACTCATAAATGAGAACAGGTGGTTTGGCTTATTCAGTTTCCAGGATTTTCTAGCTTCACCTCTTATTTCTGGACATTCAACCTGACTAGTGAAACTTGCTTATCTGGTCATGCTGTGTGGTTGTAGCTTCAAGCACTATATAAAATGGGGGCACAAACAAAATGAATTGTGGACCCCAATACCGCCCCAGAGTGGGAAAACTAATAATTTGTAGAGATTAAAGATTATTTTGACAGAGCAAGGAAAGATCCATTACTAAAAAGGGAAACATTGCTTTAAACAAAATAAACATGTATTCACATGAATATGAAAGAGGGAAGAGAAGAGGCATAATCAGATTTCCAAGTTTACTATTGTCAATCTAAATATAAATAGCTTCTAGACTTCCTTAAAGTTTGTTTTTTGTTCTGGTCTGCCCCATAGGACTTACATAACTTTATTTTTGTTGATTTGTGAAGGGTATACAATTTAATGAAGCCATTTCAAGAACTGTTCTTTAATTGCCTTTAATTCCCTTGCTTTCCCTTTAACTTCCTTTCTTCTCCCGTAACTCCCTTCCCTTAGCTCCCCCTTTCCCTTTCTCTTCCCTTTTCCTATTTCCTTTCTTCCTGCCCTTCTTTCCTTTCTTCCCTCCTCCCTATCTTTCTTCCCTTCCCTTCCCATATATTAAGATTGCGCAGTATTAAAAAGATAATAAATATTCTACCAATGAATACCAATAGGTACAACAACAGTGCAAAATAAACCAAGCTATACATATAGGATCTGCACAGTTCTTTCCTTTTAAAAAAGAAATCATGAAACGAAGGTTGTTTTGAGTAAAATATGAAGGCTGTGTTCACAACAGTGACTTTGGATGTGAAGAAAATTTCTCTATAAGCAGAAGGACTAACATTGTGGCAGATTCCTTTGGTTAGTATAATTGCATAGAAAATAAAAACAGACATTTTCCTTTCCAGCGAAAACAGCTTGCAAGAAATGTATGGCGGATTTCCCCTTGAAGGTGATTTTTTTTTTTTTTTAGGTCTCCTTAAAGAACTTAGATTGCTTATGTCAGCATGATGTTAATCACTGACTTCTGCCTGGAATCTTTGCTGACAAAGGGCACTAAAGAGATGCTTAAAGAAAACTTTGCATTCTCCTCTGGAGCTGGACTTTTTTTTGTGAGCTTGTATATTTATGGAAATAGGATGTGTCATCTACTTCCTCCCAATATATGTTTTGCAGATGTTCAGAATGGATTGAATGTTCAAACAGAGGAGCGGCGGTGGGAGGGACGACACATCAAGCTGGAAGAGAAATAGCTTTAGTAAACCCCTGAAATTCAAGTACAAAATGAGTCTTGAGATCTACTGCTAAGAACACTTACCCAAACGTCCCTCTGTTTGGCTTTTTATATCCTTTTGATCAGGGGTGGGCAGCTTATAGGCTAGGTATGAATCCTCAAACAATTCATGATCCCCGCAACTCAGATGACATCTTTCAAATCTGGTGGCAAAACTGCCAAGTGTTGCTTGGTGGTTTTTTTTTATTTTTAGATTGCCTTTGTGCTAAAATAAGAGCCAGACTTTGACTATAACTTAAAATCCATGTTACCCCTTAAATCCCAAAATCAAAATAGATTAGGAAAGTCAGCTTTGCTGAATCACATTGGTGATTGCTCTGCCCTTTTGTAGCTGCTATATTAAACAATAACAAATTGATCTCCCAGTGGGTCAACTGAATTGTCTTTTATATATTGTATAAAGAAAATTGAAAACAGAGAGAGTAAACATCATATTATTTATATGGGAAGCCCCATATAAAATAATTCGCCCTGGTTTGTCAATTCCTCCCCTAGAATTTCTAATTTATGTCCTATTCTCCTCTGTCTTCTCCTTAATTTTGACCCCTCTTTTTGTCTATTATGTTCTATAGATAAACCAAATTTGAAACTATTTTTCTTTTGATTCATTAGTGATAAACCTACACATATCTAAGGAGTAGCGAGGATATAATTTAATTACAAGTGTCTGTATGTGTTTGGGAGGATAATTTTATATCTCCCAAAGAGCAAATATAATTCGAGCACTTTTTTAAAAAAAATTACAGCTAGTCCTCAACATGAATAGGTTATATTCTAAGAGGCTGTTTGTAAGTCCAGTTTATTTGTAAGTCCAACCAAGTATAAAAAATATGCACAATATCTTACATAAGTGGTGGATATGCCATAATACCGGGAAGTGATGGTAGACAGGATGGGGTGGTGTTCAAATGGTGTATACTCGGCTACCCAAAACACAATGTGGCCAAGCATACACCATAAACTAAGCCCTTTCTGACTTCTCCCACCTTCCAGGTTGGAGTTATGTCACGTTTGTTTTCACAAAGGTTTTTTCCCCCCAAAAGGCACCTGGACTTTGTTGTTCTTTGAAGAAGTTTCACTTTTCATCCAAGAAGCTTCTTCAGTTCTGACTGAAATGATGATGAATGGAAGGATTTATATTTCTTGCAGTCATCTGCTCATTAGCACTCTCCCTGAGAGTCATTGAGGCCCACTTGGGGGTTTATCCGTGCTTTCTGGGTCACCTGAATCAGAGTGTAAAATTGTGTAGCTCTCTGTCAGCAGAGGGGAAGGCATATGACACCCCTTCCCTCCTGTCTACGTCCTTTCAGCAGTACCAAGAGGATTCCACACCAATTTGCATTCTGATACAGGTGATCCTGAGGGCACAGGTAAACCCCCCAAGTAGCCTCAATGACTCTCAAAGAGGATGCTAATTCTTCCTATTTCCCCTTCCCCCTCCATGCACACACACTTCCAAGAGTGGGATTCAAATTTTTTAACAACCGGTTCTGTGGGTGTGGCTTGGTTGGTGGGTGTGGCTTGGTGGTCATGTGACTGGGTGGGCGTAGCTTGGTGATCATGTTATTGGCTGGGCATGGCTAACTCAATATCACTCACATCGAGGCACGCATCTCCTCGCCTGGCCTCTCATGACTGTGGGGATGCTGCAACAGTCGTAAGTGTGAAAAATGGTCATAAATCACTTTTTTCAGTGCCATTGTAACTTTAAATGGTCACTCCACACAAGCAAAGTACCAGCAAAGGAGGAAAAAAACTCCAGAGAAGTTCCTGAGACAGGAAGTCTAGTCCTGCCAAGAATGTAATAAGGGTTAAGGGGAGGCAGTTTCTGTAAGCAACACCAGAATGTTTCCTTCCTGCTTTCCTTACAGGATTAGGCCAGTAATTTCTTCTAATAACCGGTTCTCCGAAGTGCTTAGAATGTTAACAACCAGTTCTAGCGAATAGGTGCGAACTGGTAGAATCTCACCCTTGCACACTTCAGTCAGAACTGAAGAAACTTCTTGGATGACAAGCAAAAAGTCTTCAAGGAAAAAATAAAGTCCAGTTGCCTTTTGAAAAAACACATTGGAGACTCTCCATAGAGATCAGGGTTTTTTGTGTTGGTGAAATGAGGGGTCCTTGGAGCTTTTTTGAGCTTGGTTGTATTTATGCAGATATTTCATTATCTAAACTAGGTAACATAATCAGAATCAGTGAAAGTTTGTAATTCAAAAGTTCATAAGTAGAGGACTGTTTGTATGCATCTACATTAACAGATGAAAGGATACAACTCCAAAGCAAAAAGCTGAATTGTTGGACAAGATTGTCAGAAATTTAAGGGAATTGCACATTCTGTCCTAAATTGCCTGTTGAAAATAGATGTATCTGGATTTCTTGATATCTTTTCTTCATCTTGCTTTGCTAACTTATAACTAAATTCAAATATTAAAATACAAGAACTTTATTGCAAGTGTAAATTCTCCACATTTGCCCCAGCAGCATAATCTGATTATTTAAAAATAATAATTGATGTCAAAGCCAATACGAATGATTTCAGTGAAGAGACGCTGAGGGAAGGCACAGATAATTCTTCATACCCAAAGTGCCTGTATCTTAACTGTGCACTATAATTGCTTCGAAACATGTAATACTTAATTCCAAGGTGTCAATCTTCATAGCAATTTATTGGGAAATGTTAACTAATGAAGCAGCTGCTATAATGACCAAATATGTTTGTGCTTGAAACAGACTTTCTGGATCTAAATATTATTCCATCTAGGGCAACATCATTTCCTTCACTGCATGCTTCGTTATATGTGCAAATTAGTGGACAGGTTGGTGATTTCACTGAATAGCAAATTAGCACTACTTTTTGTCTGCACTGCAGTGTTTCTGGGTTAATAGGAATCGTCTTTCAACAATGTTGAAGCTGGAAGGAAGATCATTTTCCAGATAGTCTGCTCAGATCAAGGATAATCTATCCCAAAATAGTACTCAGTATGTGAATGTCTTTTTAGGTATATGGAGGGCAACTGTCAATGGAGAACAGAAATTCAGGAAAGCAGGGTTTAGGGGAGTATGGAAAATGTTTGGGAAACCCAGAAAACGAAGTCTTCAGGTAATTGAGTGACTTGTAAAATAGTGAGGAAAAGGCATGTTAGAACATTTTAGTACTGAATAAAAGAGGCCCAATTTATGAAATGGATGCCTTAGAAGAGCATATCACAGCATAAAGCAGTCATTTTATCTGCATCTAGAGATTTTTCCTTACATAAACACCAAATAACTACCAGAATCTGATGACTTTGACTTGAATGACCATATGCCATCAAGTAGGTGTCACCTCTTAACAACATAAATAGATTTTCTCCTGGTCTCTTCTCAGGCCTTCCAATGAAAATATAATGATAGTGCTTATAACTGCAGTTACTCTATAGGAAAATAAACCATAAGTAGTGATTACTTAGCACAAATTAAATCATAATATCACTCTGAAACTGGAAGCACAAAAGAAAAAAAAGATGAAATGCAATAGATGGGATCCTATTAAGTCCTTTACTTGTGCGATGTCCAGCAAAAAAATAAAAGCGCGCAATATTAATACATATGCAACATCCTGTCAGCCCTGAAGCCATTTTCCCTGGCATCTTCAGGGCTACCACAGCTGAGTTGAAGTGTGGGAATGGGAGGGGGGAGGTAGACATAGCTGGAAACATGTAGCCAAAATAAAATTCTTTCCTCTGGCAACTAAGGACTTTCTCACCAGGTGGGATCTGAGACCAACCGACCCTTGCTTGGACCATGTGATGGATTGCATGGGCAGGAGAAAGAAAACTTTACTTTTAACTGGGGGGAAACCTCAGGGGAGTTCAGAGTCGGGTTTCCCCGTATGTGGAATCGTACATGCTTAATCAATCTGTGCTTTGAGGAACATGCCTGCCTTGGAGTTTTGATTCTGTTGGGGGGGCGTTCCTTGGAACCTTGACACATACACTCTTAAGTGGTTAAAAACGAGGAAGGAACAAAAAAAAAGAAATAACTCTACCTTAACATATTGGAAGCTACAAGCCAGCATTGAACCCAGAATCAGAAATCTGGCCTGTGAACTTGGAACATTTTGAAAGAGATGTCCCCCTCGCTGAAAACTGTACAAACAGCACATGAAGCAAGTCTTGGTACTTAATGTTTCTTTAATCTGAGATTTCATGCTCCTCAGTGGCTATTCATCAGTATGTAAAATGGAGTTGGACAGAGCGGAGAGAATTCCAGACCCTGCGCTATAAGACCAACTACTTTAGACTCTCGCTGTTCACGAAGTGGGCAAAAATGTGAGTGAGCTTTCTAGCCAAGGAAAATAAAAACCTTTAGCTTCGCTGATGCAAGCGTTATCTTGGAGCTCTCCAAGGTCCTACAAGTTTCCCGGACTGTTATAGATGAGATTTATAGATGACTGTACAAATGGCAAAACAGAATTATGGGGCAATATGTGTAAAGCAGGATATTGGGGACTGATTTGAGCATCTTGATCAATGTGTGACCCCCGTTGGGAAAAGGGTGGGACTGATACGCTTTCCCTAGCTTCAAATTAGAATAATAGAATCATAGGGCTGGAAAGGAGATCTCCTAAGCCAGCCATCTGTCTGAGTCTTTTCACCATTCTGGACAGTTGATTGTCCAATCTTTCTTTAAAACCACCAGCAGTGGATCACCCACAACTCCAGAAGCTTTAGCTGTGGCCACAATTTGCCCATGTACAGGGACAACAGAGATGATAAAATCTCTGCAGCATCTAGTCAACCTTGACTGGTTTAAAAAAAACCAAACTGAAATAGCATCAGACCTGTTTAATATTTGAACGTAGAGAACATAGAATAATAGGGTTGAAAGAACCTTGGAGGTCTTCTAGTCCAACCCTTTCCTGAACTAGGATACCCTATACCACTGGGCTGCCTAGTCTCTTCTTGAAAGCCTCCAAGGATGAAATATTCACAACTTCTAGAGGTAAGCTGTTCCATTAACTAATTGTTCTCACTATCAGGAAATTTCTTCTTAGTTCCAGGATGGATCTCCCTCAAACAAGCTTCCACTGACTGCTTCTTGTTTTCCCCTCAGGTGCTATGATGAATAAATTAATGCCTTCTTCCCTGTGACAGTCCTTCAAATCTTAGAATACTGCTATCATATCACCCCTAGTCCTTCTCTTTGTTAGACTAGACGTATCTAGTTCCCTCAATTGCTCATCACATTGTTAAGCTTCCGGACCCCTTATCATCTTTGTTGCTCTTTTCTGCACTCTTTCTAGGACCTCAGCATCATTTTTGTATAATGGATTAAATGTTGGTATTTCCAGGAATCTGAAGAAAATCCAGGTAAAGAAAGCCGAGGAGTATTTGTTTCAGAAATTGACAATTTCTCTCCCTAATTATGTTTAAGTATCTCATCAGGTCCAGCAGGAAGTGTATGTTTTAGGATATGTTTCAATTATTTTTAGCTGACCAGAGTCACTAATTTGTGATGTGTACCCGTATGAATTGGAAGAATGAAACTTCTTCCTAGTGTTATTCCTGCACTATGCCAGAATCTGTTTGGAATGAATGAATAAACTCTTGAAATAAAAAAGTCATCTCTTCACAGAGTCTTTGAGACAGAAACTGCTACACTATTTGTAGCAGGACAGCAATATTTTGTAGTTTGCCTTACAAAGGTGCATTACACCTTTCTTTTTCTTTCACTTTCCCTCTCCATTCTCTCCTTCCTTTCTTGAGGGATTGGTCTATGTCATAAGGATGGAAAGAAGGATTGAATCTCTATATGTATGGACATGAGGTTGCGTGATATAAATTATGAAGATAATTAGGTCTTTTCACCTTTAGTTTCTACATTTTTAAAAAAGAACCTTAATTACAATTGATTTCACTCAAAGGTAAATGTAACCATAAATGAGTTCTTGTCTGGGACAAGAACTGTGCTATCCTTTCTTTCACCCAGCTCTAAAAAAAAGGAGAAAAAGTTATTTTTAACTTGGTGTTTGCATTATTTATGGCCTTGTTAATTTGTGATTTGCATTTATGGCCCACATTTGAGGGATTTATTAATATTTTAATACCTATATCACCACTAAATTTGAGATTAGCATCTTAGAAGCAAAAGTTATTTTGACCCCTTCTGGACCTCTTGACTACAACAATAAGAAAACAAGATGTTATAAAAAGAAGGATGATTGCAACCCAAATATATTGCTTTTACAGGTAGTTTTTTTTCTACAGGAATAAAGAACTACAATTTAATGGTTTTCCAACTAGTATATGATATCTAAAAACTGCAGCTGAAATAACCTTTTGTCTAAAACTCTTCTGTTGCTTTGGGCTAAACAACCGTTTTCTTTTTCACACCCCCTGCCCCTCACAATAAAGGTGGTTGACATGTTTTGAATGCATCCAATTATTCATGTCGTGAAGGTGCTTACCCCAAAGGCAACTGGACTTTCTTGTTTTTGTTCCCCTTTAAAATGTTTTGCTTCTCATCCAAGAAGCTTCTTCAAAACTTCAGAACTGATGAAACTTCTTGGGTGAGAAGTGAAACGTTTTCAAGGCAAAAAATACCCCAAGGAAATCCAGTTGCCTTTTGGAAAAGTACCTTGGGAGATGGTCTCCTATTTGGGGGAGGTCTATAATGTGGATGCTGAAGGTTTATCTCGAAGGCAAACTCCTGAGATGGGGACGGAACCTTTGCAATTTTCTGTTGTTTCCTGTTTAAGAATGGCAAGATCAAGGCTTTGTTATAAAAATGTGCCTCTCATAATATCTTTTGTTCTGGTTTTAGACTTTTCAATTACGTACCTCGAAGGCACTTTTCCACCGACAAAATGAGGGAAAGAGTATGTTGCCTCTGGGTATGTTGGTCATTCTTCTTCTTCTGCTCTATACTCCTTTGGTGCTTCTTCAAATTTAAACTTGAATGATAGGAACTCAGGGGTTAGGAGTTATTAGAGAAGCGCTGCCTATGCACTTATGAAATATGCACACCACCAATATGCAGAAAAACTCCGAGGACTCCACTGTAATTTCAATATTTAATGCAGGTTGGAGTGTGTGTGTGTGTGTGTGTATGTGTGTGTGAATGTGACACACACACACACACACATTTTAATTCATTGCTTGGGAAAATTCAATGTTAGCTCCTAATTTTTCATTTATTACTTCCTCTTTCTCATAAACATCACTCTGTGTGTATTCAGATCTTTGTGGCTGATACTGAGCAGCAAAAAGGGAAGTTTTTGATGTATTAAGAAATATTACAGACTACATTATGAATAGCAGAATTCTATCAGTGAAATCAACTTTGGTTTAAACTTTAAACGTTAGATATATATTATATTTATTTTATTCTAAAGAACGAAAGAAATACAAAACACCCAAATATTTTTTTTAAAGGACAAAAGAAGAAAAAAACACAAGCAAGACATTAAGAAAAAGTGTCTTAAAAACGCTAACATACATACACGCATAATACCCTCCCTAGTTGAATGCTGATTAATATAATACAATTGCAGAAGAAAGGAGTAGAATAGATTAAATCATTTTAGACTGTTGGATAGTTTAGATCATCTACAGGTAGTCCTTGACCACAATTGAGCCCAAAATTTATGTTACTAAATGAGACACCTGTTAAGTGAGTTTTGCTTAACATTTTACAACCTTTCTTGCCACAGTTAAGGAATCACTGCAGTTGTTAAATGAATCTGGCTTCCGCCGTTGACTTTGCTTATCAGAAGGTTATAAAAGGGGCTCACTGTCCTAGGCTTCCCCAGATAGGATAGGATTGGATAGGATTTAAACTGTTCAGTTTTTAACAGTCCCAGACGGTGAATCAAATTGAAGATTAAATCTTAAATAATAATAACAATAACAACAACCCAGAAACTGACTATACATTAACTAAGGAAACAAGCTTCCATTTTTAATTGATAAAAGCTTGCAAGTTTGTTACTGAGGAAGCACTGGTTCCACCCTTTAATACCGAAATGAGAACTGGAAGCTGTCAAATACAGAATGTTTTTTCCATAAAAGCACCTGGTCACAGAAGCCACTGAATGATCGGGGGGCATTCTGGGGAGAAGGCAACAACTTTGATAGAAGTTATTCCAATTTCTTATCTAGAGGTCTGGTGACACTATTGTCAGTAAAAACCATCCAGGTTAAAAAGGCTGTGAAATAAAGGGTATCAACCTCATAAATTTCATATTTGATTCTTAGATAAGCCGAACTCTGAAAGTGACAGAAACCTTGTAACAGGAGAAGTGGCACAGATAACGGGGCATATGATATTACCTTCATAAATTGGGAATATATTCGTGGCTAAAGCTGCTTGATAAGGAATGTTTTATGACTGAGGATCCAAGAAGGCATTATCTTAGGCTATCTGCCCATAAATATGTGTCAAACAGGAGACCTGAACTATTAAATAAATCAGATTAGGAAGAATATGAAGAGAGAATTAATGCTGGAGTCACTTCGGGTTTTGGAAAGAGAATGCTGTGTTGTATCTGATTCTAAATGACTGAGGGCAGGCTGAGCGAACTTTATAATTTGTTATGGGGTTTTTGGCTTGGAAAGTTTGATGATATATATATCTCATGCTCTGAATGAAGGGTTTCCAAACTTGGCAATTTTAAGACATGTGGACTTTTAACTCCCAGAATTTCCCCATCAGCCCTGCTGGGAATTTTGGGAGTTGAAGTGCACAAGTTGCCAAGTTTGGAGCCCTGGTGCTCTAAATGGATCCAAGAACTGTCCAGCGAATGGCTTCCTTAGAGCAGAATCCCGTTTGGAGATTCTGAGCTACTACTTGCATGAAGTCCTTAGGTTTCAGCTTATTATGGCTTGTAGAACCTCAACCATCAGTTGGAAGGTGAATGATTGGATGAACATACTCAATGGCTTGCACTGAAGCCATTTGCATATGGCCATTAAAGACTTGATGAAAAAGATTCTCTCGGTAGTTTTCTATGTATGTACTTTTTATGCAAAGTTTTTTTTTAAAAAAGGACATGGATTGAGGAGATCCTGGCACATTTCCGTTATGGAAATTCAATGGATGTCTCAGAGCAGAGTTCTCCAACCTTGTAAATTTTAAGATTCGTGGATTTCAACTTCCAGAATTCCTGATCCAGCATGACCGGCTGAGGAAATTTGGGAGCTGAAGCCCACAAGTCTTAGTAGCCAAAGTTGGAGACCCCGGTCTTAGAGACATTCACTCTCTCTCAACCCAGCTGATATCACAGGACGGCTCTTATGGGAGTGAAATGTAGATTCCCCATCCAAAGGAAGTGTAGAAAAGACAGAATATAAAGTTAAACCTAAAATAACTATAAACACAAATCAATAGAATCTCCCCCACCCCACTTGTCTTATTCAGCTGACTATGCCTTAGTCCATAACTCCTTTCCAGTGCCAAAGTCATGTCAATTTCACTATAAATATGGTTTCTGCCCTTTGCTTCTATTCCATTATAACTTGCACCCCATCTATGGATTATCACAGAGCCAGGTTACAGAGGGGCAGTTGCTTCCTGTGTCAGTGATTGAATTAGATGGTGCTTAGTTTTCTTCTATCTCATCCACCCCACCTCTGCCGATCTTTATGTCAGCTACAGTATAGTTTGTCATCAGATACTTACATGCTACTAAGAAAGTAAGAGAGAAAGAGAGAGTGAGGGAGAGATAGATAGAGAGAAAAGGAAATAGACAGAAACAAGAGAAACAAGAAAGGGAAGAGAGAAAAGAGAAACCAGAAACAAAAAAAGAGAGTGGGGGGGAGAGAGAGAGAAAGAAAAGAGAAAGAGAGAAAAAGAGGGAGAGAGAGAAAAAAAGAGAAAGAGAAAGAGAAAGAGAGAGGAGGAGAGAGAAAAAGAGAAGCGATACCTGCTTGATGCATCAAAAGATCAAATCCATCTTGGGGAAAGTTTATCAAATGTCAGCATTCCCCTTTTTGGTCTTAAGATCTAAAATGATGCACGCCTGACATTACTCATAATTACAAGATTCAAAAATGCTTCTTTGGCATTCTTTGTTCAGTTACCTTTAATGAGATGCAGTGGGATCAACACAGTGGCAATGTTTCATTCAGTGTGGGGTTTATTCATGAGCTGTGAAATATCTGTTAGCCTTTGCTGTGCAGGCAACATTCTCTCTTGTCCTCTCCATTTTTTTTAATCTCTCCCCTACTCCTGTTTCTAATAAAAATTGAAGAACAAAACTTCTGCAGCTTTTCGCCAAGGGGCCTGTGGAATACGACAGCCCAAATGTTTGTGCTGCCTTATTTTGGAACACCTGGGGTATAAACACAATAGTTAATTGGGGCAAAACCTATCTGGATCATTGCGCTTAGCAAAAAAAAAAACTTAAAGCAGGAGAAGAATGCAAAAATGAAATGAAAATCAGGTGTGACATCCTTCCTATTTCTCAGTTAATGGTCTCTTTAATGTTCATAGAATAATTGCTCTGTTTCTGCTTTTTCTTCCTGGCAGAATTGCATCCATCAGCAAAACCAGCCATCAAGAACTTCTAATGAAGCTTTCCTTCCTAAATGACTTTTGTTACCAAGTGTCCATTCGGTAACCGACTATTTTTTCCTCTCTCTCTTTTTTCAGCTACAGCTAAGCCTTGAGAAGATAAAACCAGAAATTTCAAGATGAAATTGTATCGAAATGTAGGACCATCCAGGTCTGATCGACAATGCCTTCTTTGTTTGTCCTAACAGGGATCCAGATAATGGCCTGAGATTTTGAAAGCAGTGGCTCACTCTCGTGTCAAACCCATTGTGATTTTTTGATGCTGAACGCAAGCGATGATCTACAGGAAGCACTGATGGCTCCTTGTCCCATATATTAGAACCTAGGGGTTGGCATCTTATTGTCCTAGAGAAAGACATGTGGATCTCAGCCTAATTAGCCCTTTTTCCTGCAGACTGTAAAAATACTTTTCGCTTCAGACACACAGAGTCCAGAGTTTTCCTTCCCTACGGGATCAGACTGGGGTAGGTCTGACATTAGGTGGAATCTAAGTTTCCTGTGCAAAACTACACAACTATGCCCCTTGGTTCCCCATCCCTGCCCCCAGTCTGTCTTTAGCCAGTCTGATATTGCTGAGATGTTTTGAGAAATACTGAGGTGTTGAGGCTGGTGAAATTCCACTCTCAGGGGAAATGGCCTTGAAGATGCCTGGCACAAACCAGATTCCAAAATACTCTTCCCTTTTTTAGCTGTTCCCTCCTCCCGAATTCCCACCATGGGCAAATACAGATTTATCGCCCATTTGTTCCCCTTCCCATTCCTGGTGCTTTGATGACAGGATGCCAACAAGGTGCCGAGCTGAAGATGATGGGCCTGTCTGATCTTTACCTGAAGAAGTTAAGGGTGAATTGAGAATCCATCTTGTGATTCTAGGTCAGAGGTCTCCGAACTTGGCAGCTTCAAGACTTATGGATTTCAACTCCCAGAATTCTCCAGCCAGCATAGCCATAAAGTTGCCAGTTTGGGGACCCCTGTTGTAGATAGAAGACACTCAATGTTCAAACACAGAAAAGACAGATGACAGCTTGCCTTCGTTCTTCTCAAAGCCAGCTTTCTGAGATCATTTTAAATGGAAGATAAAGGGGAAAAAAATAGGAAAGAGGAACTCCATGGCAAATTCTTCCATATATGCACAGTTTTCTCTAAAAATAGAGATTTATAATTGTAGTTATGCAGAATCAATCTCTGTCTGAGAGGTATGAAAAATGAAACAAAAGCTAGACAGATGGATGATATTAGCATTGAATTCTTGGACAAAATGTACAAACCTGAGAGCTAATCTTTCTTTTGTCAGTTGGATGGTGGGGTATTTTTTTGGGGGGCGGGGGGGACACAAATCTTTATCCAGACAGATCACTTTGTGATTTAAATAAAAGCTATAGCCAATGTGATATTCAGGTGACTGATGGAAAGGAATACATTTTATTTAGTGTTAATGGTCTTGCCCGGAAAATTAATCAGTTTTGTAGGAATCAGAAGGAGTAGCAAAGAGGGCTCTGCACATTTAACTGCAATCAGAAATGAAAGAAACTTCTTCTCATTTCCCGGTTGCTTCTCTGCTTGATTAACTTCCATCCATTGTTTCTTGCCGTGCCTTCTGGTGCTTTGCAAAATGGGTTGATCCCCTTCTCTCTGTGGCAGCCTCTCAGATATTGGAAGAAGAGCTGTGGTGGTGGTGCAGTGGTTAGAATGCTGTATTCTATTGTGTTTATACCTGGGGTATAAACACAATGAACACCTGGGGTATAAACACCAGTTGAATCACACCACTGAAGCTCACCCCATGGCATGGACCTTGGGTCTCGAACCTGGGCCGACAAACTCAGTGTCTTTATTTGCTGAGCCATCATGCCCTCCTCCGCATACATACACACACAATCTCTCTCTCCCCCTCTCCCTCCCCCCCCCACATGGATGTAATGCTTCTTTTATTCAATGTTTCCTTTGCATCTGGCTTTATTACTAACATTTGACCTGAAAGGGAAAGGATATCTGTTTTCTGTTCCTTAATGGTAGCTCTGCCTTGAGTATCTCTGCTTACATGAGTAGAAATAAACTTAAACACTGTATTTTGAGAACCGAAGGACAATGTTTGAAGTAATATAAAAATATATGTCAATGACCAAAATGCCTAGAACTAATATTAAGTACATTAATAAAGCTGTATGTAATGATATCTCCCACTGCAAATGCTGCTGTGAAGTCAGTAGCTTTTAAGAATTTGGGGGTAATTTGGAAACTGGCAAGGAAATATTAACTTCCAAATCATATTATTAAGTCAGCTCTTGCTGTGCCATCAACTCTGAGTTGCTGAAGTTCAATCTCTGTAGACATTGTTATGCTTTTAATCTTGCTTAATTGTAGTTTAATTTTAGTTATTTGCAACCCTCGGTACGGCACCTATAGGCATGTCTCAGGCTGGCTTTCAATAAATGCCATAAAACATCAATAGAAAAAGATCTGAAAACAAAACCAGTTAAAACCAACAAAGAAGCTTAATAAAACTGTTGGTGTACCATGAGGCAGATTTTTTTAAGTTTAATTAGACTAAATATTCATCTAACTCACCCAATTCATTATTTTGAATGAATGAATTAGCCCAGTCAATGACTTCTACAATTGATTGTTAATTAATTATTTTAATTAATTATTTTTAAGTCATCTTTACCCCCCACTTTTATTCTTATACTCACCAACAAAAAGATGAGACCTACATCCAATAAATAATGACGAATATAAAATCATGGGGAAAATTGATGTGGTTTTTAAAGTCATTATCAAGATTGTCAGGCTACTATAGGACAATAAACACACCAATTTATTTTCTGCAATATTTGTTTATTTATTTGTATCCTACATTTATTACTTGGTGTGCATGCCTAATATTCCTTCTTCCTCCTATTTTCCCTCGAACAACAAACCTGTGAGGTGTGTAATTCTATGATAGAATGACTGGTTCCAGGTCACCCAGCTGACTTTCATGACGAAGGCAGGACTAGAACTCACCATCCCCTGGTGACTGGCCCAAAGTCAACCAGCCAGCTTTTGCCATCCATGGAAGCCGTATTTGCATTAGCCATATATTTTCTTAGAAGCTTTGAGGCTGCCACAGTTTGTGCCTGAGAATTTGGGAGGGGAGAATGCTTAGTGAATAGTAGATTAGACTCAACAACATTCTTCTCAAAAGTGAAGGACGTGTCATCCTGCATCTGGATGGGGGCTGGCGAAGGTTTGGCTTTGGATAGAATGATGTTTGATTGGGCCATGCGATGGACTGATGGGTTCAGGAGATGGATCTTTGATTTTCACCTGGGGAAGGGAATACCTGGAAGTTTCAGATTCGAGTTTTCCCAGATGTGCCAACATGATTTCTTTAATGAATTCTTACTTGGATGGACTTTGTCTCTGAGTGCTGAATGGAATTGGGGAGTTTCTTTGGAACTCTGACAGCATTCATGCCTAAGTTGGGACTAGAACTTTCTGTTTCCTGGTGATTGGCCCAAAGTCACCCAGTTGTCTTTTGTTTCTAAGGGTGGGACTAGAATTCATTGTCTTTGGCCCCACAAGTTGGCTTTCATACCTATGGTGGGGCTAGAACTTACATTCTCCTGCTTTTTAGTCTGGGTGCCTTGATCACTAAACCAAACACGATTTGGTCTTCTCTTCTCCCAAAGTATGAAGCGTTTCAGCGATTTCTCTGCTTGTTATGGTCCTGGATGACCACTTATCATTAGAGATGGGGAAGACTAAGTTAAGACACTCAAGAGGCCCAACGCTGAAAATCCAGATCTAAGCAGGAATAGAGAAGTGTCCACAGTTTCCATCACTGTTCACCGGGTGACTCAGACTCTGAACCTGAGTCCCTTCCATAAGCACTGCCAGTCGTAAGTAGAAGAATCCTAGGAACACTAGCTAATGTTGGTGCTCTTTAGTGTTAATTGGTGGTAGGCCTTGTCAGGGCTGAATGTGCTCTGACAATCACACAACGGTTGCTGGAACTGGGTATGTCTAGTCTAATGAAAAGAAGGACTAAGGGAGACATGATAGCAGTGTTCCATTATTTGAGGGGCTCCTACAAGGATGAGGAGGGGGTCAAACTATTTTTCAAAGCATGAGAAGGCAACATAAAAAACAATGTGCTTTAGCTTCCAGCCCCCCCGAATCCTCTTTGTTGCTCTTCTCTGCACTCTTTCCAGAGTCTCAACATCTTTTTTTATATTGTGACCAGAACTGAATACAGTATTCCAAGTGTGGCCTGACTAAGGCTTTATAAACTGGTATCATTTATTTATTTATTGAATTTATATTGCCGCCTATTCGCCCATGAGGCAGCTTACAGAATGTAAAACCATATTTAAAATAAATCTGTGTGAAAACCTCGTGAGTTTGCCTTCTGGCCGATAAAGGTTTTGTGAATTGGTACTTATGCACCTGTCCCCGTTTATTCCTGGCTTCATCCCTCTTACCTCCTGTGTTTTAAATTGTAAGCCTTAAGCAACACCTATGAAATCTAGGCCTGAAGAATTTTGGCCAGAGCAGACCTGGGCATATTACAGTCCCTGAGCCACATGCAATCCCTGTGTGGCTGTCACTGTGTGGCCCATGTGGGTGGCTTTTATTTTGAAATCGACTGCTATTTCCCCCCCCAGTTTATGTATATGGGATGCGTGCCTCTGCACCTTCACAGCCCTATTGTTTTGGCCCTACACAACAATTCTACTTTCTCATGTGTCCCTCCCTGGGAAAATTAATTGCCCTTCAGAGGAACAGGATAATAATGAGTAAAATATTCAATAAATATTTTAAAAAGCATCCAAAATTAATTTTAATAATATTTTCTTTTGGCCATTGCTTCCTAAATCATACTGTTCGGCCATTGATCCTGAGGACAAGCAAATCTCAGGAGTAGGGAGAAAGAAATGCAGATGGAACGTGTACGAACTGCAATTTCTGAAATTCTAGTTAGTCCCTTCGCATCTTTTAGTCATAATAATTACAGGAATCTTTCTTCTGGCCAATGATGCCATTCTTAAGAAATACTGATGGAAAATGATAGAAGAGAATTAGAATAACTGTTGAGCGGAAGCTTGTACACTTGCTGGCCTCCAGCATCTCCTGTGCTGAACATACCAATGAGCAGAATCTTACAAAATCTCATTTACCATTCTAAGCCATAGATGGACTTCAGGGGAAATACAACATTTGTAATACAGTTGAATCTAAGCACTGGGCAAATTTATATTCTGGACCAGGTCATGCCAACCTTCAGTGCTGCCTCAAAGTACACATTATGAAGGTTGGTTGAATATACATTGTATATATGTTGTCAGATCTTCTCATAACTTGATCCAGGAACAATCAGAATGTGTTTTTAGCCCTAAGGCACAGGAAAGTTTCATTTCTTCAGGTTGTATATTTCTGAATTTGTGGTAAAACACCGGATTTCAATGGATACTTTGAAGAAATCTTGGCAGAAGAATTACATTTGGGGTGGTGAGCTTTCAAATAACTGGCAAAGAGCTTGACCTGGCTGTTGCTATTTACACTGATCACAATTCCAAATTGTTGGGAAAGGACGGGGGATGTAAACCTTTGATTCAAAGCCATCCTTGTGTTAGAATTCTACAGTAGAGTAAGCCCAACAGATGGCAGCTCAACCAAGGACTCCAGTAAAGGAGCAAACTATATTGATTTTCTAGGAGGTAACGGTGTCCTCTGTCATGCTCACAAGTTATTTCTGCTAATATTCAAATATCCTTCTACTTAAGCCTTTTTTTCAGACAGCAATAAGAAAACTTTAATTTCTTCTGTTATCGTTAATTAACCTGCTGAATTTCTTTTCCTGAAATTTACACAAATTAGATAAAGTGTTTATTTCATTAGTAGTCTGTGTTCTATGCTTGGAGCTCTATTTCTCCTTTCGATAGATGCTCCCTAATTTGAGCCACTGGGCAATTAGATTAGTCGTGATTTCTGTATCTTATACGGCCAGTTCATCCTTTTGATCTCAGAGCTACAATAATGTCTTGTGCCTTGCTCATTAAATGACTTCAGTTTTTATCAGCAATTGAGATAAGTGCAGCTAGTAAAAACAGAATATTTCAGCTGGACACTTCTAGCCACAGTTAACTACTGTATATTTACAAATGTCCATAAACTGGGATATATCAAGATGCTATAGCATTAACACTTAAAACCTGGGAGGCCAAGTTTCAAATCTCTACACGGCCATGAAGGTGATTTAAATTTAGTCAACATCTCTTAAGTCTTTTCCAGCTCATAGGATTATTTACAGGTAAACAGAGTCGTCTGAGCTGAGGGAGGGAATGGGTGAATGGAAGAATGTAATCCTTTGCTCTCTGCTTTAGTTGGTCTTCCCAAAGAGGCCATTGTTGCTGAAAATACTCCTTTAAAGCAATGGGGTTTATTTTTGGAGGGGACAATGCAAATAATGATCAGGCTTCCTGGTAGAATAAATTGCAGCGAAAGAAATAAATCACAGCTGAGGAAATAAAATTAATGTCCTGGGGTCAAATCTGGAAAGGAATGCCTTGTTATGATTATTTGCTGAAAACTCCAAAGGTGGACAATTTTAAGCAAATATATAATTAACTCTCAAGTCTCAACTCTACTTCCTCAGGATGTTGGAAAGAGTGGGATAAAACTGTACAGTTAGTTCTCGACTTTCAAGAATCCATTTAGTGACCCCAGTTACAATGACACTGAAAAAGTGGTTTTTGACCATTACAAGACCCCCCTCCTGGTCACATGATCGTCATTCAGATGCTTGGCTACTGATTCTTATTTATGATGGTTGCAGAGTCCCGTTTTTGTGACCTTCTGACAAGCAAAGTCAATGGGAAATCCAGAGTCAATTAACAACCATGTTATTAATTGCAACAAGTGCAGTGATTCACTTAACAACGGTGGCAAGAAAAGTTGTAAAATGAAGCAAAACCCACTTAACAAAATGTCTCACTCAACAACATAAATTTTGGGGTCAATTGTGGTTGTGAGTCAAGAACTACCTGTATAATTCAGTCTCATCCCTGCTTCCCCGGGCTGTTAGGGAAGAGTGGGATAAAACTATAGTGAATGACAAAATAGGTAAATAAATATGATATGACATCTTCCCCATGTGATTGAAAGCCTTGAATGAAACCTGTGTTCTACCTGCTACCTTCAGAGATTTTAAAGATCAATTAAGGCATCAATTGCTCTACACTTATTGTCCCCAAGGGCATTTTTAGCAATACTGCTTCTCTATAGATTCCATCCATCTTCCTCTGGCCTGCATTGCCAATAGATATTGAGCTAATCCCTTGTTATTTCTTATAAACAAGAAGGGCATTTGAATAAGTAGCAGGATGTCCAGAATCCACTTTTTTTCCTATTTTGGAGGCAGCCAGCTGGGCATCATCCCCCCCCCCCCAAGGCCTCTTGTGGCTTTCTCCAAGCATGGTAACCTGCTCCTGGTGGCATCTTAGTGTCCCGATCCTCAGAAGAAGCATGAGTAAGTAGTAGATGATTATTCAGTGTTGAGTCTTCATTGCTTCCTGCTTATATTCAATCCTATGTCTTTTCCCAAAGATGCTTTTTTTTTTCCAAAACGCATTGTGGAATTTTGCTTCTCATCCAAGAAGCTTGTTCAGAACTGAAGAAGTTTCTTGGATGAGAAGCAAAACATTTTCAAAAGGAAAAAAACCCCAAGAAGGTCCAGTTGCCTTTTGAAAAAAAAAAAAAAACCCTTCAGGCGTGAGAATCTCCCTAGACAATCATGTGTCTTCTGCATCTTTCCAGCCAGCTGTGAGATGGGATGGAGTCTGATGAACTCCCAGGCTGTGGGGTTTTGTCTTCTGATTGTGAAGGAGCATTGTGTGCCACCCTCGGTCATGTGTTGTCGGATATGATTATTGTTGCTTTGGGTTGTCTATTCTTATTGCTTATTCCCATTGTTCTTGTTTTGTTGCTTTCCTCCTACTGTGAAATCCTGTTAAGAATTACTTCTGTGACAGAGGGGATTTAGAGATATGGGTCAAATTGCAAATCTCCTTACTAGGGAGGATTGCCACTATAAAAATGAACGTTCTGCCCGAATTTATTTACTTATTCCAAACAATACCAATAAAAATACATAAAAATTACTTTGTGCAACTTAACAAGACAACCACCAAATTTATTTGGCAAGGGAAAAAAAACTGAGGATAAACCTAAAGGCAATGCAAGATATGAAGAGCAGGGGAGGTATGGCACTCCCAAATTGGGAAATATACTATAGTGCAGCCTCCTTACTTTGGCTGAAAAAGTGGGTAAACCTGTCAAATAAAAGAATCTTATTTCTAGAAGACCACGACTTACAGAGGGGGTGGCACGCATTTTTATGGGACACTGGAAAAAACAAACAGAATTGTTTCCACAGACATATAATTAGAGACTCCTTATTGGCTAATTGGAATAAAATAAAACATTATTTAAAAAATCCCAATCTGGATCTCAACAATGGAGGCGATGATACATCCAAATAATTTAGATCTTAACAAAATGATAAAATACAAAGACCTTCTTGATGTGCAAGGAACTTTAAAATCATGGCAAGATCTCCAAGAACTAGGGCTATAAGTAGACTGGTGGGCTTACCTGCGAATTCAAAATAGATATAGTCAGGATAAGAAAAATTTTGGACTTTATGCTAAGCCACAACAATTAGATAAAATCCTATTAGACCCAGATAAAAAAAATATAACTAAATTTTAGAAGTATTTATTAGAGATAGAATTAGAAGAGGAAGTAGTCAAAGGCAGCATGATAGCTTGGAGTAGAAACATAGGATGTAGCATTACATTATTAGAATGGGAAAAGGTGTGGACAAGGAATAATAAAATTACAAAATCAGCAACGTATAAAGAAAATGCCTATAAAATGTTTTATAGATGGCACCTCTTGTGCTCGAGAATAGCGAAGATGTCTCCTAACATGAATCTCAATTGCTGGAAATGTAAAAACAAACACGGAACATTCTTTCACATGTGCTGGTCCTGCACTGAAGCCCAAATATACTGGCACAGAATTAAAAAAAATGATTAGAGGAAATAACGGCGGAGCAAATTGAATTAAAACCAGAATTCTTTTTACTGGGGATATTTTATAGACAAATTTCTAAAAAAATCAAATATATAATACTGCACATTCTTACTGCAGCCAGAATAACCTTTGCACAGTGTTGGAAACAAGCAGACATTCCAACAGAGGACATGGTCATTCAGAAAATAACAGCCTGTGCAGAGATGGATAAGTTAACCTTAGCACTTCAGGAAAAAGAAACATCAGAATATTATAGAAGCTGGGAATGCTGGTATGACTGGATAGAACAAAAATAGAAAATATATTAGTAAATACCGTAAAATGTAAAAGAGGTAGTAATTATATACTCGCAATAAGATGTATTTGTAAATATGTCACCAATATTGATAACAAACAAGGAACCATAAACTGTCGATAATAGAATTGCTAGTTTTTTTAATCATTTTTTTTCTTTTTCCTTTTCTTTCTGTGTGTTGTGTATGTGTTTGTTTGACATTTTAGTTGTATAATCAATAAAGTTTGTTTAAAAAAATAAAGAAAATGAGTTAAGTCATTAGAGCTATTTTAAACATAATTGGGAATCTACCAAGTACTAATAGCAATTTTCTCAGTAGCAGTCCTGTCCTCATCATCTTGAGAGATTTTTCTGTCCCTTACACATGTTCCAATAAATCGACTTCTCAGATCATCTGCCTGCATTTCTAAAAGGCATTTGGGGCCAATTCAAAACTGAGTGTCCCAATGGTGCTTTTTCAAGAGCCAGCTGGACTTCCTTGTTTTTCTTTGAAGACGTTTTGCTTCTTCAGCTTCTTGGATGAATTGTCTTCAAAGAAAAACAACAAAGCCCAGTTGCCTCCTGAAAAATCACCTTTGGGACCGTGACCTGGGTGACTTGAGAATCTCCATAGACTTTTAGCTATGCACTTTGGGATGAACACCCTTCAAGTGGTGCAGGGTCATGAACGGATTTCCAGAAAAAATTGCAGATTGCAGGAACCATTTGCACTTCAGTTTGAGATGCAGACAACAGAGACTCACCCCAAACAGCCTGCACCTGTCTTCTTCTTCTTCTTCTTCTTCTTCTTCTTCTTCTTCTTCTTCTTCTTCT
>NW_020769328.1:10459128-10462041 GCF_900518735.1 Pseudonaja textilis | reverse complement strand
CTTCTTCTTCTTCTTCTTCTTCTTCTTCTTCTTCTTCTTCTTCTTCTCCTTCTCCTTCTCCTTCTCCTTCTCCTTCTCCTTCTCCTTCTCCTTCTTCTTCTTCCTTTTCCTCCTCCTCCTCCCCCTCCCCTTCCTCTTCTTCTTCCTCTTCCTCTTCTGACCTCCTCCCCAATTTTTTGCCTCCTAGGCCTCAGAGGAGCCTCCGGGGGGGGGGGTGTTTGCTCCCAGAAGGTTTCCCTGGGAAAAAACGGAGCCTGGGGGGGGGGCATGTAGCACCCCTCTGTGCTCCATTTTTGAGCCTCCCGGGGGCCTCGGAGGAGCCTCCTGGGAGGGCATTTTTGCTCCCAGGAAGCTTCCCTGGGGCCCAGAAAGGTGTCAACTAAAAAAATACTAAAAAAAACAGAGTGATGGGGGCTGTAGCTCCTCCATCGCGAGCCCCACTTCGCTTCCTGGGTCTCAGGGAAGCTTTCTGGATGAAGCAGTAAGACAGTGAGGGGCATCCTTGCACAGCTGATCATCAGAACAGCTGATCATCGGGAGGAAAAAAAAAAGAAATACCTTAAGGGTTTAAAAAAAAGAAATACCTAAATACCCCGGGAGGGAGAGAACACAATCAGCGATGTCAGGCATGCACGATAAGGACAGGGGAGGGGTGGCTGGAGAGGGGTGGCTGGAGAGGGGATGGGGCTAGCCAGGAGCATGATTTGGCAGTTCTCCGAACTGTGCAGAATCATAACAATTGGTTCTATAGAACCGATCTGAACCGGTAGAATCCCCCTCCTGCCTTTATGACCATTTGCAGTGTCTCAAAGTCACACTGCTGTGATTTTTTTAAGGAAGTTTTTTTTGAGGTTTCTGGCAAAAATGCCTCTTGGAATAAAACAGAGTCATTTAACAACCATGGTTTTTGCTTAATGACCGCTATAAAAAGATCATAAAAATCACATGGTGATCTGCTTAACAAATGCAATGACTTACGCATGTAACTCCCGGCTCAATTATGGTTATAAATCCAGGATTATCTGTACCTCCATCCTGCTTGTGGGTGCTTTAAATCAACTACTTTGGGAAATCCTGGATTTCTGCAGAAAACAAACTTTTTAGTTCGACAACATAAGACAGCAGCCAAAAATACCTTTTGCTGAATTCTCTTAAAAAACCCTTTCATAGGAATGAGGGCTGCTTTAAATATATCTTTGCATCCTGCAAATGTTGCAGTGTATTATCCCAATGACTTTTATTCAAGGTAGATTTGAAGGAGGTAGGGTCATTTTTTTTTTTACACAAGTACAAGAACCAGGTATGAAACAAACTAATTTCCTACAATCTCTTCTCCTTTGTTGCTCTTCCTTATTGGAACTAGCAATCAGGAGGGTTGCTTTGTGCTTGCCTAAATAGACTTTCATTGCAGGAAGGGAGAAATGAAAAAGATTTATTGGTTAGTAGTCCATCAAAGGTCAAGTATATAAAACAAAATCCTTTTTATTTCAAATAGAGATAATTTGGGCAGCTGCTCCAGCTTTCTTGCTGCAAAAGCATCCTTTTTCTAAATCTATATATGTGTAAAAAGCATAAAGATGCCAAAAAAAAAAAGGCTGGGAAGAACATTGCTTTATAAAAGGAAGGAGGGAGGGAAGGAAAACCTGACATTGGAAAACCAGCTGAATTGTTAAAATGTACATATTTATTACAAGATGGCTTTATTATTGGAAGCTTATTATTCAGTAAAGCACAGCGGGGAACAAAAAGACAGATTTCTTCTATTAACACTATAGCAGGGTAGTTTAATTGGTTCCGCAACTTTTATCTAGCCTTTCGCCTTTTCAGAAGGATTTTTTTTTCCTTTTGCAGCCCAGAAGAAACGCTGCAACGAAATGAGTGGAGCCCCAGGTTCTGGTGGAGGAGGAAGCTGGGGCAGAATCCCAGGGGCTACAAGATTCTGGGAGAAGGGTTTTTATTAGAAAATCTATTTGCCAACTTTAGACAACCAGAATAACTATCCTCTGAGAAGGCTTATGGAGGAAACCCAAAAGCAATGCAACAGCTTTCACAAACGGAGTTTCTTTAGATGTGTTTTTGATTACAATTCCCATGATATTCATCCAGAATTGCTGGATGGAATTGTAGGCCAATCCAGTTGGGAAATCTGGATTGGATAAAGGTGAGATTTTACCAAATGTTGCTGTTAAAATATCTCTTCTTCCCTTCCCTTTCTTCCCTCCCACTCTCTCTCCTCCTTCCTCACTGTTCAATTCAATCCAGTTTATTACATTCATAGACCAGAGACCAGAACAAATAAAAACATATCCAATTAAAAATTCTAGAATAAAATAATAAATAAGAGACAAAATCTATGATAAAATCCAGTCTGTCAATTACACATGGTCTAACTACACTAAAATTACAACCCATAAACCGTGAGGCCTGTTGTCAGATTAATACTAAAAGGGAAAGGCATAAGCAGATCAAAAGGTTTGCCACACATGTTATAATATGCAGAGATACTCACACAAATATTTACCCATGTGAAAATGTAAATCAGAATAAATAAATGTTTCTGTGGTGATGCCTGGTTGCACATGCTAGATAAAAACAAACAAATCCAAATTGTCCCAATAGCAGCAGTGAATAAATTCATTAGACTTTATTAGCTGGGCTTAACATAAAAAGCCCAATGGGTCAGCTGAAACTCATTCAAGAAGCCTTGAGAATGGAACCTGGGACAAAGCTTTGGAACAAGATCTTATCACTGGGAGGATTTCTTCCCTCAACAGCCAGTTGAATTCTGAGAAATAATGAGTGAGCCAGCCAGCCAGCCAGCCAAATGTGTATATTTAGTGATGGCTGTGACAAATGAGCAGACTTCTGGGAAGGAAGCAATTGGGATACATGAAGGAGCAAGCTAGATGCCTT